>VBSK01000378.1:0-528165 GCA_006112555.1 Tuber indicum
ACAACTGTTGTATGTCCACAGGATGTAGCTAATTCGAGGGCAGTTTTGCCACTGAGATCTGGGACATCGGGATTGACATCTTCTCGTTGCAATAGCAACTTGACTACCCCCGCATGCCCGCCCTCCGCAGCCCACAGGAGCGGGTGTGCGACCATCCTCAGAGTCTACTGAGCCAGGATTGATATCCTCTCGTCCCAATAGCAACCGGACCACATGCTCATGCCCGCCTGCCGCAGCGCACGAGAGTGGCGTGCGGCCATCTTCGGTGTCTGGATTGTTGGGATCGATATCTTTTTGTTCCAATAGCAACGGCACTATCCTCCAAAGCCCACGCCTCGCAGCCCATGAAAGCGCTGAACGAGCATCCTCGGTGTTTGTAGAGTCAGGATTGATATCCTCTCGTTTCAATAGCAACCGTACTACTTCCGCACACCCACCCCTCGTGGCCCACAAGAGTGGTGCTTGACCACCTAGGGTGTCTGCAGGGTTGGAATTGATATCCTCTCGCTCCAATAGTAACTTTACTACCCCCCCATATCCGCCCCTCGCAGCATACCAGAGTGGATTTCGACCATATCCGGTGTCGGGAGTGTTGGGGTTGATATCCGCTCGGTCCAGTAGCAACTTCACTACTCCCTCATGCCCGTACACCGCAGCCCACCAGAGTGGTGTTCCTCCGTATTTGGTGTCGGCAGTATTGGGACGGGTATCTTCTCGTTTCAATAGCAACTTTACTATCCCCGCATGCCCGCCCTCCGCAGCCCACAGGAGCGGTGTGCGACCATCCTCGGAGTCTACAGAGTCAGGATTGATATCCTCTCGTCTCAATAGCAACCGCACTATATGCTCGTGGCCATCCCTCGCAGCCCACGAGAGTGGTGTGGGACCTTTTTCGTTGTCTGCTGTGTTGGGATTGATGTCCACTCGTTCCAAGAGCAACTTTACTAGTAACTCATGCCCGCCCGCCGCGGCCCATGAGAGTGGCGTGAGACCATCTTCGGTGTCTGGAGTGTTGGGATCGATAGCTTTATGTTCCAATAGCAACGGCACTATCCTCCAAAGCCCACGCCTCGCAGCCCATGAAAGCGCTGAACGAGCATCCTCGGTGTTTGTAGAGTCAGGATTGATATCCTCTCGTTTCAATAGCAACCGTACTACTTCCGCACACCCACCCCTCGTGGCCCACAAGAGTGGTGCTTGACCACCTAGGGTGTCTGCAGGGTTGGAATTGATATCCTCTCGCTCCAATAGTAACTTTACTACCCCCCCATATCCACCCCTCGCAGCATACCAGAGTGGGCTTTGACCATATCCGGTGTCGGGAGTGTTGGGGTGGATATCCGCTCGGTCCAACAGCAACTTCACTACTCCCTCATGCCCGTAGACCGCAGCCCACCAGAGTGGTGTTCCACCATATTTGGTGTCAGCAGTATTGGGACGGATATCTTCTCGTTCCAATAGCAACTTTACTACCCCTTCATTCCCACCCACCGCAGCGCAACACAGTGGTGTTTGACCACATTTGGTGTCGGTGGTGTTTGGATCGATATCCTTACGTTCCAGTAGCAACTTTACTACTGCCTCACGCCGGTGTGCAGCAGCAAACCAAAGAGGTGTTCGACCATATATAGTGTCTGCAATGTTGGGGTTGGTGTCCTCTCGTTGCAATAGCAACTTGACTACACGCTCAAGCCCACCTATCGCAGCCCACAAGAGTGGTGTTCGATCATATTTGGTGTCTGCAATGTTGGGGTTGGCATCCTCTCGCTCCAATAGCAGCTTTACTACCACCTCGTATCCACCTTCAACAGCACACCAGAGTGGTGTTTGACCATATTTGGTGTCGGTAGTGTTGGGATTAATGTCCTGTCGTTCCAATAGCAACTTTAATACCCCCCCGTGCCCGCCCTCCGCAGCGCAACGGAGTGGTGTTCGACCATCTCTGGTGTCGGCAGTGTTGGGATTGATATCGCCTCGTTCAAAGAGCAACTTTACTATACCACTATACCCGTGCCCCGCAGCCAACCATAGTGGCGTACAACCATATACGGTGTCTGTGGCGTTAGGGTCAACATCGCTCCTTTGCAATAGAATCTTTATAATATCCTCATGACCCCCCACAACTGCCCATGCGAGTGCCGTTCTACCCAGACCATCCGTTGCGTTAGCATCCCATTTATTCATGGCCAGTAATCCGGCAATTATCTCCCCGACCCCAAGAAATGCCGCTCCATGGAGTCCTGTAAAGCCAACAGGTCCATCCCTTGTATCAAAACCCGGCTCCCACAAACGCCTTCCCTTGTTATAACGCTTTAAAAGAAGATTTGAGGATATATGATGTTCGAACCTGGTAAGAAGCCCCAGCGCAAGCGTGCTGACACTCTCCAACCTTTTCTGTCTTATGTGCTTTCCCCAGTACCAGGAAGCATATTCGACGAGGGGGAATGTCGATGGGGGCGAGCTAAGAGTTGGGGCAAGTTCCCGAATACTCTCAAAATTGAGGTACGTCAAACAAACCTCCGCTATCATTGCATGTGGACTCCGGAACAGGCTTGGAGTATTTGATAAATAATCTTGCAAAGTCAAATGGACAAGACGAGCAGTGTCGGAGGATGCCTCTACCGTGATAAGCCCCAGGGAACATGTGAGGAGTGTTCGAATTGTAGGAACATTTTCACCATCTAGATCTGTGGATCCTCTCTCCACTCCTAAGGCATGGCATAGCTCGCTAGTACGTAGTGGTCGCTCCGAATTCGATACCCACATCAGGGCTTCCATTCCGAGTCTAGGTCTGCTGCCCTTCTGCGCCCTTATGCGTTCTAGGGTTGTCGCATACCCATCCCCTAAATGGTTGCCCTTGGTCATCTCCATCAACTTTCGTCTTCTCTCGGAGACAGTAGCCGCCTCCAGGATAGCATCGATGTTCAGAGAAACAAGGAGAAATCTACAGGCCATTGTCAGCTAATATAAGATCACACACGGAGCGGAGACAGTAACCCCCCTACTCACATTTCAGAGGTTTTTTCTGGGATAATTCTGAGGATATCCTTCCGTAATCCATCGGACATCGCGTCAGGATCAGTGTCCATCTCCAACCTCCTCTCCAAATATCTCTTTATGTCGTGCCGCTTAGGGCTGATGGGTACTATGACTAGGGTGGTGAGAAATCTTTTAATTTCGGCTTCAACTTGAGGCCTCCCGGTGACAAATATTCGCGTCCTCGGTGACGCCTGGAGGATATCCCTGAGTGACTCAAGAAGTTCTAATAGATGCTTAGGCAGGCACTCATCCAGGGCGTCGATACAAATGAAAACCCGTGGCAGTTTGGCAATAACCTGATTCATCAACTGCACCATTTTCGCAAGCACCAGACTTCGACCGCCAATCTCTTTTTTCACCTTTCGAAACGCTCTCTGCACGTGCTGCAGAGCTTCCCCTCTGGCCACCAGCTGCTTCGGAATAGCTCCCATGATGTTGGTAGCTGTCTGCTGCTGCTGATCACGGAAGTCGCAGTAGAACATGGCGGTCGCAATATCCCCCTCTCCAGGTCCATCACACAGATCATCGATCACCAATGAACTAATTAATATAGCTGACCATCAACCATGATTCCTGCTTTTCCTGGAGGAACCGGTTACTCACGTGAGATACGTCTTCCCCACTCCTGGGTTCCCGTAGCAAAACAAAACTGCCCCATTTGCCCCCCCTTCACTGCTCCTCCACTTCCGGAACTCATTTGTCTCCAAAACCCAACTCCCCACACCACCAAGTCTGTTGGCGCACACATCCTGATGCCTTCCTCTGGCGTCCAGTGGTGAGAGCCATTGCATAATTTCTGGGCTCTCGTCGGATACGGATTTGCCCACACTGATGACACCGCCGATATAGTTGATATTATTGATGTTATTGCTATCCGTAACATTACCGCTGCCGATGTTACCGCTACCAATTGTGGATTTATACGCTATGCTCTCCATGATGGTCTCCCTAGAGTGTTGGTCGGACGCAGATATGGTATAGCGTTAAATTAACTACCGGTATGGTGGAGATATGGTGGGATTTATCGAATTTGCGCCAGGCGAGCTGAAAAAAAAGGAGGGGTTGACTCCTAGCGCTACGGATAACGCCCGGCCGAGGCTCCAGGGTGGAGCCAAGACAATGATTTGGCTTTACGAGGTTATCTGCAAAATCCGGTGATACCCCCCCACTTTACACAGCGCTGGCCGGTTTTAAACACGCTCAGCTCATCTAAAGGTAACGGAGAATTAACGGAATCAATTCCATAGCGTAGGCAATTATGATACTTAGAATTTCTGGGAGGAAATTATGGCAATTTTCCCACCACACTGCGAGGGCCGAGAGCCGATCAGCCAGGTTGGATACTGTCGCAATGTACTTTTTGTATGGGAAACCTATATAAATTAGAAGTACCCATTACCCACCGTCATTATTTCTGGTATTGCACCATGGGCATTCACCAATAGAGCTCTGCACTTACAAATGATAATATCTTGATGGCAAAGGCTCTAGCGATCTTGTTTTTTTTTTACTGAGTGACAAAGTTGAGATTTCGCAAATTGAAAATTACCATTTTTAGTGCAAAGTAGGGGGTGTTGGCGGATTTTGGAGATTTCCTCTTGCTGTGCGGGGGCACAGAGCCCAAGTTTTGTATGTTACACCAGTTGCTCACACAATGCCCACTGCGAGTGTAACATACAAAACTTAGGCGCTTTACCTCCGTACTCGGGTGCCGTACGGTACTGTACTAGTACCGTACATGATCGGGATGGGCCGGCGGACCGCACCTTGTCGAATCATAATCTTCGCTCCTGCAGCCACTCCCAAGCGCAGCGAGATATGCTTCTTAGACCTTCCTTTGATACCTCCTACTCCCATACAATATTCCCACCAATAGGTATCCACGATTCGTGTCCTCGCCTAATACTTCCGAATTAGGCGTGTCGAGACACAGTTTACGAGAATACAAGGCTGGTGGCAGAAGTGGTGAGCAGAACGGGGTGTAACGACCCAAACCAAGCTACTTCGCGCTTCCCATACAATACATTCTGGAGGCTGTATAAAAAAAAAAAAAAAAAAAAATCCGTGCTTCGGTGTGAAACGCTTCTCAAATATCTCCACTAGTGCGCACTAATTACTAAAAAATTTATTGCCTATCATACCGGTACTTTGGCACGCAATACGGCATTGTAAAGTTGAAGTCGAAAACAGCGCTAAGCCTTGCCATATCCCATGTCGTGCGGAATCATCCGAAATTGCGCCATGACAAATTTACCAACCGTAGATCTCTCAATAATTCCTCTATATAGTTTGGATACAAAGTTCTAAAGAGTTGCTATACAGTATAGATTAAAAATCGGGTTTGGGTCGCTTCGCCGGATCATTGGTTGGAAGGTCGCGAATATGGTTGTTTTCACTGAAAACTCCTGGAACCCATCATTTTTTGCTCAAGCTTCGTACCGCAACAAAAGCACGACCCCGATCACCACCGCATAACTCTGGGTGGGAAAGTTCGCTAGTTCTCATTCAACCCCCTCTCTCCCCCTAATCGTTCAACTATAATAACTAAATTTTAATGACAGCAGTATTTATGAATCGCAACCAAGGTATCCTTCTCTATTTCCATCGACGGACAGCACATATCCGCTCTCATATACACAAGTCTCCCTTTCTTGCGTACTCCCATACATGGAGCGGGTGCCTTAAACCCGCCTACTGGTGGATACCCGATAGCTGTAGCTAGTATAATAATATAATATATCGACCATGCCAACAAAAGAAAGCCGGGCTTTATAAAGCCTCCCACTATTCGCAACCTTCAACTTCCCTCTATCCCTATGAGGCCCCTGCACCTCTTGCACCCCTCCCCCCTTTGGGTCCTGTGCTGCTTCCGACAGGTACATGATTTACTTCACACGGATACATCATTTTCTCCCACGAATGCGTCACGGAGCGCACCTCCGAAACCTTAATCTGAACAAGCGAAACAATAGCCTGAGCGTGCCGAGCAGCATTGATGGCTTCTATCAGTTTTCCTATCTGCCATGGGGCCAGTTTTGAAGTGCGAACAACATATAAATAACGTGCTTATTTGGTTTCCTTCCCCTGTAATCGTACTCTACCGCTAATCAAGGATAAGTTAACCGTGCGGCCCGATACAGTAAGTGCGCAACTAGGAACTTCCAACTTCCAAATTGTGATACTGTAATACACGTGTTATAGCCAGGGTCCGGGGATGCTGGTGTAAATACCGATGCTGGTATATGTTAACCGGTACTGTACTCCTATCGCCCGGTACTCTAGGGTAATTTTCTAAATGTAAAACGTCTTTACCAAGAATGCCTTCCAAAATTAACCATCACATGTGCTGTAGGGTGTGTATTTGTGGCAGAACACAGAACAACGCAAGTGCGAGTGGTCCTCCTCCCGCCAATCCTGCTCCACCCGCGGAAGCGCTTGATATTAAAGACTACGCCATACCATACCCAGCATACACTATCAAGCGGCACACGTGCTGGTTATGTAATCGTCACCGATATGTATTGATAGGCGTTGATTGTGCATGGAGTACCATGCAGGATCGCTCCGATTCCTCCTAGGTAGATTGGTGGGTAGTCAAGATATTTCTCAGGACATGGTGCGGCAGTCCCGCCATCTTCCACGTTGGCTAATGTAGTCTTGTCATTGCTCTCTTGATGCGCTGATAAATACTTACAATAACACGTTTGCTCGGTTCCGTTACCTATGGGGAGGGCTGGTCCCGATTATCCAGCTCGACCTTTAACTACGATGTATCAGAGAGCGCAATTTCTTCAGGTTCATTTCCAAAATTGCCGGCGGAAGCAGCTGCTTACTGCGCTGGGGAATTATATGCTCAGGAGCTGTATGGTGAAGCTGTATGTGTGATGGATTCTAGGGGGTTGTAAAATTCCGATTTTCGGTGAGCCTTGGGCTTATCCGGGATGTCCTTACAGTCATTCCGGATGAGACATGCTGATTTGGGAAAAGAAAAGCAATAGTGGTGAACACCCAGGGTCTGGTTGATTACTTCCCAGCTGTTCACTAGCTTGTCCCGCCTCCCCACAACGAAGTTAACAGATGGTACTCGAGCACATGCACCTACGGGATTTACCTTACCTACGTCACCAGAGCAAGAACAGTCCGGGACGCCCAGGCGAGTATAAGCTTACCTAGAAACCACAGCGAACACCCCACTGCCAATAACAGGGGCCTCGGCTTTGGTGAAAAGCCCACTGAGGGGGGGGGCATTAAGTGTCCAAACACGTGGGCCGAATGATATTGGGTTTATCGATGAGTTTTCCTGGAGGTGGTTATACAGAGCCCCGCCTCCAAGGTGAACAGAGGAGTGCGGGAGAGCAATATTTATGTTTTTTGCAAAGCGTTTGGGTATATGGTTCCACTGTAGAGATTCTGTCCTCTCACTCAAGGTAGTCATGCCGAACTGCGGCTTCATCACCGCTTGTTAGATAAGTGGAGATGGTAAAGTTAGTGTCGGGAATCCAATGTTTGCAGGAATCTTGCGAGGAGTGAAGATGGAGGAAGTAAAAATAGGAGTTTAGGTAGCAAGGAGGAAGCCGGAAGTAACCTCAGCTGCCATGGGACACGAGGGAAGAAGTGGGGAGACGAGAGTCACAGTCATTCAATGGAGATTGATTGCTTGGTTCGAAGGCGGAGAGACAATTTTTTCCTTTGAGGTCTAAAGAAAGAAGAAGTGCCTCCACCTCGAAAGAATAAAAATCCTGCTCTACCTTGACAACTGGTATAGTAGAGCGGCTAAGCACTAATTTTACGCCCGTGTCCAACACCGCCGACAAAGAAAATCATCCGCATTTATACTAGGCGCTCTACTACGTTGTGGAAGCGAGCAGCCCAACCCATTCTTTTGCAGAAAACCATGAGCAAGACTCTAACATCCATGGCCATAGACAAAATATAGTGACTTTCCCCTTATATTCTCCCAATTCACATGGATCGCGAGTACCCGTGAGCATACAAACCATGGTAGCTAGGCCCGGAGCGCGCTGACCCCTAACAAACTGTAAAAGCTCACCTCCACCCTTCCGAGAGCACGCAGACAATTGAACCCACAACTATGCAGTCCTACCCATGATAGATCTCAATCCGACTAGTTATTCTTTCAAATATTTTTCAACTTCATACCATCTCACTCGCTTATGCAATTCATCCCCCCCACAACCCAGACGGGTTTGCATTTCGACTAACTTAGAATATCACAACACTTAATGATCAGTTATAGGCATGCAAAATTTAGTTCACAGACAAGCATACATCCCGATATCATATTTGTTAGCAAGCCAAGCTAGTTAGTAGTGCATAGCATCGAAAGGCCCCAAAAACGGATCAAATACTTACAAGCCGCCTTTTTTTGCCACTATAGTGTTGTCAGTTTTTTCACCCTCGCAGCGGTTTCGGCATCACCCATACGGTATACTGCCAAAGCCATTTACAGCGTCCTAGCTCACTACTGGTAGATCTGCTCAGGTTTACTGGGCTACTTGGCTGCCCCACGGGAGGTTAATAGCTAACCTACTCTCCGTCGCTATTGATAGTGATAAAACGGATCGCTCAGTTGCTCGACTGGTTGGAAAGAGTGGAGATGTAATTTGACTATGTAATTTGACAAAGCAAAGGTTACTCGTAGAGAGTGAAGAAAACTAAACTAAGAAAAATCACAACAGGAGGGTAACAGAAATTTTCCCTTCTCACATCGATGCTTAGCCATGCCACACAAATCTCCCGCATGTGTATTTCATATGCCTCACCGTACTCACACCAGTACTACTAGGATTACATGACCATCAACTATGGGGACTGTTTCTATTCATCTGACATTTGTTCTATGCATGCACTCTAGGGACCTTTCAGCTGGCAGGGGTGCATGGAAGCTGTTGGAAAGCATGTTGAATGAACGTAGTCAGTTCTGAGACGCATACCTGAGTTATGGGGCAGCGGGGTCCCTCGGGGGTGTATGTAGGTTTTCCAAGTGGGTGTCTCACTGCGCATCGTGGGTGTAGGCGACTGGAATAGGAACGCACATGGCTAGTTTGTCTATGGCGTCGTGAACGGGAGGTAGGTAAGATGGTTGAATTGAATCAAGGGATTCTACTAATTATGCTATCAAAAAACCTCCATCTCCGATCTAATACATTCTAATGATACAGGATTCAAGAGGTTGACTCGGAAAGGAAAACAAAAGCATATATGTCGTTGAGTAAAAGGGGCGAATGATGTTGTACAGACGAGGGACAAAAGAATGGAAGGCAAAAATTGAAAGCGGAAAATATATATTATACGCCACAGGCCGCTGTAGGGCTCCCGGTATTGAGTTCAATTCAACCCAATGCATGGGATCACGTTTGCACATCTAACAGGTCTTGAAAGCGCCATTCACAGACCCCTCTTGTATAAAATAGAATCACTTATGAAAGAATAGGGATAAATTGGTTGGTGGGAAGGGGCTGATGACAATCAGAAGGTAGAGAAAAATGAAAAAAGGAATAACCACAAGGGTACAAATAGGTGCTCCGAGGATGAGTCGAGCATTGGGAGGAAGGGGTTCCGGTACTGAATGGCAGGTGGATGGGACATGCGGAGAGGGGTTTTGAGAAAGGTCAGATGACTCAGGCGGGGGGAGTTCGGGGACTTCATGGGTATCGGTGGGGACAGAAAGGGATGGGTTGTGTTTGGAGAGTAACTGCACGACTCTCATATGTTGACCGGACTCAGCGTATTCAAGGGGTGTTTTGCCGGTAAAATCTGGGATGTCGGGATTGGTATCGTCTCGCTCAAGTAGCAACTCCACTACTCGCTCATGCCCTGCCTCTGCAGCCCGCGAGAGCGGTGTGCGACCCTCTTCGGTATCTGTAGTATTGGGATCGATATCTCCTCGGTCCAATAGAAACTTTACTACCCCCTCATGTCTGCTAGCCGCAGCCAGCGAGAGCGGCGTGAAACCAAGTTTGTTGCCTGCGGGGTTGGGATGGAAATCGTCTCGTTCCGATAATAACTTTACTGCTCCCTCGAGCCCATACCCCGCGGCCCAGAGGAATGGTGTAGCACAATATTTGGTGTCGGCAGTGTTGGGGTTGATATCCGCTCGTTCCAAAAGCAGCTTTACCGCCCCCTCGTGCCCGTACCGCGCGGCATACCAGAGTGGTGTTCGATTGTATTTGGTATCTGCGGTGTTGGGATTGGTATCCTCTCGTTTCAATATCAACTTTATTACTCTCAGGTGCCCACCCCTAGCCGCATACATGAGGGGCGTTCGGCGATATTCAGTGTCTGTAATGTTGTGGTTTACATCTTCTCGTTCCAATAGCAACTTTGCCACCTCCTCATTCCCGCACAACAAAGCAGAACAGAGTGGCGTTCGACCAAATTTGGTGTCGGCCGTGTTGGGATTGAGATCGTCTCGTTCTAATAGCAACTTGACTACCCCCTCATGACCATACCTCGCAGCAAAACAGAGTGGCGTTCGACCAAATTTGGTGTCTGCCGTGTTGGGATTGATATCGTCTCGTTCTAATAGCAACTTCACTATCCCCTCATTACCACCTTCCACAGCACAACGGAGCGGTGTTTGACCATATTCGGAGTCGGCGGTATTGGGATTGATATCGTCTCGTTCCAATAGTAACTTTATTATACCCTCATGCCCACACATTGCAGCCAACCAGAGTGGTGTTTGGCCATATACGGTATCTGTTGTACTAGGGTTGACGTCCTCACGCTGCAGGAGCATCTTTACTATATCCTCGTGACCTCCAACAGCTGCCCATGCCAGCGCCGTTCTACCCATACCATCCGTTGCGTTAATATCCCATTCTTTCATTGCCAATAAACCAACAAGAACCTTCCGAATCCCAAGAAATGCCGCTCCATGGAGTCCTGTAAAGCCCGTAGGGCTACCCCTGCTATAAATACTCCACTCCCACCAACAATATCCCTTGATATAACGTAACAGGAGTAGTCGGGCCGATATGTGCCCTTCAAATCCATTGAGAAGCGCCAGCGCAAGTGGACACACGCTCTCAGTTTTCTCCCGTCTTATGTGATTTCCCCAGTAGTAGGTAGCATATTCAGTAAGGGCGAGTGTCGATGGAGGCGAACTAAGGGTTGGCGAAAGTTCCCGTACACTCTGAAAATTGAGGTACGTCAAGCAAACCTTGGCTATCATCGAGTGGGCGCTTTGGAATAGGCTTGGATTGTTGGATAAATACTCTTGTAGCGTTAAATGGACAAGACGTACGGTGTCGGAGGATGGCTCGACCGTGATAAGCCCTAATGAACACGCCAGGAGTGTTCGAATTGTAGGAAAATTTTCAGCATCCAGATCTGTGGATCCTGTCTTTACTCCTAAGGCATGACATAACTCGGCAGTGCGTAATGGTCGCTCCGAATTCGATACCCACATCAGGGCTCCCATCCCAAGTCTGGGTCTGCTGCCGTTCTGCGCCCTTATCCGTGCTAGGGTTGTCGCGTACCCATCGCCTAAATGACCACCTGTTGTCATCTCCATCAACTTTTGTCTTCTCTCAGAGATGGTAACTTCTCCCAGAATGGCATCGATGTTCAGAGAAACAAGGAGGAATCTAGGAAGATCATTGTTAGTCAATATAAGATGATCCGGAGAGCGGGGGCTGTGGGCCAGCCCACTCACATTTCGGAGATTCTTTCTGGAATAATTCTGAGGATATCGGCCCGTAAACTATCCGACATCGCATCAGGCTCTGTGTCCATCTCCAACTTCCTCTCCAAATATCTCCTGATGTCATGCGGCTTGGGGCTGATGGGCACTATAATCCCGGTGCCGAAAAACCTTTTAATTTCGGCTTCAACTTGAGGCCTCCCAGTGGCAAATATTCGGGTCCTCGGTGACTCCTGAATGATGTCCTTCAGTGACTCAAGTAGCTCCAATAGATTCTTAGGCAGGCACTCATCCAAGCCATCGATACAGATGAAAACTCGGGGTAGTTCAGCAATAACCTTCTTCAGCATCTGCGCCATATCCCTAAGCACTAGACCTCGACCGCCCACCTCTTCTTTCGCTTTCCGAAACGCTTTCTGCACGTGCCCCAGTGCCTCCCCTCTACCCACCAACTGCTTCAGAATGGCTCCCACGATGTTGGTGGCTGTCTGCTGCTGCTGGTCACGGAAGTCGCAGTAGCACATGGCGACCGCAATATCAACCTCGCCAAGTTCATCACATAGGTTATCGATTACTAGTGAACTAATATCGCTTGCCGTCAGCGATGGCTCCTGATTCTCTTCGAGGAACTGTTCACTTACCTTAGATAAGTCTTCCCCACTCCAGGATTCCCGTAGCAAAATAGGACCGCCTCGTTTGCTCCCCCTTCACCACTCTTCCACCTCCGAAACTCGTTCGCCTCCAAAACCCAACTCCCCACACCACCTAGTCTGTTGTTACGCACATCCTGATGCCTTCCTCTGGCGTCGAGTGGCGAGAGCCACTGCATAATTTCTGGGTGCTCGTCGGATATGGCCCTGCCCACATTGATGACACCGCCGATATAGTTGATATTATTGATGTTATTGCTATCCGTAACGTTACCGCTGCCGATATTACCGCTACCAATCGAGGATTTATAGGCTATGCTCTCCATTATGGTCTCCCTAGAGTGCTGGTCGAACGCAGATATGGTATAGCGTTAGATTAACTGCTCGTACCGGTACGGTGGCGATGTGGTGGGATTTATCGAATTTGCACCAGGCGAGCTGAAAAAAGGCGGGGTTGACTCCTATATAACGCCCGGCCAACACACCAACGTCGAGCCAAGACAAGGATTGGATTTACCAGGCTATCTGCAAGATTCGATGATACCCCCTCACTTTACACATCGCTGGCTGGTTTTAAACACTCTCAACTCATCTAAAAGCAATGGAGAATTAACGAAATAAATTCCATAGTGTTGGCAATTACTTAGAATTTCTGGCTAGAAATTATGGCGATTTTCCCACCACACCGCGAGGGCCGCGACCCGAGCAGCCTGGTTGGATACTGTCGCGATGTACTTTTTGTATGGGAAACCTATATAAATTAGAAGTACCCATTACCCACCGTCATTATTTCTGGTATTGCGCCATTGGCATTCTCGACACCTACAAATGATGATATCTTGATGGCAAAGGCTCTAGCGATCTTGTTTTTGTTTTTTTTACTAAGTGACAAAGTTGAGATTTCGTAAATTGAAAATTACCATTTTTAGTACTAGTACAAAGTAGGGGGTGTTGGCGAATTTTGGAGATTTCCTCGTGCTGTGCGGGGGTACAGCTCCCAAGTTTTGTATGTTACACCAGTTGCTCACACAATGCCGGATATGATCGGGATGAACCGGCGTACCGCACCTTGTCCAATCATGATCTTCACCCCTGCAGCCACTCCCAAGCACAGCGAGATATGCTTCTTAGACCTTCGTTGAATACCTCCTACTCCCATACAATATTCCCTAGTAGTACGAGGCTGGTGGCAGAAGTGGTGAGCAGAACGGTGTGTAACGACCCAAATCAAACTACATACGGTGTGAAACGCCTCTCAAATATCTCTACCAGTGTGCATTGATACGGTATCGTAAAGCTGAAGTCGAAGACGGCGCCGGGCCTTGCCATATCCCATATCGTGCGGAATCATCCGAGATTGCGCCAAGACCAATTTACCGACCATAGATCTCAATAATCCCTCGGCCAGTTTGGATACAGAGTTCTAAAGAGTTGCTTCATATAAAGATTGAGCTTTAGTTTGGGTTGCTTCTCTGGATCATTGGTTGGAAGGTAGCGAAGATGGCTGTTTTCACTGGAAACTCATTGTACTCGTCATCCCCCCCCCACTTCGCAACGCAACAGAAGTGATTTACCACTCGGATCGATAGCGCACGACTTTGGGTGGGAAAGTTCGTTCGCCCCCACCGGTGGAGTAGGATTGGCGGGTGGGGGACCACTCGCACTTGCGTAGTTCTGGGTTCTGCCACAAATACGTATATGATGCTTTTCGCGTTGGAAGGTTTTCTTGGTAAAGTCTTTTCCATTTATAAAATTACCCTAGAGTACCGGGCGATAGGAGTACAGTAACTTACTGGTTAGCAGTATACCGGTATCGGTATTTACACCAGCGTCCCCGGACCCTCTCGATAACACGTGTATGACAGTATCACAATTTGGAGGCTCGAAGTTCCTAGTTGCGCACCTACTCGTACTATATCGCCTGTACGGTTCCATTTTTTTCTACTTATTCCTGATTCAGCGGTAGAGTACTTTTACAGGGGAAGAAAACCAAATGAGCATGTGATTTATATGTTTGCACCTCAAAACCGGCTCCATGGCAGATGATAAAACTGCTAGAAGCCATCGATGCTGCTCGGCATGCTCAGGCTATTGTATCGCTTGTTTAGATTAAGGTTTCGGAGGTGCGCTCCGTGACGCACTAGTGGGAGGAAATGATGTACCCGTCGGAAGCAGTCCAGGTGAGTGTACGCTTTCCCAGAAACCACAGCGAACACCCAGCTGCCAATAACAGGGGTCTCGGCTTTTGTGAAAAGCCTACTGAGGGGGCCATTAAGTGTCCAAATACGTGGGCCGAATGAGATAGGGTTTATGGATGAGTTTACCGGGGGTGCACGGTTATACAGAGCCCCGCCTCCAAGGTGAGCAGAGGAGTGCGGGAGAGAAATATTTATGTTTTTGCAAAGTGTTTGGGTATGTCGTGCCACCCCGGAGATTCTGTCCTCTCACTCAAGGTAGCTATGGCGAACGGCCGCTTCGTCACAGCTTGTTAGAAAAGTGGAGATGGTAGTGTCTGGAATCCGGTGTGTGCGGGAGGTTTGAGAGGAGTGAGGACGGAGGAAGTGAAATAGGAGTTTGGGTAGCAAGGAGGAAGCCGGAAGTAACCTCAGCTGCCATGGGACACGAGGGGAGAAGTGGGGAGACGAGAGTCACACTCATTCAGTGGAGATTGATTACTTGGTTCGAAGGGGGAGAGATAATCTTTTCCTTTGAGGTCTAAAGAAAGAAGAAGTACCCCCCCCCCGAAAGCGTGAAAATCTTGCTCCACCTTGACAACTGGTACGGTAGGGCGACTAAGCACTAACCTTCCACCTATGTCCAACCTGCCCCTGATATCATACCTCCACAATCCCGGAAAGATTAATGCTTACGGGAACTTCGTCCATCCAACTATGCAAAGGTGGTTTTGTTTCAATACTACCCGAGAGGCAGCGGAAGCCTCTTGGAAAAACCACACCACAAAGGAACCCTAACATAAGAGCTAATCAGCACGGCAACACATATCCTTCGGCCTTCAGACACCCATGTATTCGGTGGGCTACCCGAACTCTTGGATATTCCAGGCTATAATAGCGACTGTGTATGTGCGTTTTCCAAGTGGGTGTCCCGCCGCGCATCGTTGGTATAGGCGACTGGAATATGAATGCACATTTCTGGTTTGTCTATGGGCGTCGTGAACGGGAGGTAGGTAAGATGGTTGAATTGAATCAAGGGATTCTACTAATTATGCCATCAAAAAGCCTCCATCTCCGATATAATACATTCTAGTGATATAAGATTCGAGAGGGTGACTCGGAAAGGAAAACAAAAGCGTATATGTCCTGGAATAAAAGGGGCGAATGATGTTATACAGACGAGGGACAAAAGAATTGAAAGCAAAAGCTGAAAGCGTAAAATACAGATTATACGCCACAGGCCACCGTTGGACTCCCGGTATTGAGTTCAATTCAACCCCGTGCATGGAATCACGTCCGCACATGTAATACAGGTCTTGAAAGCGCCATTCACAGAGACTCCCCTTTTATAACATAGAATCACTTATGAAAGAATAGGGATAAATTGGTTGGTGGGAAGGGGCTAATGACAATCAGAAGGTAGAGAAAAATGAAAAAAGGAATAACCACAAGGGTACAAATAGGTGCTCCGAGGATGAGTCGAGCATTGGGAGGAGGGGGCTCCGGTACTGAAGGGCAGGTGGATGGGACATGCTCAGAGGGGTTTTGAGAAAGGTCAGATGACTCAGGCGGGGGGAGTTCGGGGACTTCATGGGTATCTGTGGGGACAGGAAGGGATGGGTTGTGTTTGGAGAGTAACTGCACGACTCTCATATGTTGACGGGACTCAGCGTATTCAAGGGGTGTTTTGCCGGTAAAATCTGGGATGTCGGGATTGGTATCGTCTCGCTCAAGTAGCAACTCCACTACTCGCTCATGCCCTGCCTCTGCAGCCCGCGAGAGCGGTGTGCGACCCTCTTCGGTATCTGTAGTATTGGGATCGATATCTCCTCGGCACAATAGAGACTTTACTACCCCCTCATGTCTGCTAGCCGCAGCCAGCGAGAGCGGCGTGAAACCAAGTTTGGTGCCTGCAAAGTTGGGATGAAAACCGTCACGTTCAGATAATAACTTTAGTGCTCCCTCGAACCCGAACGCCGCGGCCAGCAAGAATGGTGTAAGACAATATTTGGTGTCGGCACTGTTGGGATTGATATCCGCTCGTTCCAGAAGCAGCTTTACTGCCCCCTCGTGCCCGTACCGCACGGCATACCAAAGTGGCGTTCGACCGTATTTTGTATCTGCGGTGTTGGGATCGGTATCCTCTCGTTTCAATAACAACTTTAATACCCCTAGGTGCCCACGCCTAGCCGCATACGAGAGGGGCGTTCGGTGATATTCAGCGTCTGCAATGTTGTGATTTACATCTTCTCGTTCCAACAGCAACTTTGCTACCTCCTCATGACCACCTTCCGTAGCACAATGGAGTGGTGTTTGGCCATATTTAGTGTCGGAGGTGTTGGGATTGATATCATCTCGTCCCAATAGTAACTTTGCTACCCCTTTCATGACCACCTTCCGCAGCATAATGGAGTGGCGTTTGACCACATTTGGTGTCGGCGATGTCGGGGTTGATATCGTCTCGTTCTAATAGCAACTTTGCTACCCCCTCATCACCACCTTCCGCAGCATAATGGAGTGGTGTTTGACCACATGTGGTGTCGGCGGTGTTGGGGTTGATATCGTCTCGTTCTGATAGCAACTTTGCTACCCCCTCATAGCCACCTTCCGCAGCACAATGGAGTGGTGTTTCACCATATTCGGGGTCGGCGGTGTTGGGATTGATATCGTCTCGTTCTAATAGCAACTTCACTATACCCTCATGCCCACGCCTCGCACCCCACAAGAGTGGTGTTTGACCATGCTCGGTGTCGGGGTTGTTGGGATTGATATCGTCTCGTTCTAATAGCAACTTTACTATACCCTCACGCCCATGCCTCGCACCCAACCAGAGTGGTGTTTGACCATATTTGGTGTCGGTAGTGTTGGGATTGACATCGGCTCGTGCTAATAGCAATTTTACTACCCCCTCATAACCACCTCCCGCAGCACTGTGGAGTGGTGTTTCACCATATTCGGTGTCGGCAGTGTTGGGATTGACATCGTCTCGTTCCAATAGTAACTTTACTATACCCTCACGACCAAGCCTCGCAGCCCACCAGAGTGGTGTTTGACCATATTTGATGTCGGCGGTGTTGGGATTGATATCGTCTCGTTCCAATAGTAACTTTACGATACCCTCATACCCACGCCTCGCAGCCCACCAGAGTGGTATTTGACCATATTTGATGTCAGCGGTGTTGGGATTGACATCACCTCGTTCCAATAGCAACATTACTATACCCGAATGCCCACGCATCGCAGCCAACCAGATTGGTGTACCACCATATACGGTATCGGTTGTACTAGGGTTGACGTCCTTCCGTTGCAATAGCATTTTTACCATATCCTCGTGACCTCTAACAGCTGCCCATGACAGCGCCGTTCTACCTACACTATCTGTTGAATTAACATCCCATTCTTTCATCGCCAACAAACCAGCAAGTATCTCCCCAATCCCAAGAAACGCCGCTCCGTGGAGTCCTGTAAAGCCCGTAGCGCCATTCTTGATATAAAAACCCCGCTTTAACAAATTTCCCTTAACATAATGTAACAGGAGCAGCCAAGCGGATATGTGATCTTCAAATCCAATGAGAAGTGCCAGCGCAAGTGCACTCACACTCTCCGTTTTCTCCCGTCTTATATGCTTTGCCCAGTAATAAGAAGCATATTTGAGCAGGACGAATGTACGCGAGGCTGGTCTAAGAGTTGGCGAAAGTTTCCGAACACACTGAAAATTGAGGTACGTCAAGCAAACCTCAGCTATCGTTGAGTGTGGGCTTTGGAATAGGCTTGGATTGTTGGATAAATACTCTTGTAGCGTTGAATGGACAAGACGGACGGTGTCGGAGGATGCCTGAACCGTGATAAGCCCTAAAGAACATGTTAGGAGTGTCCGAATCGTAGGAATATTTTCAGCATCCAGATCGGCGGATCCTATCTTTACACCTAAGGCATGGCATAACTCCGAAGTGCGTAATGGTCGCTCCGAATTCGATACCCACATCAAGGCTTCCATTCCGAGTCTGGGTCTGCTTCCCTTCTGCGCCCTTATGCGTGATAAGGTTGTCGCGTACCCATCGCCTAAATGACCACCTATGGTCATCTTCATCAACTTTTGTCTTCTCTCAGAGATGGTAACTTCTCCCAGAATGGCATCGATGTTCAGAGAAACAAGGAGGAATCTAGGAAGATCATTGTTAGTCAATATAAGATGATCCGGAGAGCGGGGGCTGTGGGCCAGCCCACTCACATTTCGGAGATTCTTTCTGGAATAATTCTGAGGATATCGGCCCGTAAACTATCCGACATCGCATCAGGCTCTGTGTCCATCTCCAACTTCCTCTCCAAATATCTCTTTATGTCGTGCGGCTTAGGGCTAATGGGTACTATGACTAGGGTGGCGAAAAACACTTTAATTTCGGCTTCAACTTGAGGCCTCCCGGTGACAAATATTCGCGCCCTCGGTGACGCTTGGAGGATATCCTTCAGTGACTCAAGAAGTTCGAATAGATGGTTAGGGGGGCACTCATCCAGGGCATCGATACAAATGAAAACCCGCGGCAGTTTGGCAATAACCTGCTTCATCAACCGCACCATGTCCGGAAGTACCAGACCTCGACCGCCAACGTCCTTTTTCACCTTTTGAAACACTGTCTGCACGTGCCGCAGAGCTTCCCCCCTGACCACCAACTGCTTCAGAATGGCTCCCATGATGTTGGTAGCTGTCTGCTGCTGCTGCTGATCGCGGAAGTCGCAGTAGAACATGGCGATCGAGATATCTTCCTCGCCAGGTCCATCACACAGGTCGTCAATCACCAATGAGCTAATAATATAGCCGATCATCAACGATAATTCCTGCCTTTCTCGGAGGAACCGGTCACTCACCTTAAATATGTCTTCCCCACTCCCGGGTTCCCATAGCAAAACAAAACCGCCCCATCTGCCCCCCCTTCGCTACTCCTCCACTTCTGAAACTCGGATGTCTCCAAAACCCAACTCCCCACACCACCCAATCTGTTGGTGCGCACATCTTGATGCCTTCCTCTGGCGTCGAGTGGCGAGAGCCACTTCATAATTTCTGAGTACTCGTCGGATATGGCCCTGCCCACATTGATGACACCGCCGATATAGTTGATATTATTGATGTTATTGCTGTCCGTAACGTTACCGCTGCCGATATTACCGCTACCAATCGGGGATTTATAAGCTATGCTCTCCATTATGGTCTCCCTAGAGTGCTAGTCGAACGCAGATATAGTATAGTGTTAGATTAACTGCTCGTACCGGTACGGTGGCGATGTGGTGGGATTTATCGAATTTGCACCAGGCGAGCTGAGAAAAGGCGGGGTTGACTCCTATAAATTTATACGAGTAACACCCGGCCAACACACCAGCGTCGAGCCAAGACAGAGATTGGATTTACCAGGCTACCCTGCATACTTCGCTGATACCTCCCACTTTAGACCGCACTGGCTGGTACTTTTTGTATGGGAAACCTATCCCTTAAGCGAGACATTCAGTCCATTTTAAAATATAGAACCCTAACCAGTTTGAGGAATCGGGAGTAAATATATGCGGAATCTGTCGCATCAATCATGCCCATACTGAGCAGTACGGATTTTGCTGTATTCTGAGCACGACACCTCATTCTCACAACAAGGTTTTTCCTATCACGATTGCCATAATCGGTTCGAGTTCTACATTTTAAAACGGACTTGAAAATATTGCAGTCTCTGAGGCTGTCTCTTAGGATACTAAGGCGGCACTGAGAGTTGAACGCAGTATAGTTTAGATATAAAGATAAGATTCCACGCTTGCACTAGCAAAGTACGTGGTAACAGAGGGAAATACACTTGGTCTTATATAGACATATTCCATCACGTGATAACATGGTTCTCCTGCCAAGGAAACCCCCTTTTCCATATCTCGTCACATGTATGAGTCAATTCCATGACTCATACTCATGACTCATAGGGTGGATAACGTATTTCCAACACTTCCCCTACGTTTCCATCCCGATGTAACATAGCATTTTCTCAAACGTAACTCTAACTAATCCCTTTGTACATATGTCCGCTAGATTCTTTTCCGACTCAACTCGTTTGATTTCTATCTCTCCTTTTGCCCGTAACTCTCTCACGTAGTGATATCGCACATCGATGTGTTTGGTCCTATCGGAAACACCGTGGTTTTCAGTTAGGCTGACTGCAGCGGTATTATCACAGTATACAACCGGTGTTGTTGTGATGCCCATTTGTTTGAGTCCTCTGCTAACCCAAACTCCTTGATTTGCTGCAAATCCTAGTGCCACATATTCTGCTTCGGTTGTGGACTGAGCTACGGTACGTTGTTTTCGGGAGCGCCATAGTACTGTATTACCATAAGTTTGGAGTATGATACCGGAGAAGGACTTCCTATCGGTAAGGTTGGATGCATAGGAGCTATCGCTAAAGACTTCTATCGGCGGCTTTTCATCATCTGATCGGTAGACGAGTCCCATAGTCCTTGTTCCTTTAAGGTATCGGAGTACTCTTTTGGCTGCTGATAGATGGGTTTCGGTAGGTCTAGCTGAGAACTGACTGAGGAAGGCGACCGTATGTGCTATATCAGGTCTTGTTGCACAAGCTGCATACATGAGAGAACCTAGTATAGACTGATACAATTTCTGATCGCACATTGTCTCAGTGTCTGTAGCTATGACGAGTGGTGAGTGTGCTTCGATAGGGGTTTTTGCTTCATTGGCGTTTTCGAGTTTGTATTTCGTAAGGATCTCCGTGATGTATCTTTGTTGATTAATTCGAAGTCCATCCTCGGTTCTTTCTAACTGCAAGCCAAGTAGGAGCGATGGTTCCCCTGAATCTGTGCATTGGAAATGGGATTTGAGTTGTTTGACGCACTTATTCACTAAGTGTCGTTTGCCTGTTATTAAGATATCATCGACATATATGCAGCAATACAGGTCTTTCGCAACGAGGATGCATGGGTTGAAGGTCCCTTCACTGAAATTAATGTCTTCGAGGGTGTTTGTGAGATGTTTGTACCATAGGAGAGGTGACAGTCGTAGTCCGTAAATGGCTTTTCGTAGTTTCCATACTTTGCCTGGTTTCTGGTAACCTTCTGGCATTTCTAAGTAGGATTCGTAGTCTATATGGCCATATAGGAATGCACTTTTAATGTCGAGTTGTCGCATAGCGTAGCCGTGGATGACTGAGATGCTCAGCAGTACTCGGAGTGACTCTAGTCGTGCTACCGGTGCGTATACTTCTTCAAAGTCCACCCCTGGGATTTGACTGAAACCCTTTGCGCAATATCTTGCTTTTCTCCTTTCCAACGTACCATCTTTCTTCACTTTTGCCTTAAACACCCATCGTCCTCTCAGAACTTTTCTACCTTGTGGTTTGTCAACCACTTCCCCTACTCCGTGTTCGTTTAGGACTTTCATCTCTTGATCCATTGCCACTTGCCATTCGTCACGTTCGGATGATTCTATAGCTTCTTGATAGCTTTCAGGATCTCGTATGTGGTAGGATAATCCAACGAAGGACTCCTTATCAATGGCTGCCTGTTGTTTGCGAATCTTTTCCTGAAGTTCCTCGATACGTAGCTGATGTTGTAAACCAACTTGTTGTACACTGCTGGATCCACCTTCCCCTCTCATGTAGGTTCTGAAGGCTTCATTCGCTTGTCTTAGCTTGCTGTTGAGATCTTTAAGCTTTGACTGAGCTAGGTCTTTTCGGTAACCAGCTCCTTTCTCGGTGTGTTTTCTTTGACGAGTTGACCTCCTTGTTGGTTTAGTTTGCTCAGGTGATACTGGAAACGTGCCGGGTACTACTTCAGATTCTTCTTCTTCTGATTCTTCAGGTAATGGAATGTCTTCGGGTAGTGGTGGTATTTTGTGTTCTTTATTTCGTATTGCTGGTTGGTCTAGATGATATTCGAACGATACTCCTTCTATTGAACCGAACTTTACGTCTCTTGCTTCTGTCACTGTATGTCGTTTGGGTATGTATATACGATATACTGTAGGACTGGAAGTGTATCCTACTAGGTGACCTTCTTCGGCTGTAGGGTCAAGTTTGCCTCTCTTTTCCGAAGGTATGTGCACAATTGTATTCGTGAACCAAGGTCGTAGATGGTTGATAGTGGGTTTCGTTCCATGTAGTTGCTCGAAAGGTGTTGTTTTTATTGTTGACTGCCAACGTCTGTTGTATAGGTAGGCTGCTGTCGCATAGGCTTCCCCCCATAGAAACTTCTTGTCGGTTGGTAACATGCATCGTACCATGGTGGTTAAGGTACGGTTCATCCTTTCAGCAACACCGTTTGATTCAGGATTGTAGGCTGGTGATGTGGTATGAAGAGCACCTTTATCTTTCAGGAATTTGGATACTTCTTGGTTGATGTACTCGGTTCCATTGTCACTATGAAGGCGTTTGATCTTGGCTTCATGTTGGGTGAGGACGAGTTCCCAGAAGTTCTTAATCGCTGTTTCTGCTCCGTCTTTCGTTTTCAGTAGGTATAACCAACAGTACCTGGTGTAGTCATCAACGAATGTCATATAGTATTCGTTTTTACCCAGTGTTGGCGTAGAGATACGTCCGCTTAAGTCAGAATGGATCTTGTCGAACGGTTTCCTTGTCTCTATTTCTTTTCCTAAGGGAACATGGTGTGTAGATTTTTGTAATCTACATGTTTCACAACTGAAGTCGTTTGGACGGGGTATTGGTTTTGCATCTTGATAACAATCCTTGATCACGCTCGGATGTCCAAGTGCTTGGTGTCTCTCTTCGTAGGTGGATACAAGTATTCTTGTTTTGTTTGTCCTAACATACCATAGACCGTCTTTCTTATCTGCAATCATGATCTCTCTTCCTCCTTTTTTATATTCTCTCCTTCCTTTCTCAATTTCTATCCTAATTCCGACATCATCCAGTCTTGATTCGGACACCAAGGAGTACCTAAATGTCGGGACATACAGTACTCGTCTGAGCTGAATCGTATGATGGGATCCGTCCAACAACCGCACAGGGATCTGCACATCTCCAGTTCCTGTTGCGTAATGTTTTCTGCCGTCTGCCGTTACTATGCTTGTATTGTCTGGTAGGAGGTTGAGGAAGTCACCTTTATTTGGTGATATATGATCTGACGCTCCAGAGTCACATAACCAATCTATTGATCTTTCCTCGTTCGATTCGGTTTTGGTCATAAGCACAGTTACAGTGGCATCGGTAAGGTTGGCGGTCCTTTGTCCCTTCGGATTTTCCTTGTTTCGCTTCTCCTTTTCTCTTTTCAGGCCTCGACAATCTTTGACGTGATGACTCTTAAACCCTTTGTTCCCTTTGCTCTTGCACCAGGAACATTCCTTCGTGTCCTTTTTCTTTGGTACGAACAGTACCTTTTCCTCTGTTTCCGACTTTTCGGCAGCTCGACTGATGAAGAACTCCCTTATATCAGTATACTGGTCATCCCCCCTTGCTGCGAGTATATCACAAAGGTCTTTATGTTGCTCCTTAATGGATAACATGAAGAAGGCCCCTTTGACAGCTTCGGATTGCGTGACCAGTTTCATTGTTGATAGGAAGTCGTCATTTGTCTTTCCTTTCGTGTTCGCGCATCTTTGGGAGAGTCGGTTCCATGCATTTTCGAAACTCGTGACGTGTTCAGTAATGTTTTTATTGGGAGGAAGTTTCTTGAATATGTCTTCAAGTAGGACAAGGTTCGTTGAGGGTGTCTCTTTGTCAAATTTGTCTTTGAGGGCTTTCCAAGCGTCGCTAACTGCAGGGTAGCATGTAACGGTCTCATAGTGATCGCCTACTGCTTGGAACAGAAGGAACTTTGCTTGTTCGTTCTTTGTTTCCCATTCCGTGACTGCTGTTGATTGAGAGGAGGAGCCTTCATCCGATGTGACTGGTTGTTGTATTGTTCCATCTACGAATTCCCATACACCACAGACCCTAAAGGCTGTTTTCCACATTGTTGCCCATGATCGATAATTTTGTTGTCCTTGTAGCGTAGGATATTTGTTGAAGGACAAGGACAACTTGCCGAAGGGTTGTTCAGGTGATGTGGAGTCTGACATGTTTACTGGAGTTGTCGTAGTCTGGTATTACCAATTGACAGAGGTTTCCAGTATGCGACACGTCTTGTTTCCCGTAACTTCAGAAGTGCGAAATCCCTAGTTTTGGTTTCAAATGACTCGCAACAGGGTTTCGGTACGTTTCCGGAGAAGATGGGAAAGGGTCTCAACCTGAGACAGCCGGTACACTTGATCAGAGTTTCGGGATCGAAGTAACCTCGGTAACTATCGTTTTCGCGATCGTATTGTAGGTGTTCCAAGTCGGCGAGAGTCAGTTCTGGTATGATGGGTACCAGAGGTGTGTCCAATTGTTTACCGTACCTAGTCTGAATGGCTTGAAGGCGATCGTTATAGTCAATAATTTCGAGGTTCTTTTGAGCGATGGTTTGATTGACTCTTTCGATGTGTTCTTCAATTGTGTACTCAAGGGCGTCGTGGTATGTGCGTGGCATGTAAGGTGTTGTAGTATCACGGATGTGACAGGTAGCTCAGGATTTCGCACATGACTTGACTATGAGTCATGGGTCTTGCGCATATGACTCGCTTGAGTCATATGACTGGTTTATGTTATGATTTGTTATGTTTCGCACATGACTCAATTATGAGTCATGGGTCTCGCGCGTATGACTCATTTGAGTCATATGATTTGTTCATGTTATGATTTGTTATGTTTCGCACATGACTCGATTATGAGTCATGGGTCTCGCGCGTATGACTCACTTGAGTCATATGACTTTGGTAAGGCTTTTCACGAGGCTCACACTTGTGAGTCATCAGGGTTAGGGTTGGCGGAAGAGCACTATATAAGGAGGTCGATACGACCGAGGAAGATAGGCTCTTCACGCTTTGTTCTAAGTAATTTCCTTACCTATTACTTTACGAATAAAACATCTTCACGCACTTTACTACGTTTGCATATCCGACACATTTCTCACGAGCCTACGTGAGGCCAAGCTATCTTATTTAAGATCTAACAGGCGTTATCCGACGAACGGTGATAACGTAGATCAACGGATCTAAGAGCTGTTACGTCTGTTAAGATTATAACGAGGAAGAGAAGTATCGTTGCCCGTCGCTATCATTTAACTACAAGCTAGGAACGTTACATTACAAAGCGTCACCCAAGCGACGCTCAACGATTTCAACACGGCAGATATAAACCCTCAACCTGAGGGACAAGACCACGAAGGAGATATCGATCTCACAGAAAACGAAGGAGGACTCGGAAACTTTGAAGAATTCAGCAACGTCCTAGAGAACGCCTCCCAAGTTCCTTCTAGGACAGCTAGCCCTGTTACTCCCGAAGAAAGATCGCCAAACGAAAATTCACCAGAAGGTACACCGAGACCAAGGAGGATGTCGGCATCACAACCAGCTACCCCTCCGGCGCAAGGAGATGCTGGAATATCCCCAGCGCAGATGCAAGCTATCGTAGCTGCGGTAACAGCAGCCATGTTACCAGCAGCCCCGGCGGCACAAGTGGCTCCAGCTCGAACAATGCAACAGCCAAAGGTCAAGGCACCACCCAGGTATGGGGGGGAACGAAACAAACTACGCAACTTCAACGTCCAGATCGACAATTATTTCGAAGCGGTAGGATGGACTATCGGATACGACCAGGAGAAAATCCTCTACACGTGCACGTTGTTAGAAGGAACGGCACTGCCTGGATACGACCGTATACAGAAGGAACTATCGAAAGACCTTGGAGAAATTGGGATGAATTTCGTACCGAGTTCACCCTACAGTTCGACGACCTGGACAGAGAACAAGAAGCGAGGAACAAGCTCGAAGTCGCCGAACAAGGAAATCGTGGCGTAACCGAATACTGGTACGAGTTCAGGCTACTCATGCAAGACGCCAACGTCGACGACACGACAGCAGGAAGATGGTTCACACGAGGATTAAAGAAGATCTATCGTGATGCTATGATCCACATGCCGAAAAAGTTGACTTCGGCAACGGAATTAGCAGTCTGGGCGATAGACAAGGAGAACTGGATAAACCAGTGCAAGGCAGCAGAACGAAATTATCACCCACCAGTCACAACCAGCAAGACATACACATCACCAAGGAACCAGGACGGAACCTGGAAAAGACAAGAACAAGACGACAGAGGAGAACCCATGGAGCTGGACGGCACAAGGTAGAAAGGAAGGCTCGACATCCCTCAAGGTGTATACGACCAAAGAAAAAGGGACAACCTTTGTTTCAATTGCGGAATCAAAGGACACGGGATCAAGGATTGCAGAAGGCCAAGATCGAGTGAAAACGGAACACAGACGAAGAAACCTTTCACCACGCAAAGGTTCCAACAATTCCCGAACAGAACGAACCTGAGAGAGATATCCATGGACGAAGGAGATGACCAATCAGAAAAAGACGACGGTCCCCAGCAATAGATGGTCTGAGGGACAAGGATCAACCGAAAACTATCAAGTTATCGAATACATACGCGGCACTGCAAACGGAATCAGTGGAAACACACGGAGACCAGTTAATGGTCAAAACGAAGCTACAAGTTAACCAACAAGAGACGATTGAGATATACGCGATGATAGACTCAGGAGCAATGGAGGACTTCATCGACAAAGGAATCTGTGACAAGCACAGAATCAAGACAAAAGACACGAGAAAGAAAAGGACGATTTACCTGGCGGATGGAAATCCAAGTGCAATGGGAGCTATCACCCATATCGCACAAGTACCTATGGAGATTGGAAACCATAGGGAAATGGCAACCTTCCAAGTGGCAAATCTCAAAAACCACGAGATAGTGCTAGGAATGCCATGGCTCAAGAAACACAACCCGGACATGGATTGGACGCAAAATAAGGTCACCTTCGCAAGCGGATTATGCGAGAAGGAATGCCTACAAGACCAGCCAGTTGTGTACGGAACCCCAGAAGTTGAAGTCGAATACAAGAGCCTCAAAGCAAGATACGAAGAGGCCAAGTTATCTGTCAACGGACAGAAAAAGAAGAAGAACAAGAAACAAGGAGTTCTTGTCAAGAAGATCGACCCGGAGGCTCGGATACCTCTTAGAGGGTCAGCAAAGGCTGCAGGACATGACCTGTATGCACACGAAGATACCACGATTCCAGCAAAGGAACAAGCCACGATACGAACAGGAATAGCCATCGGACTACCGGACGGCACCTATGGTCGGATCGCCCCTCGGAGTGGGCTATCGGTTAAACACAAACTGATGGTCAACGCCGGGGTAATCGATGCCGACTATACTGGTGAGATTAAGGTGGTCTTGGCCAACCTGAACGATAAGGAGTATAAGATCTCAAAAGGAGATCGAATTGCTCAGTTGATCATCGAAAAGATCAACAACGAAGAACTGCAAGAAGTTAACGACCTCGAAAACACGACAAGAGGAAACCAAAGTTTTGGGTCAACGGACCAATACGAGGCTACCGAGAGCCAACAAGACAAGATTCAGATATGCGAAATAACAGCTGAAGAATTTCGCGAAGAATATAAGGAAGGAGCGTACACTGGCATGCTCCGATGGAACTTCACCACGAAAGACCTAGAATGGGCCAAGATCAACATCAGCACGGAACTGGCCATACGAGACAAACAACAACGAAAGCAACAAGACTGGAGGGATACTATACCCAAACAGTATCACAAGTTCCACGATCTATTCAAAGAAGACAACGCAACAGAACTACCCCCGCATCGATACGGGGTAGACCTGGCAATCGATCTCGAATTAGACAAAGACGGAAAACGAACACAACATATACCATGGAAAAAGGTATATGCACTCAGCGAACACGAGCTAGAAGAGTTAAGACAATACATCGAGACCAATCTGGACCGAGGATGGATCCGGGAAACGAAAGGAGCATGGGGATCACCCATAATGTTCATCAAAAAGAAGGAGGGAAAACTAAGGCTGTGTGTGGACTACCGAGCACTCAATTCGCTCACGAAGAAGGACCGATACCCGCTACCCCTGATAGGAGAAGCCCTGGATCGGTTAAGAACAGCACAATATTTCACCAAGCTCGACATCAAGGACGCGTACCACAACGTCCGAATCAAAAAGGGAGATGAATGGAAAACCACTTTCGCATCCAAGTACGCAATGTACGAATACCTGGTTATGCCTTTCGGGCTAACCAATGCACCTGCGGCTTTTCAACGATGGATCAACCAAATATTGAGTCGGTTCCTCGACAGATGCTGCATCGTCTATCTAGACGATGTACTCATCTATTCCGATAACCTGGAGCAACACATCAGAGACGTTAGAGAAGTGATGGAATGCATTCAGGAATCCGGAATGAAGATCAAGCCAACAAAATGCGAATTCCATAAGGAGGAAACAGAATACTTGGGATTCATCATCAACAGACAAGGAGTCAAAGTGGATCCGGTCAAAACAAATGCCATATGGAAATGGAAACCACCAGGAACGAGAAAGGATGTTCAATGCTTCATTGGATTCTGCAACTTCTATCGGAGGTTCATAGAAGGGTTCAGCAGGATTGCTAGACCTCTCTATAACCTAACAAAGAAAGAAGCCAAATGGAGATGGAACGAACACGAACAGAAAGCATTCGACGGCATCAGGAAACGAGTCACGAGCGCCCCGTTGCTAGTTCATTACGACCCCGATAAAGAACTAGTAATCGAAACCAACGCCTCGAAATACGTCTGTTCCGGGATACTCTCACAGAAATGCGAAGACGAAAGGTGGAGACCGGTCGCCTACCGGTCAAAGAAAATGACACCCGCCGAATGTAACTACGACGTTCACGACAAAGAACTATTAGCAATAGTTCAAGCAATAAAGGAATGGAGACGATACGTTTGCGACACAAGAGGTGTTGTGAAAGTACTATCCGACCACAAAAACCTAGTACCGTTCATGAAGGACAAGGTGCTAAACGATCGACAACTACGATGGATGGAACAACTAAGTCAGTTCAAGTTCCAAATCGAATATCGACCTGGCAAGGAAGGGGGCAAACCGGATGCTCTCACAAGGATATCAAGCGACAGACCACAAGACGATAAAGACGAAAGGATTACCAGAAAAATCCAAACACTACTACCAGTCGACCGATATTTCAGAAAAGATAGAATCGAAGCGATGGAGGTGGTTGAAATTACGACGGAAAACAAAGAAAGAATAAGAGAAACAAGCAAAGAAGATGGAACTATCAAGGCAATAAAGGAAGCGTTGGAAGAAGGAAAGAAGGAGATAAAGGGGATAGCACTGGGTTTATGTCAGTGGAAGGAAAATCAGCTATGGTACGACGGAAAACAATGGATCCCGGAAGAAGAAGAGATAAGGACGGAAATCATACGACAACATCACGATTCACGAATATCGGGACACGGAGGAACGGCTAAAACAACAGAACTCATCACGAGGTCATTCTATTGGCCAGGACTACGCGAAGACGTCAAGAGATACGTCAAGAATTGCGATATATGCCAAAGGACGAAAACAGCCAAGCATGCGCCATACGGACTACTCAAATCAAACGAAGTCCCGAAAAAACCATGGGAAACGATAACCATGGACTTTATTACCGACCTTCCGAATTCGGAAGGATGGAACGCCATTTTGGTGGTGGTGGATCGCCTGACCAAAATGAGTCATTTTGTTCCGGTAAAAAAGGATATGACAACGGCAACCTTCATACGAACAATCTTCCACGAAATCTTCAGATTACATGGACAACCAAGAAATATCATCACGGATCGAGGATCACTATTCACATCGGGAGCATGGAAGAGAGCGACCGGAGAAATGGGGATCTGGAACAGGCTCAGCACTGCCTTTCACCCACAGACGGACGGACAGACCGAACGGGTGAACGGAATATTGGAACAATATCTACCAGCATACATCAATTATCAACAAGATAATTGGCGGGAACTACTTCCAATGGCGGAGTTTGCATACAACAACAGCAAACAAGAAACAATTGGCACGACACCATTCTTTGCCAACTATGGACAACATCCGAGAAGTCAGGCCACAAATCATACGAGTGGTGGAATGATAACAGATAAGACGGAAATGAGTCAACTGCACGACACGTTACGATACGAAATGGATTATCCACAGCAACGGCAAAAAGAACAATACGATAAGCACCGAAGACCCGATCCGAACCTACAATCAGGAGATATGGTGTGGCTGTTACCACGCAACATCAAGACCACGAGACCATCCAAGAAATTGGATTACAAGAAAATCGGGCCTTTTCGGATATTGGAAAGGATTGGGAATCGAGCATATAAGCTCGATCTCCCTCCCTCGATGAAAATACACAACACATTCCACATCTCACTCCTCGAAATCCACAATGACGACAAGTTTCCCTCACAAACAATAACTCCTCCTCCTCCGCTAGAAATAGACGGAGAATCCGAATACGAACTCGACGAGATAATCGATTCTCGCTTGCGCTACGGAAAACTCCAATACCGTGCCAAGTGGACCGGTTATTCTTCCGAACACGATAAAACCTGGTATCCAGCGAGCAACTTCACCAACGCTCAAGATGCCATCGAACTCTTCCACCGAAGCTATCCCGACAAGCCCCACCGGGATAACGATCACCATCAACCCCAAGAACGAAGAAGGCGCTAAGTCGCCGATGAAGCCCCACGAGGGCTGGGATGATTGCCTTCGTGCAATCACCCCAACGAGCCCCGAATACTCATGGATGGGGCCAACGGAGGAAGAACTCGCCAAGCGCGAGGAGGAAGCAAGACAGAATGCACACAACCAGATGAGTTGGACGGTGTGCTACGACAACGGATGTCCCGTACACTATGGGGACAAAGAGGGATCCGGATGGTTCCCGAGGGAATATAAGAGGGGAGGTCCTCGTCCAGACCATGCCCTTAAGGACTGGACACAGTGCTTCAGCAAGCACTGTGCGATGCACAAGGCGGCGAAAGTACAGGCAGGGTACTACCCGCAAAAGGATGGGAGCAGGGCACCGCTCCAAAGAAAGGATGCCTACCGACACAAAAGGACTTCGAGGACGAAGCCTGTGGAAGCGGGGGCCGAAAACTCCTCCGCGGAAACCGAACCCGACTATGAAAGCCTGCAAAGGCAAATCTCGGGACTACGGAGCCAACTTGGTTCGGCCGAAGCCACAATTTCGGCACACGCGCAAACGATCGCCCTACAGCAAAGGACGATCGAAACGGCCAACCTCACACTTGAGTCAGTGAGGGTAAGAGCCCGGGAATGGGAATCGAAGTATCATAGACTTCGAACGTCCGTCTGCACGTACGGACGGGACCTGGTAAAGATGGGGGAAAACAGATAGAAGCCTGATGGGACTCAGGCTTAAGGAGGGGGGAGCTAATGTCACGGATGTGACAGGTAGCTCAGGATTTCGCACATGACTTGACTATGAGTCATGGGTCTTGCGCATATGACTCGCTTGAGTCATATGACTGGTTTATGTTATGATTTGTTATGTTTCGCACATGACTCAATTATGAGTCATGGGTCTCGCGCGTATGACTCAATTGAGTCATATGATTTGTTCATGTTATGATTTGTTATGTTTCGCACATGACTCGATTATGAGTCATGGGTCTCGCGCGTATGACTCACTTGAGTCATATGACTTTGGTAAGGCTTTTCACGAGGCTCACACTTGTGAGTCATCAGGGTTAGGGTTGGCGGAAGAGCACTATATAAGGAGGTCGATACGACCGAGGAAGATAGGCTCTTCACGCTTTGTTCTAAGTAATTTCCTTACCTATTACTTTATGAATAAAACATCTTTACGCTCTTTACTACGTTTGCATATCCGACACATTTCTCACGAGCCTACGTGAGGCCAAGCTATCTTATTTAAGATCTAACAGGCGTTATCCGACGAACGGTGATAACGTAGATCAACGGATCTAAGAGCTGTTACGTCTATTAAGATTATAACGAGGAAGAGAAGTATCGTTGCCCGTCGCTATCATTTAACTACAAGCTAGGAACGTTACATGTAGTGGGATAGATGGTTTTGTATAGAGGTATTCGTTGACCGTATGGTCAGATAGGAGGGATGGAAGAATGGAAGAGGTAACGGTAGTAGCGTCTCGCTTAGGTATCTTTCTTTTATCTATATGGTATATGATACTTGGTAGCAGAAAGGCTTGCTAGCCGGGCTCATAACCTGAAAATATTGCAGTCTCTGAGGCTGTCTCTTAGGATACTAAGGCGGCACTGAGAGTTGAACGCAGTATAGTTTAGATATAAAGATAAGATTCCACGCTTGCACTAGCAAAGTACGTGGTAACAGAGGGAAATACACTTGGTCTTATATAGACATATTCCATCACGTGATAACATGGTTCTCCTGCCAAGGAAACCCCCTTTTCCATATCTCGTCACATGTATGAGTCAATTCCATGACTCATACTCATGACTCATAGGGTGGATAACGTATTTCCAACAGGACTGAATGTCTCGACAACTTATGGGATAAATTGGAAGTACTGTACCCATTACCCACCGTCATTATTTCTGGTATTGCGCCGTGGGCATCCACCAACAGAGCTCTACACTTACAAATGATAATATCTTGATGATGGCAAAGGCTGTAGCGATCTTGTTTTTTTTTTTTTACGGAGTGACAAAGTTGAGATTTCACAAATTGAAAATTACGCAAAGTAGGGGGTGTTGGCGGATTTTGGCGATTTCCTCGAGTTGTGCGGGGGTAAATTTAGAGCTCCCAAGTTTTGTATGTTAATTTATCTGCCATGGAGCCGGTTTGAAGTGCAAACAACATATAAATCACGTGCTCGTTTGGTTTCCTTCCCCTGTAAAAGTACTCTACCGCTGAATCCAGAATACTACCGGTACTCGGTTGGAAAAAATTGGGACGGTGGAGCCCGATGCAGTAAGTGCGCAACTAGGAACGTTGAACCTCCAAATTGTGATACTGTAATACAAGTAATATCTGTTCGAATTGGGAAGCACAGCGGGAGTTGTCAGACTCCGAGGTGGAATAACTTGGAGACGATTATGCGCAAACGAGAGGTTTGTTGAGACAGGAGAAAGGTATTTATTATTCTTCTTGATGGTTCAATTCACGCTCTACTATGTGCAATATGCGCATGCTTAAATACCAGAAACATGAGAACGTGTCCTATCTGAAAGACACACAATACAGAAGCAACTATGACTCGCACAAGCGATCAACGACAACTACTTACATCAGTATTGACAACATGACTTAAAGACAGAAAGCATAAGCGGTAACAGGTGGCATATCAGTAAGAACTACGTAACTACTACAGCAGGACCATGCCTGCAATAATGACCACCAGATTACACATAAGAGGAATGACCACGTTATCTTAATTTCCAACAATATCGCTAGGGTCCGGGGATGCTGGTGTAAATACAGGTTGTGGTATAGTGCTAACTGGTACCGTACGAGTACTATACTCCGATCGCCCGGTACTCATCAGGTAATTTTCTAAATGTAAAAAATCTTTACCAAGAATGCCCTTCCGGAATTAGCCATCACATGTGCTGCAGGGTGTGTATTTGTGGCAGAACACAGAGCAACGCAAGTGCGAGTGGTCCTCCTCCCGCCAATCCTGCTTCACCCGCGGTAGCGCTGGTTATTGAAGACTACGCCATAACATACCGAGCATACACTATCAAGTGGCGCATGTCCTGATTATATAATCGTTGCAGATATGTATTGATAAGCGTTGATTGTGCATGGAGTACCATGCAGGATCGCTCCGATTCCTCCTGGGTAGATTGGTGGGTAGTCAAGATATTTCTCAGGACATGGTGCTGTAGTCCCTCCATCTTCTACGTTGGCTAATGCATGCAGTCTTGTCACTGCTTTCTCGATGTGTTGATAAATACTTACAATAATATGTTTTCTCGTTTTGGTTACTCATGGGGAGGACTAGTCGCGATCTTCCAGCTCGACCATCAACTAGGATATATTAGAGAACACAATTCCCCCATGCCTACTTCAAAAACCGCCGGCGAAAGCTGCTACTTACGGCGCTAGGGAATTACATGCTCGGGAGTTGTATGGTGAAACTGGATGTGTAATGGTTTCTAGGTGGTGGCAAAACTCCGACCCCCGGGAAACCTTGGGCTTACCCGAGATGTCCCTACCGTAGTTCTGAATGAGATATGCTGATTTGGGAAAAATAATAGTGACGAACAGCCAGGGCCTGGTCGATTACGTCCCGGCTCTTCACTAGCCTGTCCCGCCTCCTCACAACCAAGTTAACAGATGGTACTCGAGGATATGCACCTGCGGGATTTACCCGACCTGCGTCATCAGAGCATGAACAGTCCAGGACATCCAGGCAAGTGTAAGCTTTCCCAGAAATCACAACGAACACCCGGTTGTCAGGAACGGGGGCCTCAGTTTTGGTAGAAAACCCACCGAGGGGGGGGATATTAAGTGTCAAAACACGCGGGCCGAATGAGATAGGGTTCATAGGTGGGTTTACTGAGCGTGGTTATACAGTGCCTCGCTTCCAAGGTGAGCAGAGGAGTGCGGGAGAGGAATATCTATGTTTTTGTTGCAAAGCATTTGGGTACATGGTGCCGCCTCGGAGATTCTGTCGGCTCACTCAAGGTAGCCATGTCGAACGGCCGCTTCGTCACCGCATGTCAGATAAGTGGAGATGGTAGTCTCGGGAATCTAGTGTTTGCCGGAAGTTTGCGAGGAGGAAGCCGGAAGTAACCTCAGCTGCCGTGGGACACGAGGGGAGAAGTGGGGAGACGAGAGTCACACTCATTCAGAGGAGATTGATTGCTTGGTTCGAAGTGGGGGAGATAATCTTTTCCTCTGTGCTCTAAAAAAAATTAGAGCACAAAGAAGAAGTGCCTCCTCCCCGAAAGCGTGAAAATCTTGCTCCACCTTGACAACTGGTACGGTTGGGCGACTAAGCACTAACCTTCTACCTATGTCCAACCTGTCCCGGATATCATACCTTCACAATCCCGGAAAGATGAATGCTTACGGGAACTTCGTTCATCCGGCTATGCAAAAGTGGTTTTGTTTCAATACTACCCGAGAGGCAGCGGAAACCTCTTGGGAAAACTACATGACTAGGGAATCCTAACATAAGAGCTAATCAGCACGGCAACACATACCCTTCGGCCTTCAGACACCCATGCATTCGGTGGGCTACCCGAACTCTTGGATATCCCCGGCTATAATAGCAACTGTGGGTCCACCCGGCAATAGACGAATTTTAGCTAATCGGTGATAACGCATATGTATCTTCTACTGTAGCGGTAAAAGAGCGAATATCTGTGGGGAGATTTGTATGGGCGAGCATGCGCCATTATATGGAGCTATATGCTTGCGCTAAATACTTGTGCAGGGTGTTCCGAGTAGGGAACCTATCGCTTGAGTCATCTACTAATTATGCCATCAAAAAGCCTCCATCTCCGATATAATACATTCTGGTGATATAGGATTCGAGAGGGTGACTCGGAAAAAAAAAAAAGCATATATGTCCTTGAATAAATAGGGAAAATGACGTTGTACAGACGAGGGACAAAAGAATGGAAGGCAAAAACCAAAAGCGGAAAATATAGATTATACGCCACAGGCCACCGCAGGACTCCCGGTATTGAGTTCGATTCAACCCCGTGCATGGAATCACGTCTGCACATGTAGTACAGATCTTGGGGGCGCCGTTCACAGAGACTCCTCTTATATAAAATGGAATCACTTATGAAAGGATAGGGATAAATTGGTTGGTGGGAAGGGGTTAATGACAATGAGAAGGTAGAAAAGAAAAATGAAAGAGGAAATAACCATGAGGGAACAAATAGGTGTTCCGAGGAGTCGAGCATCGGGAGGAAGGGGTTGCGATACTGAAAGGCAGCTGGATGGGACAGGTTGGGAGGGGCTTTGAGAAAGTTCAGATGACTCAGGCGGGGGGAGCTCGGGGACTTCATGGGTGTCTGTGGGGATAGGAAGGGATGGTTTGGGTTTGGAGAGTAACTGCACGACTCTCATATGTTGACCGGACACAGCATATTCAAGGGGTGTTTTGCCGGTAAAATCTGGAATGTCGGGATTGGTATCGTCTCGTTCAAGTAGCAACTCTACTACTCGCTCATACCCTTCCTCAGCAGCCAGCGAGAGCGGTGTGCGACCGTATTCGGTATCTGCAGTATTGGGATTGATATCTCCTCGGTCCAATAGGAACTTTACTACCCCCTCGTGTCCACCAGCCGCAGCCAACAAGAGCGGTGTGAGACCAAATTTGGTACCTGCAGGGTTGGGATTGAAACCGTCACGTTCCGATAATAACTTCGCTGCCTCCTCGAGCCCGCGCCCCGCGGCCCACAAGAATGATGTAAAACAATATTTGGTGTCGGCAGTGTTGGGATTGATATCCGCTCGTTCCAAAAGCAACTTTACTGCCCCTTCATGCCCGTACCGCGCTGCATACCAAAGTGGCGTTCGATTATATTTAGTATCCGCGGTGTTGGGATTGGTACCCGCTCGTTTCAATAACAGCTTTAATACCCCCAGCTGCTCAAATCTAGCTGCATACGAGAGGCATGTTCGGCGATATTCAGTGTCGGCAATGTTGGGGTTTACATCGTCTCGTTCCAATAGCAACTTTGCTACCCCCTCATGCCCGCACAACAAAGAAGAACAGAGTGGCGTTCGACCATATTTGGAGTCGGCAGTGTTGGGATTGAGTTCGTCACGTTGTAATAGCAGCTTTACAACACCCCCATACCCGTGCCTCGTAGCCCACCAGAGTGGTGTTTGGCCATCGGTGTCGGCGGTGTTAGGATTGACATCGTCTCGTTCTAATAGCAACTCTACTACCACCCCATAACCACCTTCCGTAGCACAATGGAGTGGTGTTTTACCATATTCGGTGTCGGCGGTGTTGGGATTGACATCGTCTCGTTCCAATAGTAACTTTACTATACCCTCATGCACACGCCACGCAGCCCACCAGAGTGGTGTTTGGCCATATTTGGTGTCGGCGGTGTTGGGATCGATATCGTCTCGTTCCAATAGTAACTTTACTATACCCTCATGCTCATGCCTCGCGGCCCACCAGAGTGGCGTTTGGCCATATACGGTATCTGTTACACTAGGGTTGACGTCCTTCCGTTGCAATAGCATCTTTACTATATCCTCGTGACCTCCAACAACTGCCCATGCCATTGCCGTTCTACCCATACCATCTGTTGCGTTAATATCCCATTCTTTCATCGCCAATAAACCAACAAGAACTTCCCCAATCCCAAGAAATGCCGCTCCATGGCATCCTGTAAAACCTGTAGCGCTATCCCTCCTATATAAATGCCACTCCCACACCCTACCTCCTTTTAAATCACTTAACTGGAGTAGTCGGGCGGATATGTGCCCTTCAAAGCCAATTAGAAGCGCCAGCGCAAGAGCACTCACACTCTCAGTTTTCTCCCGTCTTATGTGATTTCCCCAGTAGTAGGTAGCATATTCGATAAGGGCGAGTGTCAATGGAGGTGAACTAACAGATGGCGAAAGTTCCCGGACACTCTGAAAATTGAGGTACGTCAAGCAAACCTCGGCTATCATCGAGTGGGGGCTTTGGAACAGGTTTAGAATGTTAGATAAATACTCTTGTAGCGTTAAATGGACAAGACGTACGGTGTCGGAGGATGACTCAACCGCGATAAGCCCTAAAGAACATGCCAGGAGTGTTCGAATTGTAGGAACATTTTCAGCATCCAGATCTGTGGATCCTGTCTTTACTCCTAAGGCATGACATAACTCGGCAGTGCGTAATGGTCGCTCCGAATTCGATACCCACATCAGGGCTCCCATCCCAAGTCTGGGTCTGCTGCCGTTCTGCGCCCTTATCCGTGCTAGGGTTGTCGCGTACCCATCGCCTAAATGACCACCTGTTGTCATCTCCATCAACTTTTGTCTTCTCTCAGAGATGGTAACTTCTCCCAGAATGGCATCGATGTTCAGAGAAACAAGGAGGAATCTAGGAAGATCATTGTTAGTCAATATAAGATGATCCGGAGAGCGGGGGCTGTGGGCCAGCCCACTCACATTTCGGAGATTCTTTCTGGAATAATTCTGAGGATATCGGCCCGTAAACTATCCGACATCGCATCAGGCTCTGTGTCCATCTCCAACTTCCTCTCCAAATATCTCCTGATGTCATGCGGCTTGGGGCTGATGGGCACTATAATCCCGGTGCCGAAAAACCTTTTAATTTCGGCTTCAACTTGAGGCCTCCCAGTGGCAAATATTCGGGTCCTAGGTGACTCCTGAACGATGTCCTTCAGTGACTCAAGTAGCTCCAATAGATTCTTAGGTGGGCACTCATCCAAGCCATCGATGCAGATGAAAACCCGGGGTAGTTTAGCAATCGCCTGCTTTAGCAGCTGCACCATATCCATCAGCACTAGACCTCGACCGCCCACCTCTTTTTTCGCTTTCTGAAAGGCTGTACGCACGCTCCCCAGTCCCTCCCCTCTAACCACCAGCTGCTTCAGAATAGCTCCCACGATGTTGGTGGTTGTCTGCTGCTGCTGGTCACGGAAGTCGCAGTAGAACATGGCGACCGCAATATCAACCTCATCAAGTTCATCGCATAGGTTATCAATTACTAGTGAACTGATATCGCGAACCCTCAGCGATGACTCACGCTTCTCTCTGAGGAACCAATCACTTACCTTAGATAAGTCTTCCCCACTCCAGGGCTCCCGTAGCATGGCTTAGGCTATATCTGCCCCTCTCGCTCACTTCCAAAGCCACAGCCACAATCGCAATAATGTTACCAATAAATCCCGCGGTGGGCTACTCACATTCACCCTAGCCTACTACAATCCGACGCAAAATTTGAAATGGGTAGGGGGATTCGCCTGTGTGAGCGGATGAGGGGATGCAAAATCCAGCGGTGGGGTCGAGACTTGCCGGGGGCAGGAAGGGTCAAGTGCTAGAGAGCGCGATTTCTCCAGGTCCATTTTCGAAAGCGGCGCGAGAAGTAGCCGTTCGGTACTCTGGGGAATTATACCATGAGGTTGAATATCTCAGGGTTGTTGGGGGGCGATAATATTTCCGATCCCCAGTGAGCTTTGTTCTCTGGGGATTCTCTCTTAGGCAATGATACTGATGAGTAGCCCTGAATTCCACAGATAGTATCACATGCACACGCGGGCCTTAGCCGATCTGCGTCACCAACCCAGAAACACAGCGAGAAGCGCACGCGAGCGTAACCTTTGCTAGAAACTATGACGCACAACTAGTTGTCAAGAATAGGGAATACGGTTGTGGTGGTAGGTCTAGTGAGAGGGGGCCATTTGGTGTCCGAACGAGTGAGTTGAATGAGATGACGTTTATCAGGTAGTATACTGAGGGTGCTTATACAAAGTCTTGTTCAAAGAAAGGCACCGAAATCTGGGAGGGAAATATTTATGCTTTTGCGAAGGGTTTGCGTATTTGGTGTTAGCGCGAAGATTCCGTATTGTGAATCACCCGCCCTTTTCCATTAATATCGCCGAGCAAGATACGGAACCAACAAATCATATCCGGGGTTCACTATTCCCTACATAAAGAGCAAAGACAATTGCCTTCTAAGTCTGGAGGGGGAGTGGTAGAATTGAGAAGAGAAGCGAAGAGCAGGGAAGTGAAGGTGTGACAGGAGGTGAGACGAGAATTGAAGGAACACGATTATTGTTATTAAAAGAAAAGCGGTGATGAGGCTGGAAGGAGAAACGCAAAGCTTTTCATATTCACGTATTTAAGGACATCAGTTTGCTCATAACTTAGTTGCAGTGACGAGAATTGAGATGATAGATTCCCCACCCCACTTCTGAATTAAGAGCTTCTAGCGCGTGTAAACAGTTGACGAACCATTTCAATTTATTTTGTTCTATCCTCTCACTCAAGGTAGCCGTAGTGGACGCCCGCTTCGTCACCCCTTACGAAGAACATTTTCGGGATCCATACTGGGCACTCCGGGTGGGGGGTCACGGAAGTGAGAGCTCCAAACCCACCCCTTTAACGAAGACCATAAACGACATCTAACAAGCTGGATCAAGCATGCGCCTTTAGCACCGCAACCCCCGTGGCAGTTAAAGGGCATAGCGACGTCCCCACTCCCGATTCACATGGACCGCGAGTACCCGGAGCACGTTCTTCTGGTTCATACCATATCACTCGATAATGAGCCTTCTCTACTACATGACTAAGACGGGTTGAAATTTGGACCAACTTGGAGTAGTGCTACACTTGCAAGCCCAATGCTTTCGCAGGGAAATTCACGGTGAGCCCCCCACCCAACTGCAATAGTTGGGTGCCCGGCAACAAAGGATTTTCCATTTAGATGTGATGACACCCAAGTAAGTACCAAGTATCTTCTACTCTGGTGCTAAACGGGAGCCGCCATCTGCCGGGTGGCTTTCACGCACACCGGTATTATATAGAGCCCAACCTTAAGTTAAACATTTCCACAGGGTGTTTGGTGAAGGAAAGTTGGAGTTTAATAGGGGCTAACTTATATAAGCAATCAGTTGGATTGTGAGGGTGATGGCAAGTTAAGAAACTCGTACAATAACCTTTTTAGCTAAAGATGAGAAATCAAGATAAGTAGTAGGGTACACAACATGGCGCGCTGGGCTGCGGGGAGAACCTTCCAAGCACTTTCAAAAAAAGTCCTAAACGACTCTACGAATTACTGCCGAAAAGGGGCTGGCGAAGGGGAAGAAGGGTGGGATGGTGTACGTAGTGTTAGGCACGAGCCGACTCGAGGCGAGCCCAACGGTAGGCTCAAGCCAGCTTGTCTCGTGGAGACAATAGGTTTGAAAAGCCCGAGAGCTCAAGCCAAGTCTCGATCCGGTGCAAGCTTTTTTTCATGTACTCATCGAAGTTTGTATGTATATATAATGAGAATTCATGGTGGCGTTATGTCCTTAATGTGGTATAGGTAAGTTGAGATGAGTCTCTATACGCTTGCCAATACAGCTCAAGAAAGTCTGATATCTGAAAATAGTGAGGAAAAAAATAGAAAGATTTTGGAGAGGAGATTGTGGCCTGCGCGTACATGTATAAAAAAAGAATTGACTGACAGGAGTAGAGACTATTTTAATCAGAACAAGAAGAAAAAGGAAGAAAGCTGTCTAGGTTTGCTATTAGGAAACATAGATAGAAAAGAGAAATACGGGAAAGAAACAGTGAGGAAGGAATTTCGTCGTATGGATTTTCTAGGGTAATAAATCCTGACGTCATCTTACCCTAGCATTCAATGACAAACCTATTTTGTAAAGTAGAGTAAAGCAGAAGAATGTGTTTGAAAACATGTGCCATGCAAACGAATTCCCGGATCCGTATTCACTCCCGTATTTCTCCCCACCATCAACTATATCCTGTTTATGTTTACACGGGAGCTTCAGTGCTTATCCTGCTTACCCGTGTCTTCTACATCCTTCTACCTCTTTCTTGTTGTGAAATTCTTTGTTTCTCTCCAAGGTACAACCCTAGGCTCATGCAGGCTCAAGCTGGGCTCGGGCTGCATCCTGAATATTCCCGAGCAAGCCAGGCTCGTAGCAAATGTGGTTCGCATGATTCGAGATTCTGGCTCGATCCGAGCCTTCAAGCCGGCTCGTCTCGTGCCTAACACTAGGTGTACGGTATCGTCCATCCGTGCAAGTTGGGATTTCAAATGCAATGGAGGAGAATAGGTTGGGGGGAGCATGAAGTACATCCGGCAACACACACGCAACTAGTAGGTGTTTCTCGCTGGAAGAATGGATAACCTCGTCTGGTCCGTACAGTGCGGTATCTTTACGATATGGACAAAAAAGCATACCAAGTTTATAACTGACCTACTCTCGGCCAAGACGGCGGCTACACCTATTTATCCGCTATTTCGGATATTCACTCTGTGGATTATCCGGCCTCGGGGGGGGGGAGGGGGAACCGTTTCGAAGCAATTCGGGTGAACTAGGCCATTTCCAAGGCATGCCACAGTTATGGGTGCGGGGGGGGGGGGGGTGGCAGAGGCCCGTGGGAGCATAGATACTCTATCAGAGTGAGTGTCTCGTTGTGCATCGCGAGTATAGGCGACTGCAGATAGGCACTAGCGCGGCTACTTTATTATGTTAAGAAACAGGAAATGTGATGGCGGTGGAAAGGTTGAGTGTGGTGAAACGAACAACAAGACCGCTTTGGTGGAGGGAAGAGATGTGAGTTAATTGTATTGGCTCTAACTATCATAAGAAAACATAATTAAATAGACATCCCTTCATAGCCCTGTTCTATCACTTATTCAACCAAAATTAAACATATGCCCTAACCACACACTTCATCCTCTGTTCTAGATTATGATATCATACATCAGTGTGACAACCAAAACATAAAGAAGACTTGTAAGAGGGTAGACTATTTACAACACCTTTATCTATAGAAGATATTGGAGAGAGATGGATGGGATGACCGGATCTCTTCAAGGCGTTCCATAAATTATACTACCGAGGAGCCGCCATCATTGATATGATACCTCCCTATGATACGCGATTCTGAAGGATAACCCAGGTGTTGAAAATGACAGTTAAATACCCGCAGTTTGAAACTACGATGGGGTGCGTACCTCTCATATGAGGATGCGTAAGCAGGGAAATGTTTTCACCTCTATGTTTTCCTTCTTCTTTCTTTTCTCTTTCTCTGAAGCCAATCATCCCCACTCGTTGCCCCCATACTAAACTCTCCCCCCTTCTCTTTTCCCTTGTCTACACATACAACACGAAATTCTCTCATCCTCATCTGAGCCATCTCCATCCACTGCGTAAAACCCTCCTTACAATTGTTACCTCTGCTACAACCACTTGTTTTATCTCCTCCATCGACTTCAATTTCCAACACCAGAAAAGGAAAATAACTCGAGTGATTGAATAAAAGGGATTAGAAGTTTTGTACAGGTGAGAGGTGAGAAGTGTGAGCGTTGCTTTCACGAACCTACGTTGGATATGTAAACGTGAGTTTATGCGCGAGCCTGAATTGAGCTTAGTGTTGAGAGTCCCCGGTGTGATCTATGATGGATGATCTATGTTTCCCCTTTTGATTTTTGCCTTCAGATACTTCGCGTATAGAATATAGCAATCATGTACGAACGGAATGTGATAGGTTTATTGATTGGAAAGGGCTAACGATAACGAGAAGACAGAAGATAAAGATAAAAGATAAAGTAATCATGAGGGAACTAATCGGGATTTCCAGGAGGAGCCGAGCACTGAAAGGAAAGGGCTGTGACGATGAAGGGCATGTGGATGGGGTAGGTTGAGAGGGGCTATGGGAAGGGTCGGGTGGTGTTGGAGATTATCGATACTGCGCAGCATGCTCATAAAGCCGCCTGTCTTTATCTTCACTGGTCGCGTGCTCTGCTCTTCACCGTTCATCGCTCGTCGCTCATTGTTCGTTCGTTTGTCGTTCGGTTTCCCTGCTAGTCGCCTAACTTCTCGTTGTTCCGCCGTTTGCCGTTCGCCGTTCATTCGTAAGTGCACCATATCGGATGCGCATGAGGAATGCCACGAAGCGGTACGGTTGCGGGAGTGTCGAGGAGACCCTGGGGAGCGCAGTGGGGGCTGAGGACAGCAGGAGTCTTTATGAAGCCTGCATATCCTTAGTTAGCATTGGAGTAGGCAGAGGGAAGGATACTTGCCTTGGGAAGTGTGGATGAGACTAGGTGCGAGCGGATATGTGTGGTGAGCGGTAGAAGGCTATGAGGATGCTTTTGTCGTCGAAGATATATATTCCCGTTTTCACCGCTGTTATTGGTTCTATTGAACATTGCGAGAGAATCTTGCGTAAGAACGAGCGAGCTTCCCCACTCTTAGTTCCGAGCTAGCGATAAGAGTTTCCCTAGGCGTCCTCACTTCCGAGCGCCGTTTTCGTTCAGTTTCGCTGCCTTTTTTATTGGAAATCCACGGGCTTGCCGGAGCTAGGACTATACCGCACGACGATAACAGAACAAAGCGGCGAGGACTAAATGCGCTGTAAACACTCTGCACAACTGAGGACGGAAAAGGTCACCAATCGCCCCGAAACTTGCTCAATTCGACAACTCTCTAACCATCGCTCCACGACTCTGCTAATCCACGACTCTCCTAACTCTGAACTAACAGGAAAAGACAGGAGTATAAATAAACGACAACGATCACCAATCCTATCCTTCCTGCTATCACTTTGACACCAATATCCCTAACATTTCCCACACCCATCCCATATCTCCTCTGTGCGCTCCTCATGCTAACAAAAGAGAGAACAAACAAAGACACCCCAACGACTCTTCAATATGCCTCCCGCGCTCCAATTTGCCTTCCACGCTCCAATTTGTCTTCCGCACTCTCACTGTCTTCCACACTCCCGTGCTAACATGCTAACAAAAGATATACAGGAACAAAGACTCCCGACAGTCTAGAACTTCCGTGAAGTTCCTATCCTTCTCCGTCGAAAGCGCTTTTCCAAAGCGCATAGCAATAACGTCCGCCACAACAAAGCAGGCGGGAACGGATAAATGGTCGGTCCCGGGAATGCACATCAAATATCCGGATAGGCTAACAAACGGGCGACAAAAGCACTGATGGTGGGTGGATGGACGGGTAGTGGTGCCGGTGGACGGGTAGTGGTACCGGCAGATGGGTAGTGGAGTAGACGGCCGGGTAGTGGTGTAGACGGCCGGATATGGCGGCCAACGGATATGCCGGCGGGCAAGAGAACAAAGCCTTGAGCATGCCGAGAAGCATCCCTATTTCCAACATTTTTCGCAGTTTCACCATTTTGTAGATTACGAGTCGCCGCCCAAAAGTCGTCGCCGTTTAAAAGGTGGCTCAGGCGATAGGTGCTCTGGGACTTCATTGGTATCTAAGAGGGGAGGAAGGGAGGTTCGAAGTTTGGAGAATAACGCCACAGATCTTGTATGTCGACTGGATGAAGCTAGTTCAAGGGGTATTTTGTCAAGGGGTATTTTGCCACCAAGGTCTGGGATGTGGGGATTAACATCGTCTCGTTCTAGTAGCAGCTCCACTAGTCGTTCATGCCCGCCACGCGCGGCGCACATGAGTGGCGTGAGACCATATTTGGTGTCAGCAGTGTTGGGATTGATACCCTCTCGTCCCAACAGCAACTTTACTACCCCCGCGTGCCCTCCCCACGCAGCCATCCAGAGTGGTGTGCGACCATATTTGGTGTCGGCAGTGTTGGGATTGATATCCTCTCTCCCCAACAGCAACTTCACTACCCCCTCATGCCCGTCCGTGGTAGCACACTAGAGCGGTGTTCCACCATATTTGGTGTCAATAGTGTTAAGATTTAAATCCTCTCGTTCCAATAGCAACTGTATTACCCCATCCTGCCCATCTGCTGCAGCATACCAGAGTGGTGTGAGACCATATTTGGTGTCTGCAGTGTTGGGATTGATATCCTCTTGTTGCAATAGCAACTTTACTAACCCCTCATACCCGCCCTGTGCGGCCCACCAGAGTGGTGTGCGACCATATATGGTATCAGCAAGGTTGGGATTGATATCCTCTCTCTTTAATAACAACTTTGCTACTCCCTCATGCCCGCGTAGCGCTGCCCACCAGAGTGGCGTTCGACCAGATTCGGTGTCGGCAGTGTTGGGGTTGATATCCTCGCGTTCCAATAGCAACTTTACTACCCCCTCATTCCCGTTAAATGCAGCCCACGAGAGTGGCGTTCGACCATCTCTGGTGTCGGCAGTGTTGGGATTGACATCCTCTCTCTTCAATAGCAACCTTACTACCCCCTCATGCCAGCCCTGTGCAGCCCACCAGAGTGGTGTGCGGCCATCTTTGGTGTCAGCAGAGTCAGGATTGATATCCTCTCTCTCTAATAGTAACTTTGCCACACCTTCATGCCCGCGTAGCACTGCCCACCAGAGTGGCGTTCGAGCATACTGGGCGTCGGCTGTGTTAGGATTGATATCGTTTCGGTCCAATAGCAACTTTACGATTCCCCCATTCCCGTGCTCAGCAGCCTCCAAGAGTGGCGCACGACCATATATGGCGTCAGTAGCGTTAGGGTTGACATCCTTCCGTTGTAATAACATCTTTACGATATCCTCATGCCCCCCCGCAGTTGCCCATAAGAGCACCGTTTTACCCAGGCAATCTGTTGCGTTAATATCCCACTCTTTGATCGCCAATAAACGAGCAAGTATCTCCCCGATCCCAAGGAATGCTGCTCCATGGAGCCCTGTAAAGCCCTTTGGGCCATCCCTGGTATCAAAATACGGGTCACACAAATGTCTTTCCATATTATAGCGAAGTAAGAGCAGCTGAGAGGCTATATGTTGTTCAAATCTAATCGGGGGCCCCAGTGCGAGCCGGTTCACATTCTCCACCTTCTCCCGTTGTATATGCTTTCCCCAATACCAAGAGGCGTATTCAACAAGGGCGACTGTAGAGGGGGCGGAACTGGTACTTAGCGGAACCTCCCGAACACTCTGAAAACCAAGGTACGTTAGGCAAACCTCCGCTATCATCGAGTGTGGGCGTTGGAACAAGTTTCAATGGCTAGATAAATACTCTTGCAGAGTTGAGTGGACAGGGCGGACAGTGTCGGAGGATATCTCAACCGTGATAAGCCCCAAAGAACATGTTAGGAGTGTTTGAATCGTGGGAACATATTCAACATCCAGATCCGTGGATCCTATCTTTACTCCTAAAGCATGGCATAACTCGCTAGTGTGTAATGGTCGCTCCGAATTCGATACCCACATCAGGGCATCCATTCCGAGTTTAGGTCTGCTTCCCTTCTGTGCCATTATACGTTCTAGAGTTGTCGCATACCCATCCCCCAAATGATTACCTTTGGTCATCTCCATCAACTTTCGTCTCCTCTCGGAGACGGTAGCCGCTTCTAGGATAGCACCAATGCTCAGAGAGACAAGGAGCAATCTATAGATTATCGTTAGTCGATATAAGATTACACACGAGCGAGGACTGTAGACCCCCTTGCTCACATTTCAGATATTTTTTCTAGGATAATTCTGAGGATATCCCTCCGCAAATTATCAGACATCTCGTGAGGATCAGGGTCCATCTCCAACTTTCTCTCCAAGTATCTTTTTATGTCATGCGACTTAGGGCTGATGGGTACTACAACCGCAGTGGTGAAAAATCTTTGGATTCCAGCTTCAACCTGGGGCCTCCAGGTGACAAATATTCGCACCCCGGGTAACACCTGAAGGATATCTTTCAGTGCCCCAAGAAGTTCCAATAGATTCTTAGGCAGGCACTCATCTAACGCATCTATACAGATGAAAACCCGTGGCAGTTCAGCAATAACTTGGATCAATAACTGCACTATGTCCGGAAGTACAAGACCTCGACCGCCAACCTCTTTTTTGGCTTTTTGAAACGCCGCATGCACGTGCCCGAGACCCTCCCCTCTAACCATCAGCTGCTTTAGAAGGGCACCGATGATGTTGGTGGCTGTCTGCTGCTCCTGATCACGGAAGTCGCAGTAAAACATCGTGATGGCAATACCAGTATCTTCCTCGCCAAGTTCATCACACAGATTATCGATCACCAGTGAGCTAATATAGCTGGCCATCAGTCGTAGCTCCTCCCTCTCCCTGACGAACTAGTCACTCACCTTAAATATGTCTTCCCCACTCCTGGATTCCCATAGCAAAACAAGACAGCCTCGTTTGCTCCCCCTTCACCACTCTTCCACCTCCGGAACTCGTCTATTTCCAAAAACCAACTCCCTACACCTCCTAGTCTGTTCGTACGCACATCCTGATGTCTTCCTCTTGCGTCCAGTGGCGAGAGCCACTGGAGAAGCTCTAGGTTCTCATCGGCTATGGCATTGTTCACGTTGACGGTATTGTTGAAATTGCCGATATTCCTGATATTAATATTATGACTACTCGAAACGTTGCCGCTGTTGACATTACTGTTACCAATCGAGGATTTGTGTGTGTTCATCATGGTCAGTCCAAAGTGTTGGTCGAACGTACCGGTAGATATGCTGTAGCGATAATTACCCGTATGGTAGCTGCGTGGCGGGATTTATGAAGTTTGCACAAGGCGAGCTGAGGAGGGGGGCGGGGTCAATGTGCTAAAAACACGATAGTGCGGGGCCAACGCACCACCACCGAGCCAAGACAATGAGCGACTGTTTGCGATTGGTATACAACTGCAAGTACCAGTATGGTACAAGTAGCAGTATGAGACTGCCCTTAGACCCCCACCAGTTCTATTGGAGCACCCGAGTATTTAATCAGTCCCTCCCCTTGCACTGGGAGTCAGCCTGTTCTTCAGCTCGAGCGACTAAGCAAATATCCTTTTGAGAGCCTCAACCAGCACATAATATAGATACTTAAGTAGTAGACGAGTATGTTGACATAGTTTTATTACGAACTAGTGACCATAGAGCCTCTCGAGTGAGTAGGCGCGGTGATGATCGATTCTGAGATGGCAGATATGAAAAAAGACATCATAATGTTCTCTTTCATCATCTAGGATATTTCAATTGTCGTCTAGTTGGCGATAATCTGTGCCTACGAACTGAGGAATGCACAGCACCGAATATGGACTAAATAAAACCACCTATTTTAATGAGAATAATTGTAGCTGTACTTGCTTGTAATTTCGCTCTCGCTAACATATCAAATCTCGAGAATACAGAAATAATTATACCACAACATAAGATATTCCGCGGGCATCTCCTGTTTGCTACTGGATGCTCTGTTTTCCCTTAACATTCAAACCGATACCGAAGGAAAGGAACTTCTCCGCTCTCTGTGATTCCCAAAATACAAAAAATATAAAGTCAAGAGTAACACTCGTTAGAGCTTTCCACCGTTAACACTGCCGGTTTCATGCTCAAGTCTCTTGCACCTGTATCTCCACTACCCTTATGCAGCATATTCCACTGTTCCACATTTGTGCAAGTATCGCCTTAAACCACCTTCCAGTATCAACACTACCGAGGTTGGGGGACTCTCTACTGAAATTCTTCAAGCTCGTCAGCCGCATAAGGCCATACCTCTGAAGTACTTCGGGTGATCACTGTAGACTTCAATTCCTGATACATGGGAGCACATGTGACGGTTGATGCGGGGGGGGTGTTGCACTTGGTATCATACTAGTATAGAGGATGGAGAGATGGGAATCCCTCGTTTTATAATTCTACGAGGGGTTTCAGGATTTTCAACTTCTTTCTTTAATTCCCAAAAACTCGGACGACCAGCATTAACTTAAGTGAATTGCGGCGGTACCGGTAGCGGACAGTATGTTGAGAATCGCGAAAACCACCGGTATCATACTACTCAACATGCTCAAAACCCGCCCAGCATGCTCAGGACCTGTTCGACATGTTTCGGACGTGCTCGAGATTAAAGGAACCTGCTCGTGCACATAGAATGCTCGTTCGGTTATTTATTGTTCGTCCAGATAGAGGTTCCAGCTATAGCTTTATGCTTTGGAATAGTGCATCGATCGGGCACGGGAGATTCGGAAGCGGGGGGATTGGAAAGGGGGTCGGGGACGAGAGAGCTAAATGGACTGTGTGGGAATCTTTGCAGTGCCTGTTTCTGTTTGGTTAACGTGCATTGGGAGGGAGGGATACGTGGGGGCAGGTGGATATATGTGGCGAGCAGTGGAAGCTGGGAGGATGCTCGTATCGCGATCAATTTATATGTTCCTCGTTTTCCACCCCCGTCTAGTTAGTTATGTTGCAAGTTGCCGAGCGAGTTCTTGAACATCTTGAACGAACTTCCCCACTTTTGGTCTTATTTTTGCTATCGGGGTTTTCAGTGGTGTCCTCACTTACCAAGCGTGTTTCGTTTCTTCAGCATGGCCATCTCACCATCTTGAGAGTCGTTCGCGATACGTGATTTTGGCAAAGTTTTTTTCGCCGTTCGGTTATTGCCCGCTATTCGCCTTGCGAGCCCTCGGTCATCGTGCACGACTCAGCAGTGTTCGATCGCTCTCGTTTTCCGTATTTTTCGTCGATCTGAAAATTGTCACTCTTTTAAAAACAGTAGTAAGCTGCTATGGCAATATCACGTTACCACCAAGCCTTTTGCTTAGTCACTTGATAATCTTCATCCCTACACCCACCCGAGAGCGCAACAATGAATGTTAGATCACCCCGCATCATGCCCTCCCTACAAAGCCAAAGCCCCTAATTTACTCCCGTACGATATTTTCTCAGTTAGGTATCCATTATTCATCATACACTCACCTAATACTCCCTGATTAAGTTAGTCTAGGAAAGTCCGAGTTCAATTCGAATCGCATCCCCTACCCCAAAAGCCCTACGGTAATCCAAGGCCAACCGAGTCAGTTTTCATCGTTTTCTACTCCACAGCGCAACCCCCCCCCCCAAATCTATGTTTCCTAACTATGATATTATATCAAAAAAGCCACCATACAACGCCAGCAAGCTTCTGTGACCGCAGTGGTTTTCTTCTACTGTATTGTGCGGCCGGATCAAAAACTGATTGCACGGTTGAAAAAAAAAAAAAATTAGTAATTTACGGCTCGATACAGTACCTGCAATACGGTGCTAGGAACTTCGAACCTTCTAAGCATGATACTGTAGCACCATACATGAATTATCATGGGGTTCGGGGTTGTCGGCGCCGGCATAGTCCCAACCAGTACTCGTACCATTGAAGTACTCTGGAATTTTTTTTTGAAGCTCTACGTGAATACCCTTCAAACATTAGCCATCGCGTGTAGAGTACTGTGCGTATTTGCAACATCCAGAACCATACAAGTGAGGGTGGTCCTTCTCCCGCGAGTATCGCGTTACCCACCGTAGCGCTAATTACCCAAAACCATGGGATACCATACCCAACACACGTGATTAAGCGGTGTGCAGCCGGGTTACGTAATCGGTAGAGATATAAATTAATAACGGGTGATCGTACATGGAATGCTATATAAGGCAGGATCATTTCAATTCAACGCGAGCAGATCAGTAGGTGGATATTTCTCAAGACATGGCGTCGTTGTATGGCAATCCGCCTCGTTGGGGAATGCATATTGTCTTGTTCTCTCGCGATGGGTTGGTATTTGATATGTTTTCCTGTGTCTTGTAGTCCTGGGAGGCTTAGTTGCGATTATCCCGCTCGTTCGTTAACCACGATACATGGGACACCGATCTAATTACTCAAGGCACTATATGATGGGGTTGTCAGCAGGAAGTGCTATGTACAATTGCTGGGAGGGGAGAGCAAGTTGATCAGGCCGAGTAGTTTAAGTCAATATGTAAATCGAGGCTTAATCTATTACCGGTACTGCCAAAACCACCTCGCAGTATGATCGCAATATTACTTCTAGTAAGTTTCCCAGTGGGCACTCTCACGCTCCCCCCATGCCACCGCAATACAGACCCCGCTAACCCCACCATTGACTTTACCACGGAGTAAACAACCTAATATCGGTAGAGACTGACACCCCTAGATATCCAAAGGGCGGCTTCGGCAGCGAACTCTACAAGTTCAAATATTAAAAGCGGTAGGATGAATTACCGGGTTGTTTGGACGAGAAACTTCAAGCTCTATTCGGGGGATTAGGGGATTAAGATTGGCCGGGGGCGGGCAAGTTGCAAGCAGCAAGTGGTAGAGAGCATGATTTCTCCAGCTTCATCTCCGAAACCGGCGCGGGAAGTAGCTGTTTGCTACGCTGCGAAAACATATCATAAGGCTGAATGCGTGAGTGTTGTTAGGGGGTGGTGGAATACTCGTTATCAGGAAGCTTTGCTCTTTGAGGAGATGTTCTTCCTGTGGTCAGGGCGGAGATGTGCTAGTTTGGTAAAACGACTGGGATGAACCCCCCTTGTTTATTACGTTCCCCCTGGTCACATTCGTGCGTACTCACACCTTGTTATCTCGGATCCCAACAGCCCGGATACCTTGCTGTCACAAATGAATCTCTGCGAGTTCTAAATTTCTTTACACCGAAACTTGACCCGTTGCCCCGGATCACCTGCCATACTATTCTATTGGCCGTACGGGCAAGCGGGCTGTGGCTATATGGTACTCGAGTACCATACCGTATTGTCTCCCAGAAACGAATTCTACAGATGGTATGTGTACCAGCGGGACCCACCCAATACATGTTGTCAGCACAGAAACGATCAGTGACCTCCCGGCTCGAATCAACTTTGTCGAGAATCAAAACCTACATTTGGTTGTCCGGAGTGTAGAACACGCTTTTGGCTGCAGGTCTCCTCGGGGAGGTTCGGTGCGCTGCCACATTTATTAGATGCGATGGCCTTTATCGGAGAGAGTAATGAGGGCGTGTATACGCGCCCCATGCCCAATGAAGGCGTGCGAGTACGAGGGAGGGATATATATGCCTTTAGGAGGGGTTTGGATGTATGGCGACTAGGGCCAGGGGAGCGGTATACACTCTTGTGCTATCCGATGAGGATAGGAGGTGCATACGCTAATAGTTGAAAACAATTGGATATTCCGACGGGTATCCAAGGGGGTGGCCCCTCACCAGTAGGAAGTGTCCCCGGAACAGGCGCTGACCTTTTCCTCTTACCAGACGCAGCGAAGGCAAGCGGCCACTTCGTCACTGCTAGCGGAGACGACCATCCGGGTTTATGCTTGGCCTTCTGCTGGGGTGGTGGAAGTGAGCGCAGAATACCCCCCCCATAAACCCCTCCAGCAACACCTAACAGCCCGAATGGAACAGACGCCTTGGGGTCACAAAATCTATAACTACAGATCTCCAACAACAAGGCTTTCGGGAGCGATTCGGACACTATTGACTCAAATTGAATGGCTAGGAAAAGATCGTATTGAATATTCTAACCGGAGAAATATCCTCACGAGAAAATAGGTAATGAAAAGAAAGGAAGGAAAGACTGAGTTGACCCATTATATAGGTAACGGGGGAAAGAGAGGGGCCGATTGGATAATGAACGAAAAAAACTAACAAAGGGAAAACAAGCTGCCTTTTATTTTTCTCTGGATTGTCCTAATCCGTTTCCACATACTTCCAGCCTATGCCGTGTTCTGGATCATGCTCAATCCCACCGTTGCTCATTTTGCTATTTCGGCCGAGGATGAGAAGATTCGACCGAGGGTATGTTCTGACGGAGGATATTCGGTATTTCCACATGACAGGAGCAAGGCCTTCAAATGGAGTTGTCGCAGGAGTTGTCGTAAGTGTTGTTTGATGTGTAGGACTAACCGGTAGTCAAACATAGAGGCGTCGGAGCAGTTGATATAGGTCAAGAGGGTTAGGGTTGTTGAGTCCTTGCCGGATGGAAAATATGCGGTGAGCAGCCAAGAAAGATTTCCGTCCAAAAAAACCCACAAAGACTTCCCCATCATAATATTATTTAAATTTTCTCACTTCACCTGAACCGCGAACACTCGTGACAACACCAGCCGTGGCAACCCGAGACCGGCAACGATCCAACTACTGTGAAGCCGCACAATCCCGATGCCGTCTCTTTACAGAGCACTCTCATAAGGTAATATACGGCTATAGTTTTGCATATTCAGGATTTCTGTTCCCCTAGTCATTCCCTCTAACAAAAACTCTCTTCATACTCTATCACTCGGTTATTGACGTTCTCCCCTCCATGAATCGGATCGATTGGGATTTACTTTACTACTTGGATATCCTAGTCACAGATTTGTCCATTTTGCCAATAGGATATTCCGTTGGCCAAGTAGGTCACCTGACGATTCTGGTGGAACATGGAATATCAATGTCAGTGGAGCCCATGATTAAACTGGGAATTGGTGATACCGTGTTGTCATTTTAGCAGTACAGCGCGAGCGCAAGCGCTGTCTGTATTCTGGGTTGCTGTGCGGTTTGCGTGTAGCATATTAGTGGGGGACTACTCTGTAGGCTGGTGGGCGGATTAGGGCACTTATAATTGTAGGTGAGAAAAAAAATATTTCAAGCTAACTATGATTGCTGGGGGGGGATATCGCAACACTTGTGAACCCGGTACTTCCTTAGTGATTGATGATTCGCAGGTAGTCGCAGCGCTCAGAATATTAGTTCACCGACTAGCACACAGGCCAATATCATATTTTCCCCCCTTTTTAGCAACTAAGCTACCGGTGTTCATTTAGAGTCCTGAGAGGGGGGACCACGGGAGTTGTTTGAAAACAATTCGTGTAATGCTAGTCACTAGGCGTCCTCGTGCCATTGTTACAGGAGGAGGGTTTAGTAGAGACCCAAAGTGTGTGTGCGTTATCGGATTGGGTGTACGTCGTGCATCGAAATCATGGACGACCGCGAGTGGGCGCCGCCACCGCTACGGTGTCTGTGGAAGTTCTGTGCGAGGTATGGATGAGATTGGTGAGCCTATCAAGGCGTTTCCTAAATTATGTTGCCAAAAAGCCATTGTCTCTGATGTCATACACCCCTATGATACAGGATTCTAAAAGATAGCCCGGAAAATAAAACAGAATATGAGTGGTCTAATAAAAGGGGTAAACGGTGTTATACCGGTTGGAGACGAAAAAAGTCGGAGCAAAAACTGACAGAGGAATGTATAATATTATAATATGCTCTATAGACCACCCCCCGACCTCCAGCATTAAGCTCAATTCAAGCGCACGCAAGGACTAACGTTTACATGTCTGACGTCGGTCCGTGAACGCACCGCCCACACCAGCTCCCCGTGCATAATATAGCAATCATCTATGATAGGACAGTGGTAAACACGATAGTAGGAAGGAGTTAACTAGTGATCCCAAGCGGCCAGTCCGTCCGGCTTTGGGTACGGCCGGACTGACCCACCACATTTTAGGGGATGGCCTGACCGGACTGTGGGAAAGCGGCTTTCCAGAAAAAAAGCCTGGCCTGGCCTGGGAATTTGACGACTTTGCCTAGGCATCTGACGGTTTTGCCCGGGCATCTGGCGGCTTTACCTGGGGATCTAGCGGCTTTGCATAGCCATTTGAAAGCTTTACCTAGGCATTTTATGGCATTGCCTGGGCATCTGGTGGCGTTACCTAGGCATTTGGCGGCTTTGCCTAGGCATTTGACGGCTTTGCCTGGGCATCTGGCGGCTTTATCTGGGCATTTGACGGCTTTACCTGGGCATCTGGCAGCTTGGACCCCTACTGCCAAGCCCCGTAGCCGGGCGGTTGCCTGGGTGCCTGCAGGCTTTGGCGGCCGGACAAAATTCAAGCCGGACTGACCCAGGCTCTTCAAAATCTTGGCCGGACCGGCCGGACCGCCGACCTGCAGGCCAAACCGTAGGTCGGCCTGGCCGCTTGGGATCACTGGAGTTAACGGCAACGGGAAAATAAAAAATTAAAATTGGAGAGGAAGTAATCATGAATAAACAAAACGGTATTATGGGGAGTCCAGAATCGGGAGGAAGGTGCTTCGGCGCTGAGGGGTAGGCGTATGAGGTAGGCTGAGAAGGGCTTTGAGGATGGTGAGATGGCTGAGGTGAGGGGCGCTTGGGGACTTCATTTGTACACGTGGAGACAGGAGAGGGGAGTTTAGGTTTGGAGAGTAACGCCACAACTCTTTTATGTTGACCGGACGCAGCTAATTCAATGGCTGTTTTGCCGCAAAGGTCGGGGTGTCGGAATGGACATTGTCACGTCATAGCAGGAGCTTTACTACCCCTCATTGCCGCCCTCCGCAGCACACATGTGATGTGTGAGACCAAACATGGTGTCGACAGTGTTGGGATTTACATCCCCTCGCTCCAAAAGCGACTTTACGACCCCCTCGTGCCCACACGGTGAAGAGGCAGGGGGGTGTTCTGTTGTGTTTGGTGTCTGTAGTATTGGGATTGATATCGTCTCGTTTCAATAGCAACTGCACTCCACCCTCATTTCAGCCAAGCGCAGCACACAGGAGTGAAGTTCAGCAATAGTGTCGGCGTCCTCTATCACAACGGGTCATGGGAGCGTGCAGTTTAGGAATCCGGAATTATTGCAGAGAATAGCCTCAGAACAATTATGGCGGCTGTCAAGATTGAAGAATATGCCGAGGTGAACGTCGGCAATATCATCCTGAGACCATGGACTAAAGCCATACATAGGGATATGTACCCGGCCGTGATGATCCGGCGGTCAATGTTGGGAAAGAAGGAGGGAAAGGCGGTGGAAAGTGGAGGGATTTCATTTGTGCGCCAATTGATGTTATTGTGGAGTCGAACATCGGGGTCTGAACCCAGTCTGCCTATCCTGACTCCGCAGGAATTAACATGGCTGGAGCGCACTCTGGTTTTTCTCCTGGCCCTCTCCCTTTCGATTTCACCCTCCAGGCGTACGAGGGCGCGGCGAAAATACGTGCCCCTGGTAGTATTAGGAATGCTTGCTCCGGAACGCTCCGCGTCTACATCTAGTGGTTCACCAAGGGCAATTATTTCCTCATAATCGTCATCGATATCCATTGGGTCTGTTGGGTCTGTTTCCCCAGGTTCCTCTTCCGTTCCTGGATCTTCGGTGAGTACCATCGGGTTCTCATAGCCGCCGCTGCGATCTTCTAAGTTTTTTTCCCCCGATTCCTCTTCTCTTAGATTCTCAGTAAATACCCTTAGCTCGCGGGCAGGCATTCGTAGATATGGTCTTGTCTGCATCAATCTCCTGCAAACATAATTGTTTAGATATAGGAGATTACCTGGCTGACTGCCCCATCCAGTGATATACAAAGATCTGCCGACCCAACCCGGAGAATCCTCATCCTCAGATATATCGACGAGGAAGCCAAAGATTAGCCATTCCATTACTTGCCCAATTTCTCCAGTAACCCTGTAATCAGGATCGTAGTCTGGGTGCTGTGGATCCTCTGCTTCAGTCAATTGGACGGTGTATCGTAGGCCCCGGGGGGTGCGAAAGTTGACACTGCTTGCTCCAGAATGCCACTGGATAATTTCTGTTAGGAGGGGACTCCTGAGAATATTAGAGAGGGTCTACTTACACAGGCGTTCAAGTAATGACCAAATTCATGAGCTACGGTAACGAATAGGAGGAATACGATAGCATCGTAATCTTCCCCCTCTCGATACGCCTGCTCAATGCTGTCAAAAAACCTTGAATTAAGACACACTTTATGACTATGCCTTGTCGTTCGGGGGGAGTACGCATAGCAGTTGCGTATCGCCTCTCTCCCGCCTCTGGTATAGCTATCGCTGAGTATCTCTATCGTAGGAAAACCATGCAAAATCCATCTCATCACACCCTCAACTATTCAAAACGTTAGACCAGGTGGAAGAGAGAGAAAGAGAATCCTCCTCCTTAAAAGAAAGGTCAAATCTAGCACATACCTTCGTTAACCGAAGCAGGAGGCTCATCGGCTATATTATCTACACTTCCTATGCGGTACCTGCTTGGATGGGCTCGATTAATAATCGCATATTTCCCAGCCACAGAGGGCCAGAGTAGCTTGGTGCGGATTAAATCAACTAAGTTGTAGATATAATGGTCCGGAGTTAGGGCTCCCCGGGTACTGGGTGGCCCCGCCCTTGTGTCATATATGGTAAGCGGACTTCTTGCAGCTCTCTGCAACGTCGGGTCGACATGGGGAACCGGCGCCGTGAGGAGTGGAATGTCCTCCGGGAATTCCATTACGATCTCCCGGGGATTGTCAACAAGAAGCGGTGCATGGAGACCTGGATTATCAGCCCTCATGGATCGCAAATTAGCCATTGCTGTCGTAAAATCTCCGCTATGCGGAATCCATCGAGCCGCAACAGTGTCGGCCAAACCCTCGTTGTCGGCCGGAGGCGCTGGTGCATCACGGGTATATCTGCGATGGATTCTCCGCGTCGAGACATCCGGTATGGGCGCTCCGGGTTGGCGGTAGGGGGGAAGGGTCCCCACCACGAACGGCAGAGGGCTGTTGGCTGATGGCGCACTTGCGAAGCCCTCTACGGGTCGGAAGATTACCGGGTCTGGTACTAGTGTTTCAACCGTCCCCCTCGTCAGCCTTGCATTCACCTGATCGATGATGTTGGCAGCATCTCTGCGGTGCCTATGGTTTGGCAATAGAGATACCTCAGTGAGGATCCTTAAGAGTCTATCGCAATTCCCTGTTAGTGCCACGTTAGGCTTGCGGCGTTTGTAACTTCGTTTAAGCTGGGTCAGTTGGGCTGCTATATGTTCGGGATTGCTGAAGCTAAATCCGTAGTGTGTGAACCACTGATTGATCACATTCTGACTGCTAGTTGAGAGTAAGCCAGGAGGGCTGGGACTTCCAGTTATGGGAGAAGAAGACATAGCTGTTTTCTGATTGTACAGAAATTGATTTTTTCGACGAATATAAGATATCGAGGTTTTTATTGAGCTTCGCAGTCTACGGTCAATAGTATTATATATATGTGCATCACGTGGAATCCATCGGACGAAACTCAATTTGAAATGAAAGGGAAATGATATCTTGTACATGATTTATTCAAGTGGTTTAGCTGGGTAGCTGATTTGCCTCTAGACACAGTATTGTGAGACACCAACTGTTTCAAGAATCCTACCGAGTTCGGCTTATTATCGAAGTTTATCTAATTTTTCCCACACCCCCCCCTCAAGCTAGCAAGGTTCACTGCGATAGCTCTTCTAGCTTTGTTGTGGATTCATAGGAATGGATCTTAAGACGATGATTCGTAAAATCACCGATTATTACTCAGTAAATTGGTAGGGTGGCACTAAGCAGTAGTTTGAGGCCGTAAAGAGGCTAATAGAGTAGGGTTATGTTCCCCCTTGATGAAGGACCAAACCTCGCCAGAGCCATAATATGGTCTTTTGTAAAACTTGTTGATTATAGAAGCCGGGAGAAAGGAAAAGAGGTTAGACAAGTAATTGAAGACCACCAAAGATATTGATAGATGCTGTTCAGAAAAATTCACAGAAGGAAATGGAAAGAAGGGAGCAAGGAATAGAGGATTCTGGTTGGCGGAAATTGTTAGCTGAGTGCTTTATTATGGAGGACTGCAGAGAATGGTTTCTTGCTTTGTTTTGGTGGAATAGCTGCGGAAGGAAGAGACTCACGTGGCGACGAGGGGAATTTCCTTTGTGCTCGGTGTTCCCAAGCGTCCCGGCCTTCCCAGGCGCAATGTTTTAGAGTGCCGGACTGTAGTGGGGGGGTTGACCACAGGTGCCTGGCATCTCATGCTAGTGCTATTACCGGATGAGTCCTAGTAGCTTGTGACGTCCGAGGAGGGTAACCCCAGTCGCCTGTAGGTACCCATCGTCACCTGTAGTCACCTCTAGGTACCTACCGTCACCTGCAGTCACCTGTAGGTACATATTGTAACCTGCAGTCACCTGAGCAGTGTTCCCAACGGGCTAGGTTACTGCCAGGCCACTCTATTAGGCCTGGCAGCCGCCTATAAGCCGGAACCTTTTCACTGAGAAACTGTTGTCATAGAAGCCCTGGTGTCGGCTTTGGGAGAGGTTCCGAACACTAAGCATTCGATTTCATTCTTGTCATCCATGAATCCTTTATTTATCGTCTTTCTTCCTCCTAGGGATCTGATGAGAAGTTCGGATTTGGTGCACTCGTGAGAATGTGTATGAATACTGGTAGTTTGCCGTGTTTTTTAACTTTTCTTTTTTATTAGAAATAAATACTTCGAAACAGGAGCTACTACCGGTGCATATAATAATGCATGGAGAGAATTCATGGGACAAATGACAACTTGGTAGTTATCAGCAAGAATAACCGTCTGTCGCCGGTAGTCCATCACCGGCAGTCGACTACCAGAAATCACTGGTAGGAATCACGTGCATCCCCTAGCTTAAGACGCCTACGGGGCCCACCCGTCCGTCCCGGGCAGTGGTCTGGACTGACGCCAAGATACCCCTCCGTCCCGGGCGCCCTCCCGTGCATGCCGTCCGTCCCGTCCATACCTAAAGACGAACGGACTGGACGCTTGGGTTCACTGTTTGTGCTTTCTATTTAGTTTAGTCTTTTCCACTGGCGCGGAGAGAGCTGGGCGAGACGTCGTTTTTTCTTGCTTAGATCAATATCATTGAAGTTCACTATTCCCCCGCTGCGCACGATAGTATCGCTAAGAAAAGTGGCAGAAAAAATGGTTTCACCAATCAGTATTTCCCCTGCAAAAATCCGCAAAGGGTGTATAATAAAATCTTCTTCACGCCAAGTTGATATAATTTTCACCAAGCGGTTAGGTAACCTATATAGAACCCGCGTTCCCACCCACGAAAGTTACTCACTTGAACAGGGTCCCCTATCACAACACGTTACCGGAGTGCGCGGCTAAGTAATCCAGATTTTTCATTGAGAATAGCACAAGAAACATTATGGTGACTGAAAAATTGAAGAAGATGCCGAGGTAAACGTCGGCCATATCATCCTGAGACCATAATCTGAAGCTATACATAGGAATATGTATCCGACCATGATTATCTGACTGTTAAAGTTGAGGAGAAAGCCGGTGGAAAGTAGAGGCATTTCATGTGTGCGTCGCTTGAGGTTATTGTGGAGTCGAGAATCAGAATCCGGACACCATCTGCCTATCCCGACCCCCCATGAATTGATATGGCTAGGGTGCCCTCTGATTCGCGTACTGGCCCTCGCTCTCCTGATCCTACCCTTCAGATATATGATATGATCTTACTATCATATATAATGGTGGTTACCCCAAAAATGAGGCAAAAACACTCTCACATGACCACTGCATAATCAGGACTCAATCCAAAAAAAAAAAGAAATATATCATAACAAGAAAAGAAAAAAAAACAATTACCCTTTAAAGAAATAAAATAAAGTTATGAATAAGAATTCGAAATTAAAATTCTCTGCAAGGAATAAAATGAAATAAAATAATAAATCGGTTAATGACAATAGTGCTATATCCCAAACAAAAGTTAATTAATCAATAAACTATATCAGAAAGGGGCAAATGATGACATTTTTATCGCATTGCAAGAGAATGAAGTTAAGAGAAAAGAGTTTATAATATACCTGTTAGAGTGCAATGTTTATCCAATGTGGACCCTGAAGATAATGGCGGGTTGGTACAACCCAATGCCAATTTGATAAAGCGGGCTAAACGCAGCCTGGTGGGAAATGGTAGTTCCTTGAAAATCAACGGAAAATGGTTTGGCCGGTTTCTGGGCCATTATTGGGCGGTCATAGCTCCCGGACACCCCATCGACGGACCTCCGTTACTACACCCCATTCTTCCTCCTTCCCAACCGTCGAAGATCACTATCCTTCCTACAGCTCGCATTCTTGTTTCCTCGCGTTTTTTATTTCCCACCCACCTCCCGACGGGAAAACCCCCTGCGCCCTCATTGCCAGATCGGGACACATCGGCGGTAACGATCTCCCCGGGCAAGGGCAGCGGCAACCTCCCCAACGCCTCCCCCAGTGGAACTGAGCATTTGGCATATTACCTGAAACACTCACTCGACTTTGGAAAATTGGTAATATTATAAAGTAATATCATAGTTCAATATATAGTTATTGTAATCAGAATAGGTGTCTGGTTGACATTTAGTTATTTTTAAGATACTTAGTTTGTTTTATATTTGGTTTCAAGTATAATTTGGTACCTGTTTATATCTACATTTGACTCAGTAGGGAACCTGAGTGATAATACATGATCAACTGTTACATGATCATTGGAACATGCACTTAAAGACCCTGATGTTCCACTAGCAAATATCAGAATTCAACAAGACACACATCAATACACAATGGTTTAAATAGTTACCCATCTTCTCATCTTGACCAACTCTTGTTAACCACGGCCGTGGCAATCACGATCTATCACTCGACAGAATCGAAACGCCAAGTGTTGTAATATGACTTCTGAATATGCATCGGTCATGTCATTGACTACGACAGACAGAGGTTCTGGTGCGGGCTCACCACTTGATGGGCTCGTTACATGGCTGGCTACGGTAGGGTTTCCTTAGGAACTCTATCGCGGCACTTGTTTGGTCTCATTTTTGTTTCCTTTCTCTTACTGCTACATTGTGTAGTATCGTTCTCGTTGATTTTCTTTTTCTCTTGCGCGAAGCATCGTACATGTCATGTATGATTCAAGCGCGCTCCCTGTAGGATAAATAGGGCCCGATAGCCCTCCGGTAGAGCTTCAATCAAGCAAGAAGTATAACTTCGAATGAGAATTACGACACCAAGGCGACTAGGCCACGATCAAATTTTAAAGAGGGTAATGAAAATTTCTCTCCCAAAGACGCTCACTCTGCAATTCAGCTGACTAACATTTGTGGAAAAGACAGGTGTATAAATAAACTGAAATTAACAAGCCTTCTCTCATCGTTCCACCGAACTCCACACATATCCATCATGACCCCGACTCATCTGTGCAAGGTTTCCGTTCCTCAGCCTGTTCCATCGCTGACAAAAAAGGAACAAAACAAAAGGACAAAAGGACAAAAGGGCAGGCACCGCGAAGAACACTCCTGCTACCTTACTGCTTCCGTCGCTTACATCTCTCCCACCCCTGTACCACCTTACTGACAAATGAAAATACAGGCCCACCGAAGACACTCCCATTTCTTTCCGTGCTCCCTCTGCCTCTGCCTCCCGCGCTCCCACTACCTTCTGCACTCCTACCGCCACCCCGTACCGCTCCGAGACATGATACGGAAAACGGTTAAACGATTGGGCAAACAGCAAAAGGGCCGGCGATAGGGTCACCCGGTCAGTCGGTAGGCGGACTAAGGGCTGGGTAAGTAGACAGATAATTGGGCAGAAAAGCTGCCAAAAGAACAAGCAGACGGGCCAGTAAGCGGACGGGCGAACAAATAAACGGATAGATAGACGGACAATTCGGCAGGTGAGCGAGCGAACAAATAGACAGAGGGACAGACGAACAAACCATCGAGTGGACGGATGGATAAGCAGGTCACTAACTTGTACGGATAATGGGGGGGGCGGAATATTGAATATGCTGCTTTTCTGACTATCGAACATGTTCTGATTATTCCGCACAGGTTCTAAACATGGCAAGCAGGTTCTGAGTATGCTGAGGGAGTTGTGAGAATGCTGAGCAGCATTTCCGGTAGCCTGGGCCTTACACTACAGTATCGGTACAATATATACTAAGAGGAAGGTTGACAACTAACCTACTCTCCTCCATAGGGGTGACTATTTCTAGTCATCTGCCATTTCGGTTGGAGATTTGCTTGGAGGATTTGGTAGCGCCCAGGGGGTCCAGGAGAATGGTTGAAAAAGTTCGAGTGAACGTAATAGTTTTTCAGCACGCATGCCGGAGTTGGGGGGGGGGGTGGCAGAGACCTGCGGGAGTCTACATGCTCCATCAAAATGTCTCGTTGCGCATCGCGGGTATAGGTGACCATAGATAGGCACCAAGATCGTTACTTTTTTTTAGATGAGATGGCTGAATTTCACTTAAGGCGTTCAACAAACCACATTTTCAATGAGTCGTCATCTTTGATATAGTACATTCTGATGCTATAGATTTCTAAACGAGAACCAAAAAAAGGGAAAACAAAGAATATGAATATGAGTCACCGAAGGAAGGGGATGAACCGTGTCTTACAGTTCAGAGACGAATAAAGTTAGAACGGAAAAAAAAAGAAGAAAGTACAGATTATGCACCATAGGACACCCTAGGACTCCCAGTATTAGGGTCGGTTTGAGCTCGTGCATCAACCCGCGTTTATACATCGAACGTGAGTCCGTGAAGTTCCGTCCGTGCCGACTCGGCATGCATAATGTACGATAGCAATCATCTATGAAATAATAGAGATAAGGGCATGGGTAGAAAAGGGCTAAAGAGAACGTGAAGACAGAAAAGAAAAACCAAAGAGAAAATAATCATGAAGGTGGGAATCTCCATTCCAAGTTGCGGTCGAGTATCGAGAGGAAGGGGCTCCGACACTGAAAGGCAAGCGGGTGGGACAGGTTGAGAGGGGCTTTGAGGTGAGTCAGCAGGCTCGGATGATGGTTGCTGAAGGACTTTATCAAAATCTATGGGGACAAGAAGGGAGGGTTTAGGCTTAGAGAGCAATTCAACTACTCTAGTATGTTGACGGGACGCAGCAAATTCAAGGGGTGTTTTGCCGTCAAGGTCAGGGATGTCAGGATTGACATCATCTCGTTCTAGCAGTAACTCCACTATTCGCTCATCCCCTCTCTGCGCAGCCCACGAGAGCGGCGTTCGGACAGATTCAGTGTCTAAAGTGTTGGGATTGATATCGTCTCGCTCCAGTAACAACTTTACCGCCCCGTCGTACCCCCACCTCGCAGCGTACCAGAGTGGCGTTCGACCATAGTTGGTGTCCACAGTGTTTGGATTGATATCGTCTCGTTCCAGTAGCAACTTTACTACCCCCTCATGCCCGCGTTCTGCAGCACAACAGAGGGGTGTTCGGCCATATCCGGTGTCCACAGTGTTGGGGTTAATATCGTCTCGCTCCAATAACAACTTTACTATACCCTCATGCCCGCCCCACGCAGAACAACAGAGCAGCGCTTGGCCATATTCAGTGTCGATGGTGTTGGGATTGATATCGTCTCGTTCCAGTAACAACTTTACTACCCCCTCATGCCCGCGTTCTACAGCACAACAGAGGGGTGTTCGACCATATTTGGTGTCAGCAATGTTGGGATTGACGTCGCCTCGTTTCAATAACAACATTGCCACTCCCTCATGCCTGCCTTTCGCAGCCAACCAGAGTGGCGTTCGATTGTATTTGGTGTCGGCAGTGTTGGGATTGATATCGTCTCGTCTCAATAGCAACTCCACTGCTCGCTCATGCCCTTGATAGGCAGCCAACGCCAGTGGTGTGCAGCCACAGTGGGCGCATGAAGCGTTAATATTGACATCGCCTCGCTCGAATAGCATCTTTATTATCCCCTCGTACCCGCCCCATGCAGCAGCATAGAGTGGTGTTGTGGAACATTTGGGGGTAGTAGGGTTGTGATCTGTATCCTCTCGTCCCAATAGCAACCTTACTACTCCCTCGTGCCCTTGTGCCGAAGCCAACAAGATCGGTGTTAGACCATCCACGGCGTCTGCAGTATTAGGGTTAACATCCTTCCGTTGCAATAGCATCTTTACGATATCCTCATGACCCCCCGCGGCTGCCCACGCGAGAACCGTTCTACCCATGCCATCCCTTGCGTTAATATCCCATTCCTTCATCACCAGTAAATCAACAAGTATCTCCCAAAGCCCGAGGAATGCCGCTCCATGGAGCCCCGTAAAGCCCTTGGGGCCATCCTTTGTATCAAAAATCGGGTCGCTCCAATGTTGTTCCTTATTATAACGTAGCAGGAGCAGCTGAGAGGATATATGATGTTCGAAGCTAGCCAGAAGCCCCAGTGCAAGCCGGTTCGCACTCTCCATTTTCTCTCGTACTAAGTGCTCTCCCCAGTACCAAGAAGCATATTCGAGAAGGGGAAATGTCAATGGGGCCGAGCTATAAGTTGGCGCAGGTTCCCGAACACGCCCAAAATTAAGGTATGATACGTCAAACAAACCACCGCTATCGTCGAGTGTGGGGCTTGGAACAGGGTTGGATTACTAGACAAGTACTCTTGCAGAGTCAAATGGACAAGACGGGCGGTGTTGGAAGATGCATCCACAGTGATAAGTCCCAAAGAACATGTTAGGAGTGTTCGGATTGTAGGAACATTCTCAGCATCCAGATCTGCGGATCCTATCTCAACTCCTAAGGCATGGCATAACTCGGGAGTGCTCAATGGTCGCTCCGAATTCAATACCCACATAAGGGCATCCATTCCGAGTTTGGGTCTGCTTCCCTTCTGTGCCTTTATACGTTCTAGGGTTGTCGGATACCCATCCCCCAACCGATTTCCCTTGGTCATCTCAATCAACTTTCGTCTCCTCTCAGAGACGGTAGTTGCTTCTAGGATAGCATCTATATTCAGAGAAACTAGGAGGAATCTACAGACCATTGTTAGTCAAAATTTATGATCACACACGGAGCAGGGAATCTAGACCCCCTAACTCACACCTCGGAGATTGTTTCTAGGATAATTCTGAGAATATCCTCCCATAAACTGTCAGACATCTCGTCGGGATCAGTGTCCGCTTCCAATCTCCTCTCCAAATATATTTTTATGTCATCGGGCTTGGGGCTAATGGGTATTATACTCGCAGTGGTGAAAACTCTTTTAATTCCGGCTTCAACCTGAGGCCTCCCGGTGACAAATATTCGGATCCTCGGTGATACCAGAAGGATATCCTTCAGTGACTCAAGAAGATCCAATAGATTCTTCGGCAGGCACTCATCCAGGGCATCTATACAGATGAAAATCCGTGGTAGTTTGGCAATGACTTACTTCAGCAACCGCACCATATCCAGAAGTACCAAACTTCGACCGCCAACCTCCATTTTCGCCTTTTGAAACGCTGCTTGGACGTGTCCTAGCACTTCCTCTCTAACCACAAACTGCTTTAGAATGGCTCCGACGATATTGGTAGCTGTCTGCTGTTGTTGGTCGCAGAGGTCGCAATAGAACATCGCGATCGCAGTTCCTGTATCTTCCTCGCCAGGTTCATCACACAGGTTATCGATTTCCAATGAACTAATATAGCCAGCGGTAAGCGATAACTCTTGCTTCTCCGGAAGAAACTAGTCACTCACCTTAGATATGTCTTTCCCACTCCTGGATTCCCGTAGCAAAATAAGACGGCCTCATTTGCCCCACCCGCTCCACTTCTCCACCTCCGAAACTCGTTTGTTTCCAAAAGCTAAGTCTCCACACCACCTAGTCTGTTGGTGCGCACGTCGTGATGTCTTCCTCTGGCGTCCATCGGCGAGAGCCACTGGATAATCTCCAGGGCTCCCATCGGCAATGCTAACATTGACGATGCTGTTGATAGTGCCGAAATTGTTATGACTATTCGTTGTGTTACCGCATTCGACATTATCGCTACCAATCGAGGATTTATATGCCATGCTGACTGTGATGCTCTATCCAAAGTGTTGGTCAAAGGTAGATCTGCTGTCGTGGTAATTACCAATAGTAGTGATAAAGTGGGACCCTTAGGGTTGGCGAGCTTGAAAAAGCGGGGGGCTCATGTGATGAGGACAATACGATGCCAACACACCATCGCTGAGCCAAGACAATGAGTGACCGTTCATGACTACGATATACTCGCAGATTGCATCTTATCCAACCATTTCCTAGCAACCACTTCCTAGTTCCGAAAGAAGAGGAGGCGATTAAGTGGGCAGTGGGCGAGGAGTTGTGTTACACGGTCCCAAATACGGGTACTGTGAGATCTAGTATCTACCAAGGCGTTCTTTGCCGGTATTGGCAGGGACGGGGATCGATAACCCTAGAGGTAACCGGACACGATACTCCGGTGGGCTAGAGGTCTATGTTGTTAGAATCTATTTGGACGGGTAGTTCTCACTAATGCTATGCTGCGCTCGCTTATTACGAGGAAAAGGGCTCAAGGAGGATTTCGAAACAGGGAGAGTCGTTGACTGGGGAAAGGAAGCGATCGCAGTGATGATAGAGATGGAATTTCGGATGCCAAAGATCTCTCGCACAAATACTGCGATTCTCTCACAACTCCGAGACCATTCTTCTCTGATGCCCGGAGGCGTCTTCTACTTCTTGTCCCTCTCACCCACGATACCCCTGAAATAACTACATCAAAAGGGGCATTCCCCTTACCCATAGTCTCCAACATGGTGATGACGAACTCCCTCACACCGTATGAGAAAAACACGTAACCATACCCCATATCCATAATTCCCCCGAACAGTATTGTACTGTACCGCTGCAGCCGAGCACCATTGAGCATGTGTTAGCTGCGACACCCGGACCCGTGCAAGTGAGAGTGGTCCTTCTCACACGAGCCCAGAGTTACTTACCTAAGTCCATGCAGTACTCGATTGCCATATCCTGCGTAAATCATCACCGTAAGTGGTGTGCGACCTGATGGTGTACTCTAGCTGGGGCAGATATCAATCAACCGGGGTTGATCGTGCATACTGGCCCTGCAGGGTATTTCCGATCCCGCACGGGTGGGTCAGTGGGTGGATATTTCACGAGGCACGGTATGATACCGTTTCAAGAGATTTAATTTACCCCGAGAACTACCGCTCACGTGCAACTCGGGTGAGTTTCCCGGCGAAAAAAGAAGAGGAAGGCTAACTATAAATTTAACCTACTCTCGTCCACAACAGCGAATACTTCTATTTGTCTACCGTTTCCTCTATACTTTTACTCACTCATGGGGTGTTCTAGCACCCGGGGAGTGGGGGTGTCCATGGAAGGGGTTTTAAAACAATTTGCGTGAACGTGGTCATTTTCAAGGCACATGTTTGAGGTACCAGGAGCGGAGGTCTGCGGGAGTGTGTGCGTTATCAGAGTGTTTGTCTTCGCGCATCGCGGGTATAGGCGACGAATAGGCACCGCTACTTTGCCTATGGAAGTTATGGGTGAGGGATGGATTGGATGATTTAATTTTTTACCGGGGCGTTCCAGAAATAAAATTACCAAAAAGCCGCCATCTCAGAAATGAGATATTCCTATGATACAGAATTCTAAAAGATAAGCAAGGAAAGAAACCGAAGAATATGAGCGACCAAATAAAAGGGATAGCTGTGGCTGTATAGGAGAAAGGCGAAAAAAATTGGAGGCAAACTAAAAAAAATAAAAAATAGATTACGTGTCATTGCACATCCTGGGGCTCTAATAATCAAGCCCTATTATTTATGCTAGTGCATGAACTCACGTTTGCACATCTGACTCGTGTTCGTGAAAGCACCAACTCCGCAGGTATAAAACGCCAATCTTCAGGGAAAGGATAATGGCAAACTCGTTGGTAGGAAGGGGCTTTTGACGATGAGAAGTGAGAAAAACAGAATGAAGGAGGAAATGATCAGGAAAGAGCGAATTGGTATTGTGAGGAGAGGTTGAGTGCCGGGTAGGCAGGGCTCAGACATTGAAATGGGGGCAGATGGGATAGGCTGCGAAGGGCGTTGAGGGAGGTCAGATGGCTCAGGTGAGGGGTGCTCCCGGACTCCATGGGCATCTGCGAGGACGGGAAGAGAAGGTTTATGTTGTGAGAGCAACTCCACAGCTCCTGTATGTCGACCAGACATAGCCAGTTCAAGGGGCGTTTTGCCGCTAAAGTCGGCAATGTTGGGATTGATACCGTCGCGTCCCAACAGCAACTTTACTACCCCCTCATGCCCGCCCGCCGCGGCATACCAGAGTGGCGATCAGCCATATCTGGTGTCAGCAGTGTTGGGATTGGTATCGTCTCGCTCCAATAGCAACATCACTATCAATTCATGCCCGCCCCTCGCAGCCCACCAGAGTGGAGTTTGCCCATATTTGATGTCTCTAGTATTGGGATTGATATCGGCTCGTTCGGATAGCAAGTGCACTACCCCCAGATGCCCGCCCTCAACAGCCAACGAGAGGAGCGTTCAGCCATACTTAGTATCTACAGTGTTAGGGTTAACATCGCCTCTCCCCAAAAGTAATTTTACTATTCAACTATGCCCACCCATCGCAACCAATGAAAGGGGTGTTATGCCATATTTGGTGTCGGCGGTGTTGGGATTTATATCATCTCGTTGCAATAGCAACGTTACGACTCCCTCACGCGCGCCCCCCGCAGCCCACCAGAGTGGCGTTCGACCATATTTGGTGTCGGAAGTGTTGGAATTGACATCGCCTCGTTCCAGCAGTAACTGCACTACCGACTCATGCCCGCCCCTCGCAGCCCACCACAGTGGTGTTCGGCTATATTTGGTGTCGGCAGTGTTGGGATTGATATCGTCTTGTTCCAATAGCAACCCTACTAGCCCCTCATGCCCGCCCTGTGCAGCGTACCAGAGTGGCGTTCCACCGTATTCATTGTCGGGAGATTTGGGGTTGGTATCCTCTCGTTCCAATAGCAACTTTACTACTCCCTCGTGCCCGCCCTGTGCAGCAAAAAACCAAGTGGTGTTTGACCCCCCAGGTTGTCTACCGTATTAGGATTGATATCGTCTCTTTCCAGTAGCAACCCTACTACCCCCTCATACCCGCGCTCTGCCGCCAACGATATTGGTGTCCGACCATATACGGTGTCTGTGGCGTTAGTGTCGACATCCCTCCTTTGCAATAACATCTTTACGATATCATCATGGCCACCAACAGCCGCCCAGGCGAGCGCCGTTCTACCTAGACCGTCTGTTGCGTTAATATCCCATTCCCTCATCTCCAATAAAGCAGCAAGTATCTCTCTAATCCCCAGAAATGCCGCTCCATGGAGCCCGGTAAAGCCCTTTGGGCCATCGCGCGTATCAAACCCCTGCTCCCACCAACGCCTTTCCCTATTATAGCGCAGCAAGAGCAATTGGGAGGATATATGCTCTTCAAACCCAATCAGAAGCTCCAGAGCAAGCGGACTCACACTCCCCGTCTTCTCCCATCTTATATGCTTTCCCCAGTAGTAAGTAGCATATTTCACAAGAGCGACTGTAGACGGGGCCGAACCTATGGTGGGAGAAAGTTTCCGAACACACTGAAAATTGAGGTATGTCAAACAAATCTCCGCTATTATCGAGTGTGGATTTTGGAATAGGGTTGGGTTACTGCTTAAATACTCTTGTAGCGTTAAATGGACAAGGCGGACAGTGTCGGAGGATGCATCAACCGTGATAAGCCCCAAATAACAGGAGAGGATTGTTCGAATAGTGGGAACGTTTTCGGCATCCAGATCTATGGATCCTATGGCTACATCTAAGGCATGACATAACTCTCGAGTGCGCAGTGGTCGCTCCGAATTCGACACCCACATCAAGGCCTCCATTCCAAGTTTGGGCCTACTTCCCTTCTGCGCCTTTCCACGTTCTAGGGTTGTCGCATACCCATCTCCCAGATGATTACCCTTGGTCATCTCCATCAACTTTTGTCTTCTCTCGGAGATTGTAGTCGCTTCCAGGATAGCATCGATGTTAAGAGAAACAAGAAGGAATCTAAAGATCATCGTTAGTCAATATGAGGTCATGAAAGGAGCGGGGACCGCACACCTCCTTACTCACATTTCAGAGATTGATTCTGGGATAATTTTCAGGATATCCGCCCGTAAACTATCGGACATCGCTTTGGGATCGGTGTCCATTTCCAATTTCCTCTCCAGATACCACTTTATGTCATGTGACTTAGGACTAATGGGTACTATAACTCTAGAGGTGAAAACTTTTTTAATATCGGCTTCAATTCGAGGCCTCCCAGTGACAAATATTCGTGTCCTCGGCGACACCTGAAGGACATCCTTCAATGACTCCAGGAGCTCCAGTAGATGTTTGGGGAGGCACTCATCCAACGCATCTATACAGATGAAAACGCATGGCAGTTTGGCAATGACTTGCTTCAGCATCTGCACGATATCCGGAAGTAGTATGCCTCGACCGCCGACCTCCATTTTCGCCTTTTGAAACGCCATCCGGACGTGCCCCAGTACTTCCCCTCTAACCGCCAGCTGCTTTAGAATAGCTCCTAGTATGTTGGTCGCTGTCTGCTGCTGCTGATCGCGGAAGTCGCAGTAGAACATGGCGACTGCAATATCTTCCTCGCGAGGTTCATCACACAGGTTATCGATCACCAATGAACTAGGATAGCCGGCCGTCAGTGATAATTCCTACTTCTCACAGAGGAACCACCCACTTACCTCAGATATGTCTTCCCGACTCCCGGATTCCCGCAGCAGAATAGGAGAGCCCCATTTGCTTCACCTTCACCGCTCCTCCACTCCCGAAACTGGTTTGTCTCCAAGAGCCAACTACCCACACCACCCAATCTCTTAGTACGCACGTCCTGATGTCTTCCCCTGGCGTCAAGTGGCGAGATCCATTGCATAATTTCTAGGCTCTCATGGGCTATGACCCCGCCTACATTGACGATACCGCCGATATTTTTGATATTGTTGGTGTTATTACTATCCTTTACGTTGCCGCAGTCAACATTACCGCCACCGATTGACGATTTATATGCTGTGTTGTTCATGATGGTCCGTCAAAAATGTTGGTCAAAGGCAGATATGCTATAGCTCTAACTACTGGTATAGTAGCGATATGGTGGCATTTAATAGCCCGCTCCCTCCTAACTCACCTTACTCGGTGGGGGAAGCAAGTGTGATGCCTAAAAAAAGAAGTTGGGGGTCACACTTGCTTTCCCCGACTACGGGCAACACCGACTATCATATCATGGGGTGTGCACTCGGCGAGCTGAAACTAAGCAGGGCTGAAGCTAATAGTGCTGAAGATACACATGGAACGTGTGAGCTCTCAGCGGGGAGACACTCACAGCGTGGTACAGCTTACAGTAGCCCAGCTTACAATGATGCATTTAAGCTCTTGCTACCAAGTCTCGCGGCGCCTTATTGAGGGCTCAGAGTATCTAACGCAAGGACACCGCGCCTGGCGCCACGGCTGGGCCAAGACAGTGGGGTACCATTGGTTCATGCTTGCGTGATACAGTAAGTGAGAAAGATTATCGGGCCCAATGGGTACCCCGGTTCCTACAGGTAAACCCAACCGAACGACGGGCGGGAGTTAATCTAACGAATCCAGGACCCATGGAAGGCTTGAAGCTGCAGCATTTCTACGCAGACTGAACCAGACCAGGAAGTCCAAGTGATAACCAGTGATTACTGTACTGTACCGGTATTTTCCGGTGACTGTAGAAAGTCGGGGCAAGTTACGGGGGAGGTGGCGATTACGCGGGCACCACGCGGGGCGAGGGCTTGTGTTACAGGGCCCCAAATACCCTTAACAATACTCCCGAGTACGGTACGGTAGTACAGCCGGCGGTAAAAAAAATCTGAAAAGTTTATGGGAGCTCGATTGGACAGTTCAGTGTGCTCGAGCCAATCGAGCAACCGTGTTACTAAGTTTTTTGTTACCGCAGGGTGTATACCCAGACCCATTCCGGTGAGAGTAGTCCTTCTCACGCAAGCACTGCATTACCCACCTCCGCACAAATTACTTCAGTCTATCCAGTATGATCCTACTTGTAGATCCTGCATATATACCGGTAATTAAGCGATGTGTGGGCTGGTGGTGTAATCGGCGCACATACGAATCGACAAGGGTTGATGGTTCACGGCCCTGCAGGATCATTCCGATTCCGAAGGGGTGGGATAGCTTACTCTTGATTTGTGCGAGAACGAATTGGAAATAGCATGGTGTGTGTCTAGTAACAAGGCCCAACCTAAAATTAGCTTTTCGCTGGAAAGGCGTCCCACAATGCCCGGTCCGTACAGTACAGTATCGGTACGATATCCTCAAAGAGCAAGGTTAGCAACTAATCCACTCCTCCATGACGCCGACTATTTCTAGTCATCTGCCACTCCGGCGGCAAATCCGCCCGAAGGATCTCGTAGCGCTTGGGGGGTCCGGGAGAACTACTTGAGAGCAATTCGGGTGGGGTAGTCATTTCCAACACGCATCCTGGAGGTATGGGGGGAGCAGAGACCTCCGGGAACGTATATGCTCTACCAAAGCGCCTCGTTGTGCATCGCGGATAGGCGACCACAAATAGGCACCAAAATTGTTACTTTGTTTAGATGAGATGGCTGAACTTCAATCAAGGCATTCAACAAACCACATTATCGAAAGTCGTCATCTTTGATATGGTACATTCTGATGCTATAGCATTCTAAAAGAGAACAGAAAAAGCGGAAATAGATAATATGAGTCGCCGAAGGAGGGGGGTGGGCGGTGTCGTGCGGGTGGGAAGCAAATAGATTGAGAACAGAAACAGAAAGAAAAAAGTATAAACTATGCCCGATAGGACAGCCTAGGACTCCCAGCATCGAGCTAGGTTCAAGCTCGCGCATGAACCTACGTTTGTGGATCTAACGTAGGTCCGTGGGGGTTGTGTCCGCGCCAATTCGGCATGCATAATGTAGCAATCATCTATGAAACAATAGAGATAAACGCGTTGGCAGCAAGGGGCTAAAGAGGATGTGAAGACAAAAAAGAAAAACCAAAGAGAAAATAATCATGAAGCAGAGAATCAGCATTCCAAGTTGGGGTCGAGTATGGAGAGGAAGGGGCTCCGACACTGAAAGGCAAGTAGGTGGCATAGGCTGAGAGGAGCTTTGAGGTGAGTCAGCAGGCTCTGATGATGGGTGCTGAAGAACTTTGTTGGAATCTATAGGGACAAGAAGGGAGGATTTAGGCTTAGAGAGCAATTCAACAACTCTAGTATGTTGACCGGACGCAGCAAATTCAAGGGGCGTTTTGCCGTTAAGGTCAGGGATGTCGGGATTGACATCTTGTCGTTCTAGCAGCAACTCTACTATTCGCTCATTGCCTTTCTCTGCAGCCCATGAGAGCGGCGTTCGGAAATAATTGGCGTCTGAAGTGTTGGGATTGATATCGTCTCGTTCCAATAACAACTTTACTACCCCCTCATATGCGTGCACCGTAGCCCACTGGAGTGGTGTTAGACCGTATTTGGCGTCGGCAATGTTGGGATCGATATCGTCTCGTTCCAATAACAACTTTACTACCCCCTCATGCCCACACGCAGCAGCCAACAAGAGTGGTGTTTGGCTGCACTTGGCGCCGGCAGCGCCGGGATTAATATCATGTCGTTCCAGTAACAACTTTACTACCCCGTCATGTCCTCGCTCCGCAGCACGATGGAGTGGTGTTTGGCCGCATTTGGTGTCGGTGGTATTGGGATTGATATCGTCTCGTTCCAATAACAACTTTACTACCCCCTCATTCCCACACGCAGCAGCCAACCAGAGTATTGTTTGGCCGTATTTAGTGTCGGTAGTGTCGGGATTGATAACAAGTCGTTCCAGTAACAACTTTACTACCCCGTCATGTCCTTGCTCCGCAGCACGATGGAGTGGTGTTTGGCCGAATCGGGTGTCAGCAGTGTTGGTACTGATATCGTCTCGTTCCAATAACAACTTTACTACCCCCTCATTCCCACACGCAGCAGCCAACCAGAGTGGTGTTTTACCGTATTTGGTGTCGGAGGTGTCGGGATTGATATCATGTTGTTCCAGTAACAACTTTACTACCCCGTCATGTCCGTGCACCGCAGCATGATGGAGTGGTGTTCGACCGTATTCGGTGTCGGCAGTGTTGGAATTGATATCGTCTCGTTCCAATAACAGCTTTACCACCCCCTCATGCCCACCCGCAGCGGCCAACGAGAGCGGTGTTTGGCCGTCTTCGGTATCGGCGGCGTCGGGATTGATCTCGTCTCTCTCCAGTAACAACTTTACTACCCCCTCACGCCCACGCGCAGCAGCCAACTGGAGTGGTGTTAGACCGTATTCGGTTTTGGCCGTGTTAGGATTGATATCGTCTCTCTCCAGTAACAACTTTACAATACCCTCATGCCCGCGTTCTGCGGCACAAGGGAGTGGCGCTCGACCATATGCCGCGTTTGTGACGTTAGGGTCGACATCCCTCCTTTGCAATAGTATCTGTACCACATCCTCATGGCCCCTCAAAACTGCCCATGCGAGCGCCGTTGTACCCAGGCCATCCGTTGCGTTGATATCCCATTCTTTCATCGCCAATAAACCAGCGATTATCTCCCCGATCCCAAGAAATGCCGCTCCATGGAGCCCTGCAAATTCCTTGGGGCCATCTCTGATATCAAAATACGGGTCCCACCTATTTCTTTCCGCGTTATAACGCTGCAAGAGCAGCCGAGAAGATATATGCTGTTCGAATCTTATCAGAAACCCCAGTGCAAGCCGGCTCACACTCTCCGTCATCTCCCGTCTTACATGATTTCCCCAGTACCAAGATGCATATTCGACAAGGGGGGCCATAGCAAGAGCCGAATTGAGAGAGGGGGGAATTTCCCGAACACACTGAAAATTGAGGTATGTCAAACAAACCTCCGCTATCATTGCGTGTGGACTTTGGAACAGATTTGGGTTACTAGACAAATACTCTTGCAAAGTCAAATGGACAAGACGGACAGTGTCGGAGGATGCATCAACAGTGATGAGCCCCAAAGAACATGTTAGAAGTGTTTGAATAGTAGGAATATTTTCACCATCCAGATCTGTGGATCCTATCTTTACTCCTATGGCATGGCATAACTCGCTAGTGCGTAGTGGTCGCTCCGAATTCGATACCCACATAAGGGCATCCATTCCGAGTTTGGGTCTGGTTCCCTTCTGTGCCTTTATGCGTTCTAGGGTTGTCGAGTACCCATCCCCCAAACGATCTCCCTTGGTCATCTCCATCAACTTTTGTCTTCTCTCAGAGATGGTGGCCGCTTCCAGGATATCATCGATGTTAAGAGAAACAAGGAGGAATCTATAGACGATCGGTAGTCAATATATGATGACAGACGGAGCGGGACGATACACCCCCCTACTCACATTCCAGAGATTCTTTCTGGGATAATTCTAAGGATATCCTCGCGCAAACTGTCAGACATCTCGTCAGGATCAGTGTCCATCTCCAACTTCCTCTCCAAATATCTTTTTATGTCGTGCGTCTTGGGGCTGATTGGTACTATAACCCCGGTGGTGAAGAATCTTTTAATTCCGGCTTCAACTTGCGGCCTCCCTGTGGCAAATATTCGGGTCCTCGGTGACACCTGAAGGATATCCTTAAGTGACTCAAGAAGCTCCAGTAGATTCTTAGGGAGGCACTCATCCAGGGCATCTATGCAAATGAATACCTGGGGCAGTTCGGCAATAACCTGCTTTAACAATTGCACCATATCCGGAAGTACAAGCCCTCGACCGCCAACCTCCCCTCTCGCCTTTTGAAAAGCTGTCCGAACGTGCCTCAGCACTTCCCCCCTCGCCGCTAACTGCTTTATAATAGCTCCGACGATATTTGTAGCTGTCTGCTGCTGGTGGTCGCGGAAGTCGCAGTAGAACATGGCGATCGAAATGCCAGTATCTTCCTCGCCCGCTTCATCGCACAGATTATCGATTACTAATGAACTAATATAGCTGGTCGTCAACAATAATTCCTGCTTCTCTCGAAGGGCTGGTCACTCGCCTTAGATATGTCTTTCCCACTCCCGGGTCCCCATAACAAAATAAGAGAGCCTCATCAGCCCCTCCCTCTTCTCCACTTTTCCATCTCCGAAACTCGCTTGTTTCCACAAGCCAACTTCCCACACCACCGACTCTGTTGGTGCGCACGTCGTGATGTCTTCCTCTAGGGTCCAGTGGCGAGAGCCACTGCATAATCTCTGGGTTCTCGTCGGCTATGACATTGTTCACACTAATGGTGTTGTTGATAGTACCGATCTTATTGTTGCTGTTCGTTACGTTACCGCATTCGACATTACCGTTTCCAATCGAAGATTTGTATCGTACGCTGTCCATGATGGTCTTTCCAAAGTGTTTGCCGATGTAGATATGCTGTAGCGATAACTGCTGGGATGATAGTAATATAGTGGGAGTCAGGGAATTTGCACCAGGTGAGCTGAAGGAGGGGTGTGGCATAATGCTAAAGATAGCTCAAGGCCAACGCACCATCGCAGAGCCAAGAAAATGAGTGACTGTTCATGATCCCGACATCCCTGCATCTACCCGTACTAGTACTCGTAGATCCTCGCTAACCAAAAAATTATTCACTCTTGCGTCTAATCTCAAGCACGACGGCAGATTTTATGTACAGTACATTCTACACTTTCTCTGGAACCTGCCTACTCTTATAAAATATCCTCTGCAATAGGTATCCATAATCCTTGCCCTCACCAAATGCTTCCTAATTCAGCAAGTAGATACCGAGTCTAGCACTATCTCTTGCATCGCCTACCCCTAAAGCCTTACTCATCCATTAACGCACCATGTCTCCTCGCTGAAGCGCTGACTTTGGAGCGCGATGAACGTACAAAGCGAGTGTGCATATGTGTTTCCTTCCACCGTACATGTCACCTAATGGAAAATTGAGTGCACAGTTAAAAAGGTTGGACCATATCGCTTAATATATTATGTGCGCCACTTGGGATTTCGAACCTCCCAGCCGGGTACCGTATTGCATGCAGTATCGCAACGGTTCAGTACCACTTAGCCCTTGTATTGTTGAAGCACTCTAGGATAATTTTTTAAAAGCAGACTACAGCTAATGTCCATCAATCGTTAACGGTAACATGTTCCATAGAGTCTATATTTGTGACACTCAAAACCGTGCAAGTGGGAGTGGTCCTTCCTCCCCAAGCCCCGCCCCACCTACCAAAACGTTAATTACCAAAGACTACGCAATACCATAACGGCGCACATTGCTATGTGGTACGAGGCCAGGCCACGTTATTGGTGCGGATATGAACTAACATCTATTCATCATGCATTCAGTATCGTACCGTGCAGGATCAGTGGGTGAATATTTCCCAAAGCATAGTTCCGCGGACGGACGGGGAACGCACGCAGTCATGTTACTATTCTCTCGATGACTTGGTATTTAATGTTTTCCCGCCTCCTTTGGTTACGGGGAGAGTTAATTCTAATTGTGCACCCCGCTTGTTGATTGCCATATATGAGGCAATTACCTGATGTGCTGTATCATATGATAAGACTTGTCTGCAGGAGGGCTAACCACTTTAACGGACACCGACACGCTCGGCCAGAGAGAAATCGGGCTCAGCAGAAAACTCCCCGACCCAGGCATTGGAGGTACTGTAGTTGGGGGGATTCGCCGAGGTCCCGAGACGAGGAAATACAAAGTTCGACCTGGGCATCAGCAGGTAGCGAGTATTAGACAGAGTGATTTCCCAAGGGCCATTTACCAAAAATAGCCCTCCCGCAGTGGCTGTTTGCTACTCTGGCGAATTCTACGGCAAGATGGAGTGAGCAAAGGTTATTAGGGGTGGAACTGATCTGATTTCCGCTCAGCTCTGTACTTCTTCCCGCGAATATTCTTTCCCTTTTTCCAGGACTGACATGCTAATTTGGAACAGCAATAGCGATGCACAGCACTCCGTAATACGTAATCATTATTCGCCGGTACGTCTTGTATCCACGAAGAATTCTACGGATGAACCTGGTGGACCTATCCGATCTTCGCCGCCAGAGCAAGAACATTCCGGGATGTGCAGGGTAGCACCAACCTTGCCCGGAATGAAACTTTATATCTGGTTACCGGGGGCACCGGGCACGACTTTGGCCCATATACTGGTAATCCTGCATTCAATGTAGGCACAAGAGTATAGAGAAATGATATCTATGCCTTTGCAAATGGGTTTGGGTATATGGTAGCTACTGCGGCGGGGACAGTATGTACTCTTGCGCTTTCGAGTGAGGATTCCAGGGGTATGTACCGATGGTTGAAGAGGGCGGGGTGTTGTGGCGGGTATATCCGTGGAGGTGGTCACTCACCACCGTGAATTATCCTGTAGATGAGCTTGGACCCCTCCCCCCGACTCGGTGTGGGCATGGCGAGCAGCCACCGGACCACCGCTATCTAGCAAAGACAACCATCCGGATCCATGTTGGACCCTCTCTGGAGGCAGTGGAAGCTCCCGCTCCACACCCACCCCCTTGGAAGAAACAAAGACTGACAGTAAAATCCAACGAACAAGATGTGTAACAAGCACCCCCCCCTTTTTGGCACCACAATCTCTATAATTATAAAAACCCACGAATGCCTTCCAACCATAATCTCCCAATTCGCCTTGACCTCCTACACCCGTGAAAAGGCAACCGGTGGCAACCGAAGACCTGCAACGTGCCGACTTCAGTGGTGCCTACCAGCCCCTACTTCCTGCTCCTCCCAAAAGACGTGGATAAGGGAACACATGGAAATAGTTTCTCCCATTGAGGGCAGCTAGAATTATTTCCAGAAAGGTAATGGGTAGAAACTAGTGCTTCAACTAGGATCTCAATTGCCCTTGTTATCCGAATTATTTTTTGCTTCATATCCTATCGCTCGCTTTCTCACAACTTTTGAGCTAGTACTGTACACGGTCTTGTCGGTTTTTCACTGCCCAATTAGCTTCGGCACAGCCCATTGCTGACCAAAGTTATAAGTCAGGAATATATCGCGCTTAAAGTTTCTTCTCAAATTATGAGCTAGGTAAGGTTATTCTTTCCCAGATATTACGTCTCCTCAACCCCAGAAAGATGAATGTCTGTGGGAACTGTGTTAACCATCTGTACTACAGTGACTTCTTCCCACATTAGTCGGTAGAGAGAGCTTCCGGGAAACCCCACAGAAATGCCCCGGCGCAAAGGAGCGCTAACATGAGAGTAAATCCCATCTCCCGAGGTTACAATTCCACACCTGCATCTTATATCATAATATTATGTATTCGTTGCCCCCCACCCAATATGTTCTTTTAGTGGGCCACACGGGCGTTTAAATTCTTTCCGCCACGATAGCCAAGTTTTCCTGGAAATGGATGACTATCATCTTGTGAGTGACAGCACATATTAAGTATCTCCTATTACACAGCGGTAAATGAGCGATAAGCGCTGTGGAACTATGCGCACACACACTCGCTGTTATATAGAGCCCGCGCTTACCCTAAACACTTCCGTAGATTGTTAGCGAAGGAAACTTGTAGTTTAAGTGAGATGCTATGCTATAAAAGATGTGTTGAACATAAGCGGAATAGCAAGCCTGGAAAACTCCTACAATGGCTTCGGTGGTTTAGGATAAGGTCTGATAGTAGGGTATAACCTATAGCACAGTGCAGCACACCACCGGTAGAGCTGTTCAAGTTATCATACTCCTAGGCTCTTTCGGGACTCCACGGGTTACAGGAATGTGGGGAGTGTGGGAAAAAGAAAAGGGGCGGAGTGGCCTACTGTCCATTCGTGCAAGCTGGGATTATGAATGAGAAGTATAACAATGTGGGAAGAGAATGGTGTACCGGTACATCTAGCAGCTCATAAGCAACCGTGAGCTTCGCGCTGGGGGAACATCAGGCCACGCCAAGTCCGCATAGTATATTATCTGCGCATTATCGACAAACAAGCAGAGAGAAGAGGTTAACAACCACTTTACCCTCCACCGTGACAACGAATACTCCCGTTAATCCACCATTTCGGCTATGTGCTTACTAGGAGGATTTTTTTGTAATCCATACGGGGGCCGAGGGGTGTTCTCTAAGGATTATTGGAGCGGACCTGGTCGTTTCCGGGACGCGCGCTGGGGCTACGGCAAACTTACGGGAGGGGTGTTCGAGACATGCAGAGGTGTATGAGCGGTATCAGAGCGAGCGCATCGCCGTACACCACGGGTAACTGATAGGGGACTACAAATAAGCACAAACATCGCTATATTTTCTATCAAAGTTGTGAGTGAGAGGTGGGCGAGATGGGTGAATTTTGATCAAGCCGTTCAATAAATCATGTTATCGGAAAGCAGAAATATCTAACATGATACATTTACATGATGCAGGATTCTAAAGGATAATTAACCCGGAAAAGAAAACAGAATAAACCACTGAGCAAAGGAATACATGGTGCTATAGAGGCGCAAGACGAAAAGATGAGGGGGAAAACTGGAAGGGTAACGTATAAAACATGAGCCATGGAACACCCTAGGACTTCCAGCCTTGAGTTTAATTCAAGTCCATCCACAAACCCATGTGGAAATATCTTACGCAAGTCTGAAAGAACCGCCCACTTCTACCCCATAGGTATAATATACCAATCGTCTACAAAAGGACAATTATAAGCTCGTCCGGTGGAGAAGACAGAGGAGAAAAATGAAAGAGAAAATAATCATGAAAAAACGAATCTGTACTGCCAGGGGAGGTCGAGCATCGGAAGGAAGGGGCTTTGACAACGAGGGGCAGGTGGATGAAATAGGTTCAGGCAGGGAGGAGCTTTGAGGGAGATCAAAAGGGTCGGGCGAGTGGTGCTGAGGGACTTCGTCGGAATCGATGGCGACGGGAAAGGAAGGTTTAAGTTTAGAGAGTAACTGTACAACTGTCGTGTGTTGACCGTACGCAGCGTATTGAAGGGGTGTTTTTCCGCTAAAGTCAAGGATGTCAGGGTTGGCCTCGTCCTGTTCTAGTAGCAACTCTACCACCCCTTGATGCCCGCCCTCAGCAGCATAGTGGAGTGATGTTTGGCCAGATTTGGTGTTAGCAGTGTTAGGATCAATATCGCCTCGCTCCAACAGCAACTTTACTACCCCGTCATGCCCGCCTGCAGCAGCTCGCAAGAGTGGTGTTCGACCATATTTAGTGTCGGCGGTGTTAGGGTGGATATCGCCTCGTTCCAATAGCAACTTTACTACCCCCTCGTGCCCGCCAGCTGCAGCGTAATGGAGTGGAGTTCCACCGTATTTGGTGTCGGCGGTGTTGGGATTGATATCGCCTCGTTCCAATAGCCGTTTTACTACGCACTGGTGCCCGGCCGCAGCAGCCCGCAAGAGTGGCGTTCGACCGTATTTAGTGTCGGTAGTGTTGGGATTGATATCATCACGTTCCAATAGTAGTTTTACTAACCCCCCATGTCCACCCTCTGCAGCCAACCAAAGTGGCGTTTGACCATATTTGGTGTCGGTGGTGTTGGGATTGATACCGTCTCGTCCCAGTAACAACTCTACTATACGCTCATGCCCACCTGCAGCAGCCCACAGGAGTGGTGTACGACCATATTTGGTGTCGGCGGTGCCGGGATTGATATCGTCTCGTCCCAGTAACAACTCTACTATACGCTCATGGCCACCTGCAGCAGCCCACAGGAGTGGTGTTCGACCATATTTAGTGTCGGCGGTACCGGGATTGATATCGCCCCGTTCCAATAGCAACTGTACTACCCCCTCCTTCCCGCCTGCAGCAGCCAGCCAGAGTGGTGTTGCGCCATATTCGGTGTTGGTGGTGTTGGGGTTGATATCTTCTCGTTCCAATAGCAACTTTACTATACTCTGATACCCACCAGCCGCAGCATAATGGAGTGGAATTGCACGATATTCGTTGTCGGCGGCATTGGGATTGATATCGTCTCGTTCCAATAGCAGCTTTACTACCCCTTCATGCCCGCCCCCTGCAGCACGACATAGGGGCGTTGCGCCATATTTGGTGTCGATGGTGTTGGGACGGATATCGTCTCGTCCCAACAGCAACTTTACTACACCCTCACGCCCGCCAGCTGCAGCATAATGGAGTGGCGTTGCGCCATATTCGGTGTCAGTGGCATTGGGATTGATACCGTCCCGTCCCAGCAACAACTTTACTATATATTCACGCCCGCCAGCCGCAGCATGATGGAGTGGAGTTGCACCATATTCGGCGTCGGTGGTGTTGGGATTAATATCGTCTCGTTCCAGTAACAAATTTACTATACCCTCATGCCCTCGCTCTGTAGCCCACAAGAGTGGCGCTGAATCATATTTGGGGCCGGTGGTGTTTGGATTGATATCGTCTCGTCCGAGTAACAACTCTACTATACCCTCGTGCCCACCTGCAGCAGCCCACAGGAGTGGTGTACGACCATATTTGGTGTCGGCGGTGTTGGGGTTGATATCGTCTCGTTCCAGTAGCAACTTTACTACCCGCTCATGCCCGCTTGCGGCAGCCAGGCTTAGTGGTGTTGCACCATAATTGGTGTCTGTGGTTTCGGGATCGATATCGTCTCGTTCCAATAGCAGCTTTACTACCCCCTCGTGCCCACCTGCAGCAGCCCGCAAGAGTGGCGATCGACCACATTTGGTGTCGGCGGTGTTGGGATTGATATCGCCTCGTTGCAGTAGCAACTTTACTACCCCCTCATGTCCGCGCTGAGCAGCCCACAAGAGTGGTGTTCGACCATATTCGGTGTCGGCAGTGTTGGGATTGATATCGTCGCGTTCCAGTAGCAACTTCACCACCCCCTCGTGCTGGCCCGCGGCAGCCCACAAGAGTGGGGTTCCATCATATTTGGTGTCGGCGGTGTTGGGATTGATATCGTCCCGTTCCAATAGCAACTTTACTACCCCCTCATGCCCGCGCTCAGCAGCCCACAAGAGTGGTGTTCGACCATATTTGGTGTCCGCAGCGTTGGGGTTGATATCGTCTCGTTCCAGGAACAACTTTACTACCCCCTCATGCTGGCCCGCGGCAGCCCACAAGAGTGGGGTTCCATCATATTTGGTGTCGGCGGTGTTGGGATTGATATCGTCTCGTTCCAATAGCAACTTTACTACCCCCTCATGCCCGCGCTCAGCAGCCCACAAAAGTGGTGTTCGACCATATTTTGTGTCGGTGGTGTTGGGACTGATACCGTCTCGTTCCAATAGGAGCTTTACTACCCCCTGGTGCCCGCTCGCAGCAGCCCACAAGAGTGGCGACCGACCACATTTGGTGTCGGCGGTGTTGGGATTGATATCGTCTCGTTCCAGTAACAACTTTACCATACCCTCATTTCCTCCCGCAACGCCCCACAAGAGTGGTGTTTGACCATATTCAGTGTCGGCGGCGTTGGGATTGATATCGTCTCGTTCCAATAGCAACTTTACTATACTCTCATTTCCTCCCGCAACGCCCCACAAGAGTGGTGTGAAACCATATCCGGTGCCAGCGGTGTTGGGATTGATATCGTCTCGTTCCAGTAGCAACTTTACTATATCCTCATGCCCACCTGCAGCAGCCCACAAGAGTGGTGTAAACCCATATTTGGTGTCGGCAGTGTTGGGATTGATATCGTCTCGTTCCAGTAATAACTTTACTATACCCACACGCCCGCGCTCTGCAGCGCAATGGAGTGGTGCTCGGCCATATACGGCGTTTGTGGCATTAGGGTCGACATCCTCCCTCTGCAATAGTATCTTTACCACATCTTCATGGCCCCCCAAAACTGCCCATGCGAGCCCCGTTGTGCCCAGACCATCCGTTGCGTTCATGTCCCATTCTTTCACCACTAATAAAGCATCAAGTACCCCCCCGATCCCAAGAAATGCTGCCCCATGGAGACCAGTAAACCCCTCAGCGCCATCCCTGATGTCAAACTCCGGGTCCCGCCAAGTTCTTTCCTTATTATAACGCAGCAAGAGTAGCCGAGAAGATATATGCTGTTCAAATCTTATCAGAAGCCCCAGTGCCAGCTGTCTCACACTCTCCGTCATCTCTCGTCTGATATGATTTCCCCAGTACCAAGAAGCGTATTCGACAAGGGGGAATTCCAAGGGCGCCGAGCTTAGAGTTGGCGCAAGTTCGCGAATACTCTCAAAATTGAGGTAGGTCAAACAAATATCAGCCATCATCGAATGTGGGCTTTGGAACAGGTTTGGATTACTAGACAAATACTCTTGCAAAGTCAAATGGATAAGACGGACGGTGTCGGAGGATGCGTCCACCGTGATAAGCCCCAAGGAACAAGTCAGGAGCATTTGGATAGTAGGAATATTTTCACCATCGAGATCTGTGGATCCTATCTTTACTCCAATGGCGTGGCATAACTCGGTAGTGAGTAATGGTCGCTCCGAATTCAATACCCACATAAGGGCATCCATTCCGAGTTTGGGTCTGGTTCCCTTCTGTGCCTTTATGCGTTCCAGGGTTGTCGAGTACCCATCCCCCAAACGATCTCCCTTGGTCATCTCCATCAACTTTTGCCTTCTCTCAGAGATGGTGGCCGCCTCCAGGACAGCATTGATGTTCAGAGAAACAAGGAGGAATCTACAGACCACCGTTAGTCAATATAAGATCACACACGGTGCGGGGACTGTAGACCACCCTACTCACATTCCAGAGATTCTTTCTGGGATAATTCTGAGGATGTCCTCCCGTAAACTATCGGACATCTCGTCAGGATCAGGGTCCATCTCCAACTTCCTCTCCAAATATCTTTCTATATCATGCGTCTTAGGACTGATGGGCACTATAACCCTCGTGGTGAAGAATCTTTTGATTCCGGCTTCAACTTGCGGCCTCCCGGTAGCAAATATTCGGGTCATCGGTGACACCTGAAGGATGTCTTTAAGTGACTCAAAAAGCTCCACTAGATTCTTAGGGAGGCACTCATCCAGGGCGTCGATACAAATAAAAACCCTGGGTAGTTCGGCAATAACCCGCTTCAGCAACTGCACCATATCCGGAAGTACAAGTCCCCGACCGCCAACCTCTATTGTCGCCTTCTGAAACGCTGTCTGAATGTGCCCCAGAACTTCCCTCCCAACCACTAACTGCTTGAGAATGGCTCCCATGATATTGGTAGCTGTCTGCTGCTGCTGGTCGCGGAAGTCGCAGTAGAACATGGCGATCGCAATACCAGTATCTTCCTCGCCAGCTTCATCGCACAGGCTATCGATTACCAATGAACTAACATCGCTGGTTGTCAACGATAACTCCTACTTCTCCCGAAAAAATTAGTCACTTGCCTTAGATATGTTTTTCCCACTCCCGGATCTCCATAGCAAAATAAGAGTGCTTCATCTGCCTCTCCTTCACCACTTCTCCACCTCCGAAACTCGCTCGTTTCCAAAAGCCAACTCCCAACACCACCGACTCTGTTGGTGCGCACATCGTGATGTCTGCCTCTGGGGTCCAGTGGTGAGAGCCACCGCATAATTTCTGGGTTCCCATCGGCTACGACGCTGTTGACATTGACGATGCTGTTGATAGCGCTGATCTTGTTGCTGCTCGTTACGTTACCGCATTCGACATTACCGCTTCCAATCGAACATTTGTATCTTATGCTGTCCATGATGGTCTGTCTCAAGTGTTGGTCGGATGTACAGTAGATACAGTACAGTACACTGTAGCGATAATTTCCGGTATGGTAGTGATATGGTGGAGCTAAGGAATTTCCAAAAGGCGAGCTGAGGGGAGAGGGTAGCCCGTAGTGCTAAAGATAGAACAAGGCCAGCGCACCATCGCTGAGCCAAGACAATGAGTGACTGTTCATGATCCCGACATCCTTGCATACTCGAGCACAGCCTCTTCTCCAGCCATAAAATTATTATTCACTCCTGCGTCCGTTCTTAAGCACGTTGACAAATTTTATGTACAGTACAGTTTCCTTGAAACCCGCCTATTAGGTATCCATAATTCCCTCCCTCACGTAATACTTCCGCATTAGGCCAGCGAGACCGAGTCTTGTACGGTACTAGTACAACTACTATTTCTCCTATCGCCCACCCCCAAAGCCTTACTCATCCAGTAATGCTCCATGGTCCTTCGCTCAACAGCTCAAAAAACACCCCTCATACCGGTGCTCCGTAACTACCGTATCAAAGAATCACCGCACCACTCCAGCAAGCCCGTACTATTGGTTAACGGCTACATTATCTGCCATAGGCTGGCTTTGAAGCACGACTAGCACACGAAGCTGGTGCGCATTTGGTTTTTCTTCCCAGTGTTCCCAACAGGCCATGCCGTTCGTAGGCCGGCCTATAGGCGGTCTGCCAGGCCAAGGCAGGCCACTGAGAGGAATGGCCTAGGCCGTTATAGGCCGAATTCCATCAGCCTACGGAAACCTATCAGGCCTGGTGGGCGCCTATAGGCCGGACCCTTGGCATTGTAAAACTGTTGTCATGGAAACAATGGAGTCAAATTTAAAAAATGTTTCCAAACGCTTAGCAGCTGGCCCTCATCCCCACTGTCCCCCCTCCGGGGGAGCCCGCAAGAGGTTTAGATTTGGTTCGCTCACGAGAATGTGTATGACTACCTATAATTTACCAGGGTTTTTAACTTGTCCATTTCCACTAGAAATAAATCATTTGGAACAAGTGCTACCACCCGACCGCGTAGTAATGCAGAGAGAATCCACTAGGCAGGTGAAAGTTTGGGAGAACTCACGTCACATTGAACAGAAGTTAAAAACAAAAGGGAATAAATCTGGCTAAGTGAACTCCAAAAGGTAGGTAGTACTAGTACAAAGCCCATACAGCCTATAGGCAGGCCAGGCCGGGCCCGGCTCTGTTACTTCGAGGCCTATAGGCTCCGGCCAGGCTAGATCCTCAGAAATTCTCGTAGGCCAGGCCCGGCTTTCCTTCGGCCTGGCCTACCTGGCCCGTTGGGAACACTGTTTCTTCCACCGTACTGCGCCGCCGAATAAAAAATCGAGTGCACAGTTGAAAAGATAGAACTGTATTTCTTGATATAGTATGTGCGCGACTGGGGACTTCGAACCTCCCAACCGTGGTACCGTACTACACGCATTATCGCGACGGTTCAGTACCAACTAGTGCCCGTACGGCTGAATTACTCTAGAGTAATTATTTGAAAGTAGGCTACCATTAATATCCTTCAATCATTAGCCATCACATGTGCTGTACTTGTATTTTCTGTATTTGCGACAACACTCAAAACCATACAGGTAGGAGTGGTCCTTCTGTCGCAAGCTCCGCATCACCGAATGTTGAAAATCATGGATGCTGCTCGGCATGCTCAAAGCTTTGTTCTCCCGTTCACCGGCATATCCGTCCGCCGGCACTACTATCCGTCCACCCGCACCACTACCCGCCAGTCTACCCGCCACCGGTTCTTTTGTCGCCCGTTTGTTCGCCCGTTCGCATATTCAATGTGCATTCCCGGTGCCGGCCGTTAGTCCGTTCCCGTCTATTCACTACCCTCTCGCCACTTGCTTTGTTGTGGCAGATGTTCTTGCTATGCGCTTTGGAAAAGCGCTACTGGCGGAGAAGGATAGGAACTTCAAGGGAGTTCTAGACTGTTGGGAGTCTTTGTTCATGTATTTCTTTTGTTAGCACGGGAGCGCGGGAGGAATATTGGAGGTTCTTTGGGGAGTCTCTTGTTTGTTCTCTCCTTTGTTAGCATCGGGAGCGCACAGAGGAGATGGGGGATGGGTGTGGGAGATGTTAGAGATATTGGTATGAAAGCTATAGCAGGAAGGATAGGAAAGGTGATCTTTTTTGTTTATTGATACTCTTGTTTTTTTCTGTTAGTTTAGAGTTGAAGAGTCGTGGATCAGTAGAGTCGTGGAGTGAGATAGAGTCGTCGAATAGAGAGAGTCGTCGAAAAGAGAGTGTTGTGGAGCGATTTGGTGACCTTCTCCGGCTTTAGTTGTGCAGAGTGTTTACAGCGCATTTAGTCCTCGCCGCTTCGTTCCGTTATCATCGTGAGGTATAGTTCTAGCTCCGGTGAGCCCGTGGATTTCTATTACCGAAGACCATGCAATACCATAACCAGCACACATTCTTAAGTGGTACGCGGCCAGGCGATATGACCGGCAAGTATGAACCTACATCAGTTCATCACGCATAGAGTACCCCGCAGGATCGTTCCGGCCCCGGCCTGCTGGATATTTCTCAAGACATAGCACGGAGGTCCGGCCGTTGTCGGATTGCGGAACACACGCAGCCTTGTCATGACTCTCCCAATATGATGGTATTTAAGGTTTTACCACCTCCGTTAGACATGGGGGGTAAATTCCCATCCAGCTCATTCTCTGGCCTCTGTATATGGGACACTGACCAATTCCCCGATGTACTGTATGATAAGAATCATAAGACAGGTCTGCAGGGGATGATATGGAGGGCCAGGAGGGCGTGCGCAGTTTAAGGCTATATGCCAATCAATACTAGTCTCCCACTGCCCCCTTCTAGAGCTGCTTCCAAAGCCACCTAGTAGCGCGATTCCAATCATGCTACTTGTAACTTGTACAATGGATCTACTCACCTTCACACTCTGCCACTACAGCATAGCTCCCGCAAGTCCAATGTCGCCCCCAGCTTAGAACAAACCAGTGTTCGCAACGGGGCAGTCCGTCCGCCCTAAGGGCGGATGACGGTGGACGGCGTTCTGTGTTCCTGTCCAGTCTTTTTCAAAACTTGCCCCACAAACTACTGGCAAAGACCGTTGCCCTGCCGTCCCCCACTGGAAATGTTTTATGCCTAGCCCTGAAATGTTTGCTCTGCCCAATATTTTCATATAACAGTGCTACCGAATATAGAGATATTGTGCAATATATTCTATGTATTCATCCAAGCAGTTACATAGGAGACCTATCTTTTGAGATACTAGGTGGAATGCCGTAGAGGCTTGTTTTTGGCCATAAAACAAATAGTATGATAGAAGGAACAAAGAGTGAAATGGAATAACTTCAAACAACTGAGGAAGAACGAAGACCCAAAGAATAAAGTTCCAATGCCTTCAATGTGCTCTCCATCCGATTCACATCCGAGTTTACTCCCCCATACACAATACCCAAAGAAGCCCATGACTTGAGACACGCAGATGCCTCAATTACCTCATCGCCTAAGCAGTTTTGCTAATCGGTTATGAGAAGTTTTACACTATAGAGAATAATCCAGTGGTGGTAAGTATAAGTTTAATTCAATATATATAACATATGCCATGCGAGCAGGAATAACAAAGGTATCACGAAGTTGGAAAAGACTTACCTGCTGACGAGTCGTTCGGGATCAGCGGACATTTCCAGAATTGTAAAAATATCAATACCCATTCAAGCAAGAGTCTTTTGATGTATATTATCAACGTGGTCAATCCAGTACTGTAGAGGACAAGTGTGCAGTTCATCTTCTGTTTCGCGGTCAAAATATTGATCCAACTCGTCACGCTCATTACCGATAAGCCTTTGTCTCTTTTTTCTTTTCCAATTCGATAAGGTTCCAAGCTCGGATAAATGCGCAAGACTGCTACTTGCTCATGTGTCTTCACTTATCGTGGGCGCAATCGGGAGAAGCTTTTCTTGCAGACCTGGTGTGAATGACTTATACTCCTCTTTCCAAACTCTTTGTACCATAATCTTCGCATTTTCAATCCAGTCAGGACATTCCTCTCATTCATTCTCAAAATATTTGTATTTCATTTCCGGATTGAGACTAATAGCTAAAAAGTGTGCTGGTGTTAGGCGGAGACAACCGGTATAGACTTATGGTTGTCTAGGCCAATCGGAATTCTTTCGTATAGACGGAGATTTGTCTAGGAAGGCTGGGAAGCAACTCGTTTCGTTTATGACAACTAAGAGTGCAAGAAAGTAAAATAGAAACGTAAAAACAATATTATATTGTTAAGGTCTCTTCTCCGTTGCTTGATGATGTCTAAAGCTTGGGAGCCACTTCGATATTTATATTCCGCATCTGAGTGTTCGCGGGCTACATCTATCTAGTATACAAAATATGTACCTCTTCAAATCTAATGCACAACGTCGAGTTCTCCATGACAGTGCGAACACCGGGAGACCCTGAAAACCATCACACCATCTTCGGTAATTACTATTTCCTGCCTGGGAGACATACTTGTCACCAGTAGTAATTATCCGATCCTCAGAGTCTGTAGACCTGTAGCCGAGTTCTCAAGTCGAACTCTGTTGGCTCCAATAGTTCTTTTCGTTACGAAGAGGATCAGTCTTGATACGAGACTGCATTTGTAGATATGCCGGAGTCGATGACTTCTAGTTGTGATAACTCAACAACTAACCGATAGAATTCATTCCGATGACTCTCTTCTCGTAGAGGAGAGGCCATTCTATTGAATCGTATCATAATTCCTCGGTCGGCAACTCCTGATTGTTCTAGGTAGAGGGGGTGGACCTTCATGTTGTGTTGGTTGTAAATCCCGCAACTGCGGTACACCTCTTATCATAGTTACAACACTCCTCGAAGCTCGCTGGCTTCTTTGGTAGTGTTTCCAGGAGCTCTAGACTCTTTCTAATTGTCGAAGGGTGGATGTGAATGCATTGGTTCGTTATCCCGAACCTTCTAACATTCATCTCATGACCTTGTGCGAAAACGTCCCGTTACTTACGGCCCGTGTCAAAGATGTCATATCTTCGAAGCCTTGTAACTTCCTGAGTAGTTGACGGATTGACTTCGTTCCACTTCCCAGGTCTAGCCATTTTTTTTTTTTTTTTTTTATATCATATATTCGTTGTTAAGGTACAAGAACTTGCATGCAGCGCTAGCTATGGCAAAAACAAAACCGTAAACACGCGCGTCCCTCCTCCGTCTGAGGCAAAAACCAAGAACCCCAAGCCCCTCTGGTATGGAGCCAACCGCACATCTCGCCCCGAATCAAGCCCCCCCTACAACCCGGACGAACCAAGCCCCAAGAGAAACCCAAAACAGGAAAAGCAGGAAGCCCAAGGAAAAATCCCCCCGGAAATCTCACCACAAAGAAAACCAAACTCATACCCACCAAACCATGCCCATAGAACGGCCGGCCGCTTAAAAGCTAACCCTCGATCGGGCCCAAGAGGACCAGGTGCACCGATTTATGGCGCGTCCCCCACCAAGGGGGAAAGCTTGACGAGGAGAGATCCCCACCTACCGGAGACAGTGCAATACCAATCGGAGGGAGAGGAGCCAGGGCTGGGGCCCCCCAGAGAGAGGTGGCAGTAAGGTGCCAGCTAGGGGAGCAGTAGGGTGCTAGCCGGGGGGCAGTAAGGTGCCAGCTGGGAGAGCAGTAGGGTGCTATCCGAAAGGGTGGTAGTAGGATACCAGCCGAACGAGCCAAGGGAGGAAGAGGGAGGAGTAGACCCAGATGCCGAAACAACTATCGGAAACGTGTTCGTGTCTTAACTAGGCGGTCTCCATTAATCCCCGGTGCCCACAGTAGATAAAACCACCGTAAAGGGCAGAGAGGAGGAGAGAGGCGAAATCGACCGTAGCCTGTTGAGAAAACCAACCACCAACCCCCGACCGTGGGACTAACCCGTACCCACCAGCGGGACAAGTGTCACGGATGTGACAGGTAGCTCAGGATTTCGCACATGACTTGATTATGAGTCATGGGTCTTGTGCATATGACTCGCTTGAGTCATATGACTTGTTTATGTTATGATTTGTTATGTTTCGCACATGACTCGATTATGAGTCATGGGTCTTGCGCATATGACTCACTTGAGTCATATGACTTGTTTATGTTATGATTTGTTATGTTTCGCACATGACTCGATTATGAGTCATGGGTTTCGCGAGTATGACTCATTCGAGTCATATGACCTATGTAAGGCTTTTCGCGAGGCTCACACTTGTGAGTCATCAGGGTTAGGGTTGAGTGAAGAGCACTATATAAGGAGGCCGAGGCGGCCGAGGAAGATAGGCTCTTCACGCTTTGTTCTAAGTAATTTCCTTACCTATTACTTTACGAATAAAACATCTTCACACTCTTTACCACGTTTGGGTATCCGACACATTTCTCACGAGCCTACGTGAGGCGAAGCTATCTTATTTAAGATCTAACAGGCGTTATCCAACGAACGGTGATAACGTAGATCAACGGATCTAAGAACTGTTACATCTATTAAGATTATAACGAAGGAGAGAAGTATCGTTGCCCGTCGCTATTAGTTAACCATAAGCTAGGAACGTTACATTACAAAGCGTCACCCAAGCGACGCTCAACGATTCCAAAACGGCAGATATAAACCCTCAACCTGAGGGACAAGACCACGAAGGAGATATCGATGTCACAGAAAACGAAGGAGGACTCGGAAACTTTGAAGAATTCAGCAACGCCCTAGAAAACGCCTCCCAAGCTCCTTCAAGGGCAACTAGCCCTGTTACACCCGAAGGAAGATCGTCAAACGAAAACTCACCAGAAGGTACACCAAGACCAAGGAGGATGTCGGCATCACAACCAGCAGCCCCTCCGGCACAAGGGGATGCTGGAATATCCCCAGCGCAGATGCAAGCTATCGTAGCTGCGGTAACAGCGGCCATGTTACCAGCAGCCCCGCCGGCACAAGTGGCTCCAGCTCGAACAGTGCAACAGCCAAAGGTCAAGGCACCACCCAGATATAGGGGGGAACGAAACAAACTACGCAACTTCAATGTCCAAATCGACAATTATTTCGAAGCGGTAGGATGGACTATCGGATACGACCAAGAAAAAATCCTATACACCTGCACGTTGTTAGAAGGAACAGCACTGGCTTGGATACGACCTTATACAGAAGGAACTATCGAAAGACCTTGGAGAAATTGGGATGAATTCCGTACTGAGTTCACCCTGCAGTTCGACGACCTTGACAGAGAACAAGAAGCGAGGAACAAGCTCGAAGTGGCTGAACAAGGAAATCGTGGCGTAACCGAATACTGGTACGAGTTCAGGCTACTCATGCAAGACGCCAACGTCGACGACACGACAGCAGGAAGATGGTTCACACGAGGTTTAAAGAAGATCTATCGCGATGCTATGATCCACATGCCAAAGAAATTGACTTCGGCAACGGAATTAGCAGTCTGGGCGATAGACAAGGAGAACTGGATAAACCAGTGCAAGGCAGCAGAACGAAATTACCACCCACCAGTCACAACCAACAAGACATACACATCACCAAGGAACCACGACGGAACCTGGAAAAGACAAGAACAAGACGACAGAGGAGAACCCATGGAATTGGACGGTACAAGGAAGAAAGGACGGCTCGACATTCCTCAAGGCGTATACGACCAAAGAAAGAAGGATAACCTTTGTTTCAATTGCGGAATCAAAGGACACGGGATCAAGGATTGCAGAAGGCCAAGATCGAATGGAAATGGAACACAGGCGAAGAAACCTTTCACCACGCAAAGGTTCCAACAATTTCCAAAGAGAACGAACCTGAGGGAGATATCCATGGACGAGGGAGATGACCAATCGGAAAAAGACGAAGGTCCCCAGCAATAGATGGTCTGAGGGACATGGATCAACCAAAAACCATCAAGTTATCGAATACATACGCGGCGCTGCATACGGAATCAATGGAAACACACGGAGACCAGTTAATGGTCAAAACAAAGCTACTAGTTAACCAACAAGATACGATTGAGATATACGCGATGATAGACTCTGGAGCAACGGAGGACTTCATCGACAAAGGAATCTGTGACAAGCACGGAATCAAGACAAAGGACACGAAAAAGAAACGGACGATTTACCTGGCGGATGGAAATCCAAGTGCAATGGGGGATGTTACCCACATCGCGCAAGTACCTATGGAAATTGGAAACCATAGGGAAATGGCAACCTTCCAAGTGGCAAATCTCAAAAACCACGAGATAGTGCTGGGAATGCCCTGGCTAAAGAAACACAACCCGGACATGGATTGGACGCAAAATAAGGTCACCTTCGCAAGCGGATTATGCGAGAAGGAATGCCTACAAGACCCGCCAGTCGTGTACGGAACCCCAGAAGTTGAAGTCGAATACGAGAGCCTCAAAGCAAGGTACGAAGAGGCCAAGTTATCTGTCAACGGACAAAAAAAGAAAAAGAACAAGAAACAAGGAGTTCTTGTCAAGAAGGTCGACCCGGAGGCTCGGATACCTCTTAGAGGGTCAGCAAAGGCTGCAGGACACGACCTGTATGCACACGAAGATACCACGATACCAGCAAAAGAACAAGCCACGATACGAACAGGAATAGCCATTGGACTACCGGACGGCACCTATGGACGGATCGCACCACGGAGTGGACTATCAGTCAAACACAAGCTAATAGTCAACGCCGGGGTAATCGATGCCGACTATACTGGTGAGATAAAGGTGGTCTTGGCCAACCTGAATCATAAGGAGTATAAGATCTCAAAAGGAGATCGAATTGCTCAATTGATCATCGAAAAGATCAACGATGAAGAGCTTCAAGAAGTTAATGACCTCGATAACACGACAAGAGGAAATCAAGGTTTTGGGTCAACGGACCAATACGAGGCTACCAAGAGCCAACAAGACAAGATTCAGATATGCGAAATAACAGCTGAAGAATTCCGCGAAGAATATAAGGAAGGAGCGTACACTGGCATGCTCCGATGGAACTTCACCACGAAAGACCTAGAATGGGCCAAGATCAACATCAGCACGGAACTGGCCATACGAGACAAACAACAACGAAAGCAACAAGACTGGAGGGATACTATACCCAAACAGAATCACAAGTTCCACGAATTATTCAAAGAAGACAACGCAACAGAACTACCCCCACATCGACACGGGGTAGACCTGGCGATCGATCTCGAATTAGACAAAGACGGAAAACGAACACAACATATACCATGGAAAAAGGTATATGCACTCAGCGAACACGAGTTAGAAGAATTAAGACAATACCTCGAAACCAATCTGGACCGAGGATGGATCCAGGAAACGAAAGGAGCATGGGGATCACCCATAATGTTCATCAAAAAGAAGGACGGAAAACTAAGGCTGTGTGTGGACTACCGAGCACTCAATTCGCTCACGAAGAAGGACCGATACCCGCTACCCCTGATAGGAGAAGCCCTGGATCGGTTAAGAACAGCACAATATTTCACCAAACTCGACATCAAGGACGCGTACCACAACGTCCGAATCAAAAAGGGAGACGAATAGAAAACCACTTTCGCATCCAAATACGGAATGTACGAATACCTGGTTATGCCTTTCGGGCTAACCAATGCACCGGCGGCTTTTCAACAATGGATCAACCAAATATTGAGTCGGTTCCTCGACAGATGCTGCATCGTCTATCTAGACGATGTACTCATCTATTCTGATAACCTGGAGCAACACATCAGAGACGTTAGAGAAGTGATGGAATGCATCCAGGAATCCGGAATGAAGATCAAGCCAACAAAATGCGAATTCCATAAGGAGGAAACAGAATACTTGGGATTCATCATCAACAGACAAGGAGTCAAAGTGGACCCAGTCAAAACAAACGCCATATGGAAATGGAAACCACCAGGAACGAGAAAGGATGTTCAATGCTTCATTGGATTCTGCAACTTCTATCGGAGGTTCATAGAAGGGTTCAGCAGGATTGCTAAGCCTCTCTATAACCTAACAAAGAAAGAAGCCAAATGGAGATGGAACGAACATGAACAGAAAGCATTCGACGGTATCAGGAAACGACTCACGAGCGCCCCATTACTAGTTCACTACGACCCCGATAAAGAACTAGTAATCGAAACCGACGCCTCGAAATACGTCTGTTCCGGGATACTCTCACAGAAATGCGAAGACGGGAGGTGGAGACCGGTCGCCTACCAGTCAAAGAAAATGACACCCGCTGAATGCAACTACGACGTTCACGACAAAGAACTATTAGCAATAGTTCAAGCAATGAAGGAATGGAGACGATACGTTTGCGACACGAAAGGTGTTGTGAAAGTACTATCAGACCACAAAAACCTAGTACCGTTCATGAAGGACAAGGTGCTAAACGATCGACAACTACGATGGATGGAACAACTAAGTCAGTTCAAGTTCCAAATCGAATACCGACCTGGCAAGGAAGGGGGCAAACCAGATGCTCTCACAAGAATATCGAGCGACAGACCACAAGACGATAACGACGAACGGATTACCAGGAAAATCCAAACGTTGCTACCAGCCGACCGATATTTCAAGAAAGACAGGATCGAAGCGATGGAGATGGTTGAAATTACGACGGAAAACGAAGAAAGAATACAGGAAGCAAGCAAAGAAGATGGAACTATCAAAACGATAAGGGAAGCACTGGAAAAGGGAAGAAAGGAAATGAAGGGGATAGCCCTGGGTTTATGCCAGTGGAGAGAAAATCAACTATGGTACGACGGAAAGCAATGGATTCCGGAAAATGAGGAGATAGGGACAGGAATCATACGACAACATCACGATTCACGAATATCAGGACATGGAGGAACGGCTAAAATAACAGAACTCATCACGAGGTCATTCTATTGGCCAGGACTGCGCGAGGACGTCAAGAGATATGTTAAAAATCGCGATATATGTCAAAGGACGAAAACAGCCAAACATGCGCCGTACGGATTGCTCAAATCGAACGAAGTTCCGAAAAAACCATGGGAAACGATAACCATTGACTTTATTACCGACCTTCCGAATTTGGAAGGATGGAACGCCATTTTGGTTGTGGTGGATCGCCTGACCAAAATGAGTCACTTTGTTCCGGTAAAAAAGGAGATGACAACGGCAACATTCATCCGGACGATCTTCCACGAAATCTTTAGATTACATGGACTACCAAAAAACATCTTCACGGATAGAGGATCACTATTCACATCGGGCGCGTGGAAAAAGGCAACGGGAGAAATGGGAATCTGGAACAGGCTAAGCACTGCCTTCCACCCACAAACAGATGGACAAACCGAACAAGTAAACGGGATATTGGAACAATATCTTCGCGCATACATCAATTATCAACAGGATAACTGGAGGGAACTGCTTCCGATGGCGGAGTTTGCATATAACAACAGCAAACAAGAGACGATTGGCACGACACCCTTCTTCGCCAATTACGGACAACATCTGAGAAGTCAGGCCACAAATCATACGATAAGTGGAATGATAACAGATAAGACGGAAATGAGTCAACTACACGAAACATTACGGAGCGAGATGGAATATGCACAACAACGACAAAAAGAACAATACGATAAGCACCGAAGACCCGATCCGAACCTACAAGAAGGAGATATGGTGTGGTTACTACCACGCAATATCAAGACCACGCGACCATCCAAGAAATTAGATTATAAGAAAATCGGGCCATTTCGGATATTGGAAAGAATTGGGAATCGAGCATATAAACTCGATCTCCCTCCCTCGATGAAAATACACAACACATTCCACATCTCACTCCTCGAAATCTACAACGACAACAAGTTTCCCTCACAAACGATAACTCCTCCTCCTCCGCTAGAAATAGACGGAGAATCAGAATACGAACTCGACGAGATAATCGATTCTCGCTTGCGCTACGGAAAGCTCCAATACCGTGCCAAGTGGACCGGTTATTCTCCCGAACACGATAAGACCTGGTATCCAGCGAGCAACTTCACCAATGCTCAAGATGCCATCGAACTCTTCCACCGAAGCTATCCCGACAAGCCCCACCGGGATAACGATCACCATCAACCCCAAGAACGGAGAAGGCACTAAGTCGCCGATGAAGCCCCATGAAGGCTGGGATGATTGCCCTCGTGCAATCACCCCAACGAGCCCCGAATACTCATGGATGGGGCCAACAGACGAAGAACAAGCCAAGCGCGAGGAGGAAGCAAGACCGAATGCACACAACCAGATGAGTTGGACGGTGTGCTACGACAATGGATGTCCCGTACACTATGGGGACAAGGAGGGATCCGGATGGTTCCCGAGGGAATATAAGAGGGGAGGTCCTCGTCCAGACCATGCCCTTAAGGACTGGACACAGTGCTTCAGCAAGCACTGTGCGATGCACAAGGCGGCGAAAGTACAGGCAGGGTACTACCCGCAAAAGGACGCGAGCAGGGCACCGCTCCAAAGAAAGGATGCCTACCGACACAAAAGGACTTCGAGGACGAAGCCTGTGGAAGGGGGGGCCGAAACCTCCTCCGCGGAAACCGAACCCGACTACGAAAGCCCGCAAAGGCAAATCTCGGGACTACGAAACCAACTTGGTTCGGCCGAAGCCACAATTTCGGCACACGCGCAAACAATCGCCCTACAGCAAAGGACGATCGAAACGGCCAACCTCACACTTGAGTCAGTGAGGGTAAGAGCCCGGGATTGGGAATCGAAGTACCATAGACTTCGAAGGTCCGTTCGCACGTACGGACGGGACCTGGTAAAGATGGGGGATTCGAGATAGAGCCTGATGGGACTCAGGCTGAAGGAGGGGGGAGCTAATGTCACGGATGTGACAGGTAGCTCAGGATTTCGCACATGACTTGATTAGGAGTCATGGGCCTTGCGCATATGACTCGCTTGAGTCATATGACTTGTTTATGTTATGATTTAATATGTTTCGCACATGACTCGATTATGAGTCATGGGTCTTGCGCATATGACTCGCTTGAGTCATATGACTTGTTTATGTTATGATTTGTTATGTTTTGCACATGACTCGATTATGAGTCATGGGTCTTGCGCATATGACTCATTTGAGTCATATGACTTGTTTATGTTATGATTTGTTATGTTTCGCACATGACTCAATTATGAGTCATGGGTCTCGCGCGTATGACTCATTTGGGTCATATGACTTTGGTAAGGCTTTTCACGAGGCTCACACTTGTGAGTCATCAGGGTTAGGGTTGGCGGAAGAGTACTATATAAGAAGGTCGATACGACCGAGGAAGATAGGCTCTTCACGCTTTGTTCTAAGTAATTTCCTTACCTATTACTTTACGAATAAAACATCTTCACACTCTTTATCACGTTTGCGTATCCGACACATTTCTCACGAGCCTACGTGAGGCAAAGCTATCTTATTTAAGATCTAACAGGCGTTATCCAACGAACGGTGATAACGTAGATCAACGGATCTAAGAACTGTTACATCTATTAAGATTATAACGAAGGAGAGAAGTATCGTTGCCCGTCGCTATTAGTTAACCATAAGCTAGGAACGTTACAACAAGACCCGGACCTAGCAGAGGGACTGACCCGAACCGAGCAGAAGAAGGAGAAGGAATCCGTAGGAATCGCGTACCGCAAACCGTATTCCCAGCCGTCCATTGTAGGGAAAATGGAGGAACCCGACCGTGCTAATGCCAAGCGAGGCTAAAGCAAAAGCGGGGAAGGAGAGAGACCCAGCGACGAGGACGCCAGGAGGGAGTGAGGAGGGGTCTCATGAGGGTAGGCCTCAAGAGAGAAAGCAGGAGAGAAGTTTTGCTGTTGCAAAAAGATAAAAGATGATGGCCTAGTCCCCCCCATAGGGGGAGGACCACACGCGAAAAAGTGGTGATAATTCCTTGGTGTTGAGATTTCAATCACCGGAGGTGTAGCAGAGACGGTCGTTGTTCCCAGGTCTAGCCATTTTTTTTTTTTTTTTTTTTTTTTTTATATCATATATTCATTGTTTGGTTAAGGTACAAGAACGTGCATGCAGCGCTAGCTATGGCAGAAACAAAACTCAAAAATCAATCAACAAACAAACGAAAATCCAAAACCAGGTCCTCCTATGGCGTCCAATAACCGACGCATTGCCTACACAGGACTTATAAAGGAAAACTACTAACTAACTAGCATCGTAACGGAACAAATCCAAAACCCATAAAAACAAGTAAAAGACATCAAACAGGAGACCTTCCACCACTTAGACCACTTGGCGACCCAGCCAACGACAACCGAGGCGAGGCAGGAAAGGAAGGGGAGGGGGAGAGAGAGGGCTGGCGGGGGGCATATTGTGCGTACATGTCGGGGGGGAAACCAGTCTTGGTAGCGGTGAGATAACGACCGAGGCCCAAAAGCATCGGAATCGAGGTCCCCAGAGAAGAGTCAGGTCCAATATCCGTGATCCCCTGGAGGTGGCGATCGCGGGCTGCAGACTTGGCAGGACAAAAAAGGAGGGCATGCTCGAGTGTCTCATCCCCCTCCTCACACCAGGGGCAGAGGGGAGAGGGGTCGGTGTCGTGCCACGAGGGGTGGGCGGCCAGGTAGCTCTTGCCAGCACGCATCTGGTGGAGCCTGCCCGAGAGGAAACGCCCCAGGCCCATGAAGGGGTGCGGGCGCAGGGTGGGGCCAAAAAGGTAGTAAGGCGGGGGAGGCGAGAGGAGGCGCCACGAGGTGAGGAGTTCCTCACGGCAACGGGCCTTGAGAGAAGCGTAGAGGGCAGGAGCCCCCAGCGGGGCTACCTGCAGTGGAGGTAGGAGGAGGGGGTTCGCTGGAGGGAGGGGGTCACGGCGGTTGCCGATAATGGAGTGAATGCGGTGGGCCACCGCATCTACTGGGAGGTGACGTCGGTTTGGAGGGGAGGGCGGCTTGGTAGACCATCTGAGGGGGCGGTAGTTGGGACCAACCCATGGGTGCCGTCCTCTGACCGACCCGGGGAGGCGAAGGGAGTCGGGTGCCCTGAAGGCGGACGTAGTCGGAACAGAGTAGTCCAAGCGAGCAGTAGCAGGGTTGATCTCAGGCGGCAGGCACACAAGGCGGACCGCCGCCAGGCGTTGAAGGTGTTTGACTAGCAGGTCAATGGGCGGGAGCGATGCTTCACAGGGGAGAATGGCCGTGTTGGTGGAGGCGAAACAGTTCGTAACCCACCTCTGTACCCGGTGCCAGAATGCCCTCATCTTGTCGAGCATCCGGGAGTTGGGGGAGAGGAGGTCGCTGCCGTAAAGAAGGATGGGGCGGACTAAGGAGGAGGCGAGACGGTGACACAGGTGTGGCGCGAGACCCTTGCCCGGCCGGGCCAGGCGGTCTATTGTAGCGAGGGCAGCTTCAGCCAGGGCGAGGCGCCTGGTGAAATGAGGGGTGGTGGCTCGGTCCAACGAAGGGGTCGCGGGCTCCAGCCAGTAGCCCAACCACCGTAGTACTTGGGCCGGTTTGTAGGGGACGGAGTCCACTGAGACGGGGAGGAGGCACGGGGGCCCTCTCTGTTGGGGCGTCCTCCAGTGCATCAGTTCTGTTTTGGGAAGGGAGAAAGCAACGCCTATGCGTCTTCCCTTTGACGTGAGAGAGGAAGCGACTGCCTGCAGCTTCTGGACGTTGCGCCTGTAGGAGGGCGAGCAGACAGTTATAGCGAAGTCGTCAACATAGGAGAGGATTATGCCGTTGGGGACTGGGAAGTGGAGGGAGGAAACGTAGATCAGGAAAAGAAGGGGGGAGACAGGTGAACCCTGGGGGGTGCCGACCTGGACTGGCGAGAGGACTCTAGGGGAACCCTGGTATAGGAGGCGGCAGTGCCTGCCGTGCAGGAAGGATCGGACCCACGAGACGAGGTAGGGCTGAACGCCCCGCTCCCTAAGTTTGCCACACGTGGCAGCGGAGTCGACATTGTCAAAACCTCCCTTGATGTCAAGGAAGAGTGTGGAGGAGCAGAGGCCCATGCAGTGCGAAAGACGGACCTCGTGCGAGAGAGTGGCAAGGGCGTCGAAAGTACCCATGCCCGATAGCGAACCACATTGGTTGGGGTGGACTAGGCCAAGGGCCCGAGCAACTGCGGCTAGCCTAACAGCTACCACACACTCCAGGATCTTGGATAGGGTTTGGAGGAGGACGATGATGCGGAAGGAAGCTGGAGTATCGTAGGAGGCTTTACCTGGCTTGTCGAGGACAATACCGTTGGCCTGTTTAAGGGAGGACGGGTGAAATCCGTAAAGTAAGAGGGGGCCCAGGAGGGACACAAGAATTTTGGGGTTGGTGCCGTGGACTCTCTTCCAGACTGAGTACGGGATGTGGTCGGGGCCGGGGGCAGACGAGCTTGAGCTGGACGCCAGGGCCTTAGAGATCTCCTCCTTCGTGAGGACGTCGAGGTCACGGAACGGGCGTAGGATAGTAGGAGGGGAGGAGGACTCCCTAGGGGGAAAAAAGTGGGTCAGGAGGGCGGTGTTGACAGCAGTCGGGGTGTCGGCTTCTGGGAAAGATGGGAACCGGTCCGGGGGGCGACCTATCGCGAAGCGTTTGGCTGTCCATACAGTCTTAGGGGTTGCAGAGGAGAGGAAATCGTCCCAGTGCCTTCGCTTGGCCTGCTTGATGGCCTTGAAATAGGCGTTGCGGGACCCCCGGGCCTCAGCCAGGGAATCCACACAGGGGGTCCTGCGGGCACGACGGGCAGCGGCGTGAAACGAGATTCTGAGGGAGGAGAGGAGGGGCGACCACCAAGGTTTAGAATGGGTCGACATACGGTTGAGGGGGGTGTGAAGGAGGAGGGTAGTGCGGAGGCGGTTGACGTTGGTGTCGAACCAGGCTGTGGCAGAGGACAAGGTCGGGAGGGCGGGAGGTGGAGAGACAACAAACAATTTGAGGGCGTCACCAAGGGCAGACCAATCAGTCTTGGCCCAGGCTGGTGTGGGGGCAGGGGGGCGCAACAAGGGCATCGAAAGTAGGATACAAATAGGGATGTGGTCAGAGCCAGTGGATGGGAGTGGGGTGGCCCACTCAGCAAAGAGTTGGGCCGCCTCGCTATTGGCGAAGGAGAGTTCCCAGGTCTAGCCAGAGGTCCCTTCTTATATATCCTGCGAACAGCTTTCGGTCGGACGGACGGCAGCGACGTATACGGTGTTATTCTGACACCTTCAATTCTGTGACCATATAGTCACAGGATGCAACTAAGGTTGATGTGTATGATGACGCGCGGGCCCCATAAGGGGGCCGGAGGGGGGGTGTTGGAGACTGAGATTCTCGCTCGAACTTGGGTAAGGTTACCCTACCTAGGTTACTCCTAGGCTTATCGGAATCGGGTACTCCTAACAGCTGGGACAAGGTTGGTCAAGCCATAGTACCTAGTACATATTAAATTTATATCATAATGGAATATGGAATAGAGAGAGAGAAAGGAATCAATAAAATAAAGGGAAAGAAGATACTTACTTGTTTAACACACTCCAGGCAGTATTGACTGAAGTACAAATATACTCTATCTCATGATCTCGAAAGCTCTCTAGCTGGTTAAGTAGTTCGTCCATAGCAGGAAAGATATCATGAAGTTGACCAAAGTGTTCCTTTGCCTGTAGAATTAGCTACCACTTCCGGAAGGGTTGTAAAATATGCATGATTGTAACCGGTACTGGTACTCGGTTAAGGATTTTGTTTTATGTTTTGTTTTAAGTATCGCTTTGATACTTGGTTTGTTTGAAGTATCGTTTTGATACTTAGTGTAACGTTCCTAGCTTGTGGTTAACTAATAGCGACGGGCAACGATACTTCTCTTTCTTGATTCCTATCTTATCCGATATAACAGTTCTTAGATCCGTTGATCCATGTTATCACCATTCGACGGATAACGTCTGTTAAATCCTACTAAGATAGCTTCGCCTCACGTAGGCTCGTGAGAAATGTGTCGGATATGCAAACGTGATAAAGAGTGTAAAGATGTTTTATTCGTAAAGTAATAAGTAAGGAAAGTACTTAGAACATTCAATCTAATTTATTTATACTTGTACCGCCGACTCCGGCATACGACAAGTCCCCGCCGGCACGAGGTTAACGCAAACCGGAACTACCACTAACTACAAACAATCCAAACCTCCGACCCCAAACCTCCAACATGCCCGCGCCATGCCCACAACACGAACACTAAGTACAAAGCCATCAACGGTAAAGAAAATTCTCCCCAAAGCGACACCGTAGACCCTCTGGTATGGGCCCAACCAAGCCAAGTAGCCGAAGCCGCAAGACCTCTTCGCGTAGCCGAAGCCGAGCAAGGTACCTGTCCCCCAAGTTTCCCGTACAAAAAACAAAATTCCACTACCGCCCGGTCTGAATACCGTCCCGCAAACCCTCCTCCACAGTAGAAAGCCAACAACAATTTATCAACACAGGCGGCACCAAGGCAGAGAGGTCGCGACCAACATGTCCACAACTCGCATCCGCATGCCAGGCCGTCGACCCTATGAACCCACTTTGCCGAGTGCCTCCGAAGAGCGTAACGGTGAGGAGGACCTGTACCCGCTGCCCGTAACCCCAAACAAAACACAAATAAACAAAAGAAAACCATAGAGGTGGTGACAGACCGAGAAGGTCAGTAGGGCCTATCTCCTACCCGTGGTGCCATGCCCCCGCCCGCCGTTCCCACAACCAAACCAAAGAAACCAAACAAGCCCCACAAAACCCAGCACACAAGACCCAAACAAGTCCAACCCAGAGGTCGCAACCCACTATCCGCACAGGTGGCCATCAACCAGCCGGTCCGCCAGGAAGCTTTGCAGCACTCAGCAGCTTGACCTTAGCAGCCCAGTCCAGCCGGAAACACTTAATTAGACCTCGCCCAACCTGACGCAGGCCCGACCGGTGCTCGCAGGTGCCTCTCCCCGCCAAGTCAGCCCCCCCCAAGCCCCACACACCAGGCATCGCAGTTCCCGTCCAGCCCCCTCAGCCCCTCGGGCAGATCAACCGCCCGACAGCCACAGGACAGCCGATACCTGACCCCATCAGGCAGCCACTGATCTTGGCCGCACCAGCGGAGTCCCATCCCCCAGCACCGTGTAGCCGAGGGGGGCCACCAGGACGAACCCGGGGCCACAGCATACGTGCCAGCATCCAAAGACGCCGGCAACAGTCCCAGCCCGCCCGAACCGAAATCCAAGCAAGCCGAGAGGGAAAAACCAGGGAACCCGGAGGCCCCCCAATGTGGGCCCCAAAGGGCCGCACCGTAGACTGACGAAAGGTGCCCAAACTGACGCTTCAGAGAGGGCGGGTACCAGGATAGGAAACGAGACAAACAGAAGGTAGGCCCCACTTGCAATGGGTGTGACCGCCAACCACCATCCGTAACCACACCGACCCCTGCACTAGACCAAGCGTGGCCCGGCAACCAATCGCCCCACACCACCCCGGGCAGAAGTTCATCCGCACCAGGAGGCAAAAGATTTCAGGGTCAAAGCCATCCCCACTCAGAAGCGAAGAGGTGACACCTGACTGAACCACCGTAAAGCCACAAGGACGTAAACTCCAAGGGAACGGTGATAAACAACATCGTAAGATTCCGATCGTGAGAGTAGTAGACGAAGGGCGGGGCCGGCGAGGCCCCCGTCCCTTAAGGAATGATGCGACCGGTACGACATGTTGATACTTGGGAAGGTCATCAGTCTACCCCAAGGGCGTTTTGTATCGTGGACACTAAGGACTCTGTTAAAACCCAACAAGAAACATGAGCTGGCCCAAAGAATGACACGGGTGTTTCCCCCCACAGCAATGTTCAAATCCCCCAACCTCCGAACGCGAAGCTCTGCGAGTAGACGAATAGACAGAGAAGCCGAAGTCTTTTTACCGAAGGAGGGCTCGTAAACGCCAAAGGTAAGAAGGCTCGAAGCGAAATCATCGTGAGAATCAGACAACAACGAGGAGGCGAAAACAAGTAACCACAACGCTCCACCACACGACAACCTCAACACCAAAGACCCCAGGAACTACTGAGCGAACTCAGATATCTCCCCCAGAATCCAAGGATCAGAAAGCTATCGTGGGCGCGAAGGAACGCTACCGAGGCGGAGCGAAGATAGAAGTAAGGAAATTACTTAGAACAAAGCGTGAAGAGCCTATCTTCCTCGGTCGTATCGACCTCCTTATATAGTGCTCTTCCGCCAACCCTAACCCTGATGACTCACAAGTGTGAGCCTCGCGAAAAACCTTACACAGGTCATATGACTCAAATGAGTCATACGCGCGAGATCCCATGACTCATAATCGAGTCATGTGCAAAACATAACAAATTATAACATAAACAAGTCATATGACTCAAGCGAGTCATATGCGCAAGACCCATGACTCATAATCGAGTCATGTGCAAAACATAACAAATCATAACATAAACAAGTCATATGACTCAAGCGAGTCATATGCGCAAGACCCATGACTCATAATCGAGTCATGTGCGAAATGCTGAGCTACCTGTCACCTCCGTGACAACAGGAGCATTGTCTTGCTGAAAAAGAATATCTTCAAGTTGCATACCAAAGGAAATCATCTGATGAATAACAGGAAAAAGATGTCTTCTCAAGAGTCTAACATACCTGGTCTTATTGATATTTTGGGTAATAGGAACCAAAGGGCCTTTTCTCTTCCCCCAAAAGCACCCCCATACCATTAGCGAAATTCCCTTATCCTTTTCCTTTGGATGAACACAATCTGCAAGCCACTGCTCCCCAGGTTCTCTGAAAACCCACTGCTGCCTAGGATCTTTGGATTTCTCCACACTACACTCATCACTCCAAATAACTCTCTCAAAATCCTCAGCTGTCCAATCCTTATGAGCTTTAGCCCAGTCTAGTCTTTTAGCAATATGCACAGACTTGAGCTTTGGTCTTGCTTTAGCTAGCCATTTCTTGATATTGGCTTCTCTGAGTATCCTGTCAACTATAAATTTGTTAGAAAATCATGTCCTGTCACTCAGGTGGGTACAAGGGGTTGGTTGTTACCAGTGGAGAGAGAAACACCCGGCACATATTGATCCCTGAAATCTGATCTGGTCATTTTCCGGTTGCATTTGGCCTGCCAGATGATGGTACGACGCTGTCGCGGTATAAGAGTTGGTGTGCGACCCGGGCGAGGAATATTATCCAGTGATTGGCGCTCACATGCCCGAGTAAGAAAGCTTTTAATAGTTGTCCATGGCCGGCCGATAATTTGAGCAACAAGAGCAATATTCCGGAGGCAGTAGAAAAATCCGATGATCATGCCTTTTTCAACATTGGTCATTTCTGTTCTGGAGGTCTTTGGGGTTCGCTTTTTTTTTTTTGATGTATATCCGGTTCGGTTAACCATTGGAAATTCAGTCACAATAGTATTGTGGTGTAAATAGAGGGCAGGTATGGTCGCGATAGCTGGGTACGGTTGCGGTAGCTGGGTACGGTCGCAATGGGTACGGTCACGATCAGCTCGGTAGTCTTTGGTGAGCTGACATTTTTACGAGGTTGCTTAGTCAGCGATCACGAACACTTATGACGAGGCACTGTATATCGTCAGTATTTTCTGAGTCTATATATTAAGATATCTCAGAATTCTCTACCTTTTCATAACATCCTATCTTTGTATTTCCAGTTGACCTTTCTCTCTCTCCTGGCCAAATCCCATGACAAATCTGTGGATTTTCCTCTAAAGTATGTAACATTTTCCATACTAAATCTTATGTCCAGGATACAGCAAGAGAGGCAGAAACAGCATGTGAAGAACTAAATGCAACTGTCAGCATGTTATAATAATTGGATGTAATGAGACATACCCAGGAACTGCTACTCCGTTGTCTCCTCTATGAGTTCCCTTAATAGTCTGTCGTGTTTTTGGCATCTTTCATCGGTGGAAATCAGAGAAAGTCACTCTGGGAGGGGGAATTGAGTCGATGCTTAGTCGAGAGGAGGAATTTGGGTGGCAGTCACATTTCTGCCATTGTGCCGGTGTGTTGAACTAAGAAGCACTAGCGCGCTAGTGTTTTCCTCTTCAAGCTTGGTGGAGAATTTTTTTCTTGGCGATAAATTTTTTGAAGCGAGAAGTAAACCATCTTTCTGTACTAAGTGGTCTCACACCATTCTGCCATGAACCTGCTAGAACCACAGTACGCGTCCCGGATCTGAACCACCGGTGTGAAACCCCCTACTAGGACCTTCGAACCCCCCAACTCTAATACCGTAGCGCGCGTATTATCGGGACGGTTTAGTACCAACTAAGTTAGTCCCCGCAACGTTGAAGCACTCCGGAGTAACAATTTGAAAGTTGACCACCGCGAATCCCTTCAATCAGTAACCCTCACACAGCGCTAATTCCCAAAGACCTCGCAGTACCATACCCAGCAAACATTATTAAGCGGTGCGCGGCCAAGCGATGTAATCGGCGCAGATATGAATTGCGGCTGTTGATCGTGCATGGAGCACCTGCAGGATCTTCCCGGTTCTGACCCGACGGGTCGGCGGATAGATATTTCTCAAGACAGGGTACGGCGGTGCCGTCCGTCTGCCATCTAGGAAATGCATGCGCTAGGCTGGTATTTAATAGTTATTTCCCTACCACCGTTGGTCATGCGGGGGTAAGTTAAGGTCCGATTCTCCAGCTCGTTCGTTAACTACGGTATATTGGACACTGGTCAATTACCGGATGTATTGCATGATCGGACTTGTATGCGGGATGTTCCATGTATGATACAACCAGAAGGGGTGTGAGCAGTTTAAGGCTATATGTCAATCAATATTTAAACTAGTACTGTCTCCCTCGAGATACCACTTCCAAGGCCACCTGGTAGCACTATCCTAACCATGTTGCCTACAAGGTCCCCGATGGCCCTACTTGCTTTCACATTCTGACTATAATAAATTTACAGTTCTCGCAAGCCCGATCTCCTTCGCCGTAGAGCAAACAACCTTGACAAACACCAACACCCTCGGACATCCAGAAATCGGCTTCGGCAGCGGACTCCCCGACTGCGGCATTGGAATTGCTCTGACGACCCGCCCTGGTGTGGAGAAAAGTAAAGGCAAAATCCGACCGGGGGATCGCCCTGGAAGAGCAGGTAGCGAGTGCTAGAGTGTGGGCTTCTCTAGGCTCATTTCCGAAACCAGCGTTGGCAGTAAATTAGTTGTTTTTCTCCACTGTTGAATTCTATCGTAAGGCAGAGTCGTTCGAGGTGGGGGTGAGAGAGTTCTGATTTCCAGCGCGATCAGTTCATCTTCCAGGGATATACTCTCCCTCTCTCCCTTCGACACATGCTAATTTCTAAATTGATAGCGATAAAAAGCCCAGGCCGAGCACGCCCCCGCTATTCACAAGTATGTCTTGTATCCACGACGAATTCTACGGATGGCACGTGAACCCGAGAGGCTTATCCGATCCGCGTCGCAAGCGCAAAAACGGTCCGGTACGCCCAGGCTAGTATCCACCCTGCCAGGAATCAAAAAAGGTACGCCCGGTTGTCGGGAACACCAGGCACGGCTCTGGTGGATATACTGGGGGTGGGTGTACGGATTACTGGGTTCGGGGTGGGCACGGGAAGGGGGAGCTGAGGGATATCTACGCTTTTCCTGACGGGTCTGTGCTGTGGTACCGTAGCTAGTGCGGAGGGGGCGGCATGTACCCGTACTCTTGTGCTTTTTAGGTAAGGGTAGTCGGCGCATGTGCAGATGGTTGAAGAGAGTTGGATATTCCGGGGGGTTGTATTCAAGACGGTGGTCAACCCATCGCTAGGAAGTATCCTGGGAACGGGCCAGGACTCCGTCCCCTCACTCGACGTAGTCGTGTCCACCAGCCACTTCGCCACCACTAGCAAAGACAACCATCTATTATAGATCTATATACCTTTGCTAGGGTGGCGGGACCGAGCCCTCCATTACTACCCCCTTGTAAAAAGAAACTACAGTACCGGCGAAATCCAGCAAGCCCGATGAAACAGGCACTTTCGGCACCATAACCTCCATTCCCTGACCGCGGGCACCTTCATGAGACATGTAAGCCACGGCAACCAGAGACCTACATAGAACACACCGACCTCTACCAAGTTGCAAAAGTCTACCCCTGCCACTCCCTGAAACACGCAGGCAAGGCGATCTTATTAGAATGTATACCTCATAGTGTTGTCTTACGTATGCCTGCATGAAATAATCGCTTTACGTTTGCTCCCAATGCTGTAATTACCTTTCCCCTTCGTCTTTCATATTTTCCGAGTTCTGAACTCTTCTTCTCTCTGTACCAAGAAAATATACAATCTCATCTCACAGGTCCTTTCGCAACAGGTTATGAGCCCGGTTTTGTCGCTTGCTTTCTCTACCTATCAAATCCTCTTCTGTCCCTGCTCTCATCTTAACTTTTAACCTTTCTGCACGTCTTCTCTCATTCTCTCCTTCAATTTGAGGCTCAGCTATCCTTGCAAATGAACTCCTTCTATCGGTCCAAGTTTGCGGGGGACATTCCACTCCTCACAGCAAGCAACTATCATGTTTGGAAAAATGCAGTTACTATTCATCTGCAGGCAATCCGAGTATATGATCATCTCACTGGGCTTGCTGTTATCCCCGTGGACCAGAGCACTATCAACCAAGGAGATGCTGGAGACTCTAGTACCTCGATTGACAATAAAGAGATACAGGAGGCCCGAGACAATTTTCTTCAAGTAGAAGCAAAGGCTAAAGGTGTAATTCTGGGATCCACATCTCCTGCCTTTCAACCATATTTGACTGGATTGACAATCTCAAAGGTGATGTGGGAAACATTACGGGAGAGACTAGACAAGGCTGCTTCAATTAATGGCCGTCTTGCTCTCCGCCGTCAGTTCCATGCTGTAAATCAGGTGCCAGGTCGTCCATTGGGAGAATTCATCTCGGGCCTCCACTATCTTCGCTATCAGCTGTCTGAGAGTGAGCAGAGGATTGATGACGCCAGTTTTAGAGATAAGCTTCTTTCATCACTTCCTCCCAGTTACAACAATTTGGTTGAAATAATTTATGAGAGAGAGACAGATATATCGGTTGAGGAGGTAATCCATAAGATCCAACAAGCTGAAATTGCGCGAGAAAAGGATGTCCAGTCAGGAAATATATCTCAGGTCTCCGGCGATGCACTCACTGTCTCCTATCCATGATGATCTCCGCTTACCCAACCTCGTGGTCCTCTGTCTCATCGCTACTCTCCCTATGGAAATAAGAGACATAGAGTTTTTACAGGCTCATGCTTTCGGTGTAGGCAAAAGGGTCATCTTGCTAGTATATATCCGAATATGAGCCGGACACAAGGCTTGCCCTTTTCCGCAAACCAGGTTCCTATGAAAGACAGTTTAACGACGTTTACCTGTTTTGCATGTGGTGAAAATGGTCATCGCAGTCGAGACTGCAAATACTCTGCATTGACACAAGACCAGGCATCAAATGGAAGAGATGCATTGCTTGCTTGGCGTGCTACTAAGAGAGCTGGTACGGAGTTTCAAGGCGATCAGCAAAGAGCAGGCAATCTGCACGCTGTGGGAGATGAGTATCCAAAAGTCTTATGACTAGCCGACTATAGGCACAGGTTACCAAAAAATTATATCACAAATCAAAGTTACACTAATATTGGCAGTATCAGGCAAACTATAAATACTGCCTGCCAGCAGAATACTGATATCATATTAGATTACTCAAGTTTTTTAGTTTCAGCAATTGGTGAATTTTCGGAAGCGGACAGAGCAATATGTACGCTAGTCAGATCATATGAAAAAGAAAAAGATGATATATTATATGATAAGTGGATTTTAGACTCCGGTGCCTCGGATAGTATGTGTAATCAACATGCCTTCTTCTAGGATTTCTGTCAGCTCAAAGGACCACAGTTAATTCAGCTTGGAACATATACAACTATACCAACGCACCATCACGGAACAGTCAATGTGGCCGGTATTCAAATCAATGCTCTCTACGTACCAGAGCTACGTGTTTCTCTCCTCTCATTTTCATAACTCGACCTACTAGGATATAACTGTAACGTGTTCGCAAGGTGCTAATCACGTTTCGATAGGTGTACGATAGTTGACAGGTGGCCTGCTCTTCCAGAGAGGAGGCAAGAGCTGTATGAACTAAAGGAGGCTTCGGAGGTGTACTGGAGAAACTAAAGAGTAACCGTTCTACTAAGTATATTGAAATACTGTCTGTCGAAGTCTGTCCTTTCCATCGTGGAATAGGACGGTCTTTAAATACACAAAACTGTTCATGTCTAGCATGAACGAAACTAAACAAAGGTATCAAGCGATACACTTTGGTAAAACAACATAAGTATCAAATCAAGTATCAAAGCGATACTTAAAACAAAACATAAAACAAACTAAGTATCGGAACGATACTTAAAACAAGCCAAGTATCAAAACGATACTTCAAACAAAACATAAAACAAACTAAGTATCGGAACGATACTTAAAACAAGCCAAGTATCAAAACGATACTTCAAACAAAACATAAAACAAACTAAGTATCGAAACGATACTTAAAACAAGCCAAGTATCAAAACGATACTTAAAACAAAACATAAAACAAAATCCTTAACCGAGTACCTGTACCGGTTACATTCCCCAAAACAAAACAACTGTTTAAACAAAATCAAACCTAATAATCCTGAAAATTAGAGTCCTCAGAAGGCTCGAAAAACTCACTTTCTGCTAACATCCAATTATTGGCATTGAGACACCAAACACAAGTAGAAACCTTAATATAACAGCGGGATTCAAAGAAAGATAAATCACAATAGTTACGAATACCAGATTCGCAGTTAGCTTCCACCCAAGCTTCATTGCAATCAGAACAGTAGTCTACCCAAAGGATAGCGAAATAGTCTTCAGGTTGGATAACATCGCGGTTCAACAACAGTCCAACAAGCTGTTGTCGCTGCCTCACATTGATCTCCTCATAGTTTGACATTGTTAAGGTATTCGGATGGTGGCGATTCAGATGAAGTCATCAAGAGCCTGCTCCATGGTTTGGTTCTCTTCATCGCTGCTTTCAAATTCGGACTCAAAGTGTGGGGCCCAGAAACCATCTTGGGTCTCGAGTTCCTTGTGCCATCGCTCTGTTTCTGGCACAGTTGGTGACCAGCACATGGTGATATAGTTGATGGTTGGTGGTAGGGAGTTGTCAGGTATGTTGGCTTCCCACCATTCATTCACCATTTCCATAGCGTGCTCCAGTCCTTCTAACGGTTCCCAGCTGTTCTCACTTGTGGGGTATCCTTTCCATTTGACGAGGAACTGATTATTTCCATGCCAAAGGCGGTGGTCTCGGATTTCTTCAACTTCCCATTCCTCTTTCTTGTCAATGGTAATGGGAGCGGGGTGAGAGTGAATTCGTCCAGGGAATTTCGAGTCGTCATTAGGGTAGAATCGTTTAACAGAGGAGGCATGGAAGGTGGCAGTGGGGCGGCGGTACATGCGTCCATCCATCTGAACAGTATAGTTTTCGGTGTGCTCATCGAAGGCTAAGACCTTAAAGGGTCCTCTCCAGCGTGATTGAAGCTTCTTGCTTCGTCCGGACGTGGTGATGAACATGTTCCCGTTAACCATGAGAATATCGCCAACTGGAATAGGCACATGTTTGCGTCTTCGCTTCTGGGCAGTAGTTGTGCTTCGGAATCGCACAGCTTTGATAGCTTAGAAAGCGTCGTTGCGTATTGCCTGGTGCCGGTTGAGGTGATCATCTGAGTCGGGGATTGAGGAGTTCTTGAAAAGAGTAGTAGGTAGGAGGGGGTATTGTCGGCCAAAGACTGCTTTGTATGGTGACATACCAAGGGTATCAGAATATCCGGCATTGAGGTATGCTGCAAGCTCGACAAGGGCGGGTTCCCAATTGGTCTGTCGTTCATTGATAAGGTTCCGGATTCCGGTTTTCACTTCCCTGATCTTGCGTTCAGCTTGACCATTAGTTTCATGGTGTCCAGGAGCGGCCATGATGTGGTTGATTCCAAGAGAGGTGAGGGTCTGCTTCCAGAATCGAGAGCTAAAGCGGGAGTCAGCATCGCTGACAATAGACAGAGGGTATCCATGGGGTGTAAAGAGGTTTCGCTGGAGGATGTTCCATGTATCCTTGGAGGTGTCGGTAGTCTTCATAGGCTGTAGCCATGTGTATCCAGAGAATCGGTAAACGGCTAACAGAATGGTATCATATCCGGCAGATTTGTTGAATGGTCCTGCAAAGTCAATAGCAAAGGACTCAAAAACTTCGGAGGGTAGTTGGAGGGTTTGAGCTCTTCCTTCAGCCAACTGAGTACGTTCCTTATTCGCCTGGCAGAGTTCACATTGCTTAACGAAATCTCGGAAGTCCTGTCACATTTCTGGCCAATAAATATATTCACAGGTATAGCGGAGGTTTCAATCTGCACTATGGTGTCCTTTATTGTAGATTTCAGAAAAGACATATTCTCTGATTGTCATGCCATTGAACATGTGGCCCTTCGGTATGTATAGGCATTGGTAGCCATACCGAGTAGCGGTATAGACCATTCCATCAGATACCTGGTAGGTTGCGAGATCTCCATGCTTGGTGCTATCTAGTGCTTTGAAGTAGATTGGGTCATGGCGGTATCCCTTGATCATTTGACTTCGGAAGGCGGTGGTGAGTTCATCTGTGGTGGTTCTGACATCGCTTTCATCTTCGATAAGAGATCTCCGAGACGGCTCGATCGGTGCTTCTTCTTCTTCTTCAAAGGTTTCATAAAGTTGGCGGCGGTGTTCAGGAATAGTGGGAGGCATAACTGAGATGATAGTTTCATTATTGCAAACTCGGAGCGGTCCACCATAAAGGGGACATGAGTCTATCGGGGGTGTGGAAGAGGGTGGTGTAAAGGATGGTGCATGCAGGAAGGCTGCTGCTTCCTCGAGTTGTGCCGTTCTTTCGAGTTGTTCTAAGTCTTGATGTCTTCTTGGGGCTGGATTACCTACAGGGGCAGATGATCGGATCGCTGGGGGTTTCCATGGTCCTGAAGGTCTGTTACCGAACTGAATCTCAGTTTGGTGAAAGGGACATGTATCTTCGTAACAGTGGGACCAATGGAGCGTGCTTTGTTCAAGGTCTTGAGGTGACGTACTGTGGAGGGTGCAATCATCTTTCCATTCGTTTTCAAGATGTTGGCCTCGCTCTGTTCCTGCCGCAGCGTACATAGTATAGGAGAAAGGAGGGGACAGAGAGGTCGTGTTGATGGAAGCCATGACTGGTTCTTCCTCGTAGGTAGTGCTATCGGAACTGTCGTCACTTTGTCTAATGTGGTCATGGACAAGAGGAGGGTTCTGGAGTGATTGGTTCTCATAGATGCGGGAGAGGGCGTCAGGTAAATAGTTGGTTCTTCCTGGGGTGTAGACTATTTTGGCGTCGTATTTGTTGATTTCTCCTATCCATCGGGTTCTTCTTCGTCCAGGAACCTTTTCGGTCTTTAGATTGGTAAGAGGTTGATGGTCAGTAACAATGGTGAAGGTAGTTCCCATCAGGAGGTGGTTGAAAGCAGCAAGGGCATCGATCACTGCAAGTGCTTCCTTGTCTGTAGTTCCATAGTTCATTTGCGAATTAGTGAACTTCCTGCTGTGTAATGCTGCCGGTCTCGCTTGTTCATGGGTGGGTCCTTATCCAACCCAAGCTCCAACGCCAACATCAGAGGCATCGGTTATCAACCAAATGGGTTCTTCTTTGGACAGGTTAATAGGCCATATAACATTTGCGTCTTTAATTAACACCTTAATGTTATTAAAGGCTCGATCATGGGTAGGGGTCCAAACGAATTCAGCATTTCCGGTGAGGTCCGTGAGTGGTGCTGTGACAGTGGCGTGATGTGGGAGGAACTGGGAGATGTAATTGACAAGTCCAAGGAACCGCATAAGTTCTATTTGATTCTCAGGTGTAGTCCATTCCGTCAGGCAGGATATCTTTCCAGGAGATGCATGTATCCCTTGATCATCAATTACATGTCCGAGTATTTCTAGACTATCGGCAAACAGGGTGGATTTGTTTCTGCTGGTATAGAATTTGTTTTTTCTCAGCTTGTCGCAAACTAGGCTGATATGGTGCTTGTGTTCTTCTTCAGTGTTGGAGAAGATGAGGATATCGTCGATGTATACCCATACAAAGCGGTGGAGGTATTCGCTTAGTAGGTTTTCCATAATTCGCATGAAGGTGGCGGGCGCATTCATGTCACCTTGTAACATGACTCGGCTAATGAAACTTCCGAAGGGAGTCTTGAAACTGTTATATCGCTCACTTTCCGCATCTAACCGTGTCTGGAAATAGGCATCGCTTAGATCTATCTTGCTTCGGAATCTAGCCCGTCCAACTGCATTAAGGATCTGAGCTTGATTTGGGATTGCGGAGCTGTCCATAACCGTGTTCTCATTTCGTTGTTTGAGATCAACAAGGGGGCGGATTCGCTTGCCATCTGCCTTAAGTTGGACAAACATAGGTGTGGCACCTGGTGCTTCTGATCGGTAGATGACTCCTCGTCTGAGGTTCTCATTGACCCAGGTATTGAGTTGGTTTTTTTATGCTTCCGGAATGGTGTATGTCGGTTGATTCTTGAGATTAGTTGGGTCTTTCAGGCGGATATGGTGGTTTATTTCCCTCATAGGAGGTAATTCTTCTGGGATTCGTTCAGGGAAGACATTGGAGTACTCATCCAACAGGCTTAGCGCTGTAGCCTCACAGACAGTTGCTCGGAGTTCTCCACTTGTTGGTTTGCAAACAACCCTGACCTTGTGGTTTGGGAACTCAATAACTGAGTCTCCACACTTGATGGTAGCATTATGGTGTTTGAGGAAGGGCATCCCAATAAGGGCATCGTATTTTGCTAGGTTCCCAACAAGCATTGTTTGCGGAGGTAGCGAGACTGATCCTAGCTGGACAGTAGCTTTGCATGTCTTATGGCTAGTGGAGCGAGATCCTTTAACTGCCATATTGACAGCTAATGGTTGTTTGAGGGTTTCGGTAGGTAGACCATAGGTGGAGACGAAGGTATTGCTGATTATATCTTGTCCAATAGCGCCGGTATCGCAAAGGACCCGTGCCTGTCTCCCATTGATTAAGATTGTCCCTTCTAATGCTGGGTGAGGCTTTGCTATCGCTGGTGGACGGGTGCTATTGCATTCTATTTCGATATAGCCAATGTGAATTTCCTCAAACTTGCTGGATTGCTCGCCATCGTCACTGAGTTCGACGTGGTTTGTTGACGCTTCTTGCTTGACTTTAACTGCCTTTCCTTTGCCTTTCTTGGTGGGACAACCTCTCGCCATGTGTCCAGTTTTACCGCATTCAAAACATTCACCTTTCTGTCTTCTCCATTCTTTAGTGGATTTGCCTTTCTTCTTGTAGGATCGGGGGGTTTCTTCTTCTGAGTTATTGGAGGTGCTCCGTCTGGGCTGCCTATTGCCACAGGAGGTTGACTGATTCTTGTAGGCTTTCGTTTCATGGAGGATGGCATCTTTCCGTTCTGCCCTTGCGATTATAATTGCCATATCATCTCCTTCTTCTTCCAAGGGTTCTACTTCTTGCCAGAGTGTGGGGTGCATAGCGTCATAGAATCGTCGCTTTAGGATGTAGCCTGATATGCTTCCCTTCTTCATTCGGCTTTGGTACATCTGTAGATCTGTCGAAATATGTGTAATTCTCTTGACTTGCATCCCGTCAACTTGGTGGATCTCATTGAATCGTTTTTATAGTAGGTCATTGGTGATAGAGGATTGGAATCGTTCTCTGAGGTAGTCCAATATTGTTAATCCTTTAAGCTTTGAGTTTCCGCCATATTCTGTGTAGCATTGGTGATATGCATCGACAGCCTTTCCTTCACAGAATGATCCAATCCATAGACCAGTCGAAGGTTTCTCCACATCAACTTTGTTTATGAGGAGGTAGTACGTTACTTCAGTGGCCCATCGATCAAAGACTTCAGGCTTGAGGTCTATTCCTTCTCCTGTGAACTTTGGTGGGAAGTGGGTCTTGATTTTTAGTAAATCGGGAAAGTCTTCTTCTTGAGTCGCTTCCGGCCGTGACCTAGAAGGTCTGTAACCGGTACTGGTACTCGGTTAAGGATTTTGTTTTATGTTTTGTTTTAAGTATCGCTTTGATACTTGGTTTATTTGAAGTATCGTTTTGATACTTAGTTTGTTTTATGTTTTGTTTTAAGTATCGCTTTGATACTTGGTTTGTTTGAAGTATCGTTTTGATACTTAGTTTGTTTTATGTTTTGTTTTAAGTATCGTTTGATACTTGGTTTGTTTTTAGTATCGTTCCGATACTTAGTTTGTTTTATGTTTTGTTTTAAGTATCGTTTTGATACTTATGTTGTTTTGCCAAAGTGTATCGCTTGATACCTTTGATTGTTTTCGTTCATGCTAGACATGAACTGATTTGTGTATTTAAAGACTGTCCTATTCCACGATGGAAAGGACAGACTTCGACAGACAGTATTTCAATATACTTGGTTGAACGGTTACTCTTTAGTTTCTCCAGTACACCTCCGAAGCCTCCTTTAGTTCACACAGCTCTCGCCTCCTCTCTGGTAGAGCAGGCCACCTGTCAACTATCGTACTTTACCTCGAAACGTGATTAGCACCTAGCGAACACGTTACAAGGTCCTCCTCCAGTGCTTGCCATGTCAGATTTGCTACTAGAATCGGGATCGTTTGGGGGTGTGAATGTAGGTTTCTTAGCTGGTGTAGGAGGGAATACACCGGGAGGTTATGGGTTTTCCGTTGTGTCGACTTCTGGGTCCTCCGCAGGACACTTAGACTGTTGCCTCTTCGTGAGGTCTTCTCGTGGGATCTGCTTCCCACTCCGTGTAGTCAATGACTCTATGTTGAGGTTGAGTTAAAGCCGAATATACCGTGATTCTGCCGCTCCACTCCACTAGTGTTCCAGGGTGGACGTCGATAGGTTGATCAGGCCTAAGTCCGATGACAGGTTCTTAACCACTTGCTGAGGTTAAAAAAATGTAACGTGTTCGCAAGGTGCTAATCACGTTTCGAGGTAAAGTACGATAGCTGACAGGTGGCCTGCTCTACCAGAGAGGAGGCGAGAGCTGTGTGAACTAAAGGAGGCTTCGGAGGTGTACTGGAGAAACTAAAGAGTAACCGTTCAACCAAGTATATTGAAATACTGTCTGTCGAAGTCTGTCCTTTCCATCATGGAATAGGACGGTCTTTAAATACACAAATCAGTTCATGTCTAGCATGAATGAAATCAATCAAAGGTATCAAGCGATACACTTTGGTAAAACAACATAAGTATCAAATCAAGTATCAAAACGATACTTAAAACAAAACATAAAACAAAATCCTTAATCGAGTACCAGTACCGGTTACAGGCCCTGTTCCTGTATCAGTACACGCGACAGGCAACGATACTTCTCTTATAGTATCTATGACACTATATCTTTAGTACTTATAGTGTGCGTTCACACTATTACTTTTCTTCGTCGTTTTCTGATAGTGTGCGTTCACACTATTATCTTTTCTCTTGTTACACCTAGTAGTCGTAGAGGCGTTCATCTTCTACTAAGTTCGTGTAACCATCGTGAGGTAGATAGAATAAAGTAAATTCGTTCTTAAAATAATAAGTAGGAAAATAACTTAGATGGTTGCGTGAAGAACTAACTAACTCGCCTCCGAGGACTCCTTATATAGTCCTTCCCTCAACCCGCTTACAAATCAATCCATAGGCTGTCTGCCTTAACAGTCTGCCTTGCGCAGCCCCCTCACGCAGCCCCATGACTTCTGAATAGATCATGTACGTGAAACATAACATAAAACATAGCATAAACCTAACGAGTCTGCCTTGCGGACAGCCTCATTGCATAGCCCCCTTATGCAGCCCCGTGACTTCTAAATAAGTCTCGTATGTGAAAAATAACAAGTAAAACCCCAACGAGTCTGCCTTACAGTCAACCTTGTTGCATAGCCTCTTCATAATCACATGCCTCTATATAGGTCATGTGCGTGAAAGTAAATCATAACATAAAACAAACTAGGTAAATCAAACTACGTAACAAAGGAAACTCATAAATCAATTTCATAACAAAAGAAACTTACTATGTCAGATTAGAATCGTGACAATCTTTACGTATTTTCTCGGTCTTTACAGCCGTGATTATTTCTTCAGACTTACTGTAATTTCCCTCACACCCTCTTGGATTCACACATGTTTTACGGGAATATCTTGGCAGATTCTCAGGATCAAACACGTTCGCCCTTCTGTTTTTTCTACTTATGTTACGGTTTTACACGGTCGCACTTATATTTTTCCCTATTATATTTCTCTGTTACACGGGGTTTACGCGGAGGATGCAAACCTGTATAAATAGACACTACCGCTCGCTTCGTTTACAAGAGAATCAAGGACAAGAATCTCTACCAATCTGCCTTCATACCTCTTACCTCTTCGCTAGAAACGTGCCCGTAATATACTCTTAATATTACATCCGTATAATCTATATTGCTATTAAGATCGTACCGTTCACAAATTCTAATACCTTGGGCAGGCACTCATCCAAGGCATCGATACAAACGATAACCCGGGGCAGTTTGGTAATAGCCTCCTTCATCAACTGCACCACATCCGGAAGTGCCAGACTCAGACCGCCAACCTCCATTTTCGCCTTTTGAAACACCCCCTGCACGTGCCTCAACACTTCCCCTCTGACCACCAACTGCTTTAGAATAGCTCCCAGGATATTGGTAGTTGTCTGCTGCTGCTGGTCGCGGAAGTCGCAGTAAAACATGGCGATTGTAATATCTTCCTCACCACGTTCATTACACAGGGTATCGATTACCAATGAGCTAATATAGCGGGCCGTCAACGATAGCCCCAACTTCTCTCCCGAGGGAACCAGTCACTCACCTTAGGTATGTTTTCCCAACTCCCGGATCCCCATAGCAGAATAAGAGAGCCTCATCTGCCCCTCCTTCCCCACTTCTCCACCTCCGAAACTCGGTTGTTTCCATAAGCCAACTCCCCACACCACCGACCCTACTAGTGCGCACGTCGTGGTGTCTTCCTCTAGCGTCCAGTGGTGAGAGCCACCGCATAATCTCTAGGTTCTCATCGGCTATAATGCTGTTAACATTGACGATGCTGTTGATAGCGCTGATCTTGTTGTTGCTGTTCGTTACGTTACCGCAGTAAATTCAAAGCTTTTAGTAGTCTGAATAGAGGGAAAGATATGGGTAAGAGAGATAGATAGAATCCGGTGGTAGTAATGATCTCAGGCACGCACGATTGAAAGGTCAGAATTCGCATATATTTCTAAGAAGATAATAAGGCCCTTTTAACACTAGATGATCCACATCCAATTCGGTGCCTGTGTGGATGAAAATTTTCATCTCCGGTAAGGGGACAAAAGTCTTGTCCCACCGAAACAAGTAAGAAACATGAAAGAAACAAGAGAGAAATTTTCACTGCAAGGAGAGAGAGAAAACAGTACAGAAACAACAGGGTGAACATAGTTTCAGCCATCAAGTAAGGTATAACGAAAGTTCATGAAGATCTTAGATGAAACCAATGTAGGTGTGAAAACGATAGCTCAGGGACAATATTCCAACAGTTACCGCATTCGATATTACCGCTTCCAATCGAGGATTTGTATGCCATGTTGTCCAAGATGGTCTGTTCAAAGTGTTGGTCGAATGTATATACTCTATCGCGATAATTACCGGTGTGGTGGCGGTACGGTATGGTGGGTGTTATGGAACTTGGGCTAGGCGAGCTGAAAAAATGAGGGTGAGACCCACAGCGCTAAAGATACCGTATTGTCTCACACAAGAGCCCCCGCCTCAGATTAGGCTAGCTCGTATTAAAATTGGGGCTAAGCTAGTCTTGTAATAGTTCAATATCAAAAACGCCCGGTATGCAGCGTGACGACAAATCTCTGAAGATAAAAGAACACTGCCCAGGCCACCCTAAACCCCCCACAAGCACGAAGTGACACTATCTCAGAAGTTTATCATACTTAATTCTATCCCGGCAGGTATCCCCTTGCTACTTCTTCTGCCAGAATAGCTGTCACATAACGTTAGTTTTTGCCAAGGACACTAACCCTATTTGGAATTATTTTGGCGCTAACCTGATTTGGGAATGGGGCTCTCGTGTGAGATACGGTATACGGTAGCTCAAGACCAACGCACAATCGCTTAGCCAAGACGTGGAGTGACTGTTCATGATTGCCTTTTACCGGTAAGTCCTATCGTACCCAACTATCAACTTCACTCCTTCGACCACTCCCACGTACGGCGATAAATTCTATATTATACATTCTAGATCTTCCCTGAAAACCCCCTGGTCCCATAAGACATTCCCTCCTATAGGCATCCATAATTCGCGCACTCACTCAATACTTCCGAGCCAGGCCAACAGTTACCTATGGTAGTCTAGTACCGTATGTACAGTACCTCTTCCATCGCCTGCCCCAAAGGCCTTACTCATCCAATAAGGCTCCACAGTTCCTCATTCAAGCACATAAAGAAAGAAAAGAAACGCCCCTCCATATGTATCAAAAAATCACCAGCAGGCTTGCGCAACTACCGTAGGGCCCCCGAACCTCCCAACTCTAATACCGTAGCGCGCGTATTATCGCGAGGGTCTAGTACCAACTAAGTTAGTCCCCGCACCGTTGAAGTACTCCGCTGTAACAATTTGAAAGTTGACCACTGCGAATCCCTATTGGAAATCCACGGGCTCGCCGGAGCTAGAGCTATACCGCACCACGATAACGGAGGGAAGCGGTGAGGACTAGATGCGCTGTAAATACACTGCTCAACTGAGAGCGGGAAAGGTCACCAAATCGCCCCGAAACCCTCTCTATTCGTCGACTCTCTAACTATCGCTCCACAACTTTGCTAACCCACAATTCTGCTAATCCACTCTCTCTGCTAACTCTAAACTAACAGGAAAAGACAGGAGTATAAATAAATGACAAACGATCACCAATCCTATCCTTCCTGCTATCTCTTTGACACCAAAGTCTCCAACATCTCCCACACCTATCCCCCGTCTCCTCCGTGCGCTCCTGATGCTAACGAAAGAAAGACAAACAACAGACCCCCCAAAGATCCCCCAATATCCTTCCTTCCGCACTCAGACTCCCATTGCCTTCCGAGCTCCAATTTCCTTCCGCATTCCCGTGCTAACAAAAGAAATACAGGAACAAAGACTTCCGACAGTCTAGAACTTCCTTGAAGTTCCTATCCTCTTCCGCCGGAAGCGCTTTTCCAAAGCGCATAGCAATAACGTCCGCCACAATAAAGCAAGTGGCTGGAGGAGAACGAACAGGCGGGAACGGGCAAACGACCGGCTCCGGGAACATACTTCGAATAAACGGACAGGCAGACAAAGAAGCGACAAAAGTACCGATAGCGGATGGACTGGTGGGTGGACAGGCGGGTAGTGGTGCCGGCGGACGGGTAGTGGTGCCGGTGAACGGGTAGTGGTGCCGGTGAACGGGTAGTGGTGCCGGTGAACGGGTAGTGGAGTAGACGGGCGGGTAGTGGTGTAGATGGCCGGATATGCCGGCCAACGGATATGCCGGCGGGCAAGAGAACAGTGAGCATGCCGAGCAGCATCCACTATTTCCAACAATCCCTTCAATCAATACCCATCACATGTGCTTTAGAGCACGGATTCTTGTGATGGAGGAGAATAACAGTCAATGACTGACTTGCGCAGCGGTGGGTAGAAACACTAAAGGACTATGTGGGGACTGTGGTAGGACGTGCACCAAAGCGTATGGTAAGGTAAAAACAACTTCGCTCTCCTACCGTACTTCTCTAAACTAACGGTAAAGACAGGTGTATAAGTAAAACATAAACAACGTATCCCCATCATTCCATGAATCACCACACCTATCCGTATCTCTCCAAAACATGCTACCCTTTCCTCCATACACTCCCGTGATAACAAAGGAAAGACATGTCCGGAGAATCTCCTAACCTCCACACTAAGCTTTCGAACATCGGAACTCTTCGCCAAACTCCCGAAACCTCCACAATCTATCTCAATCGACCAACGTCGATCTAGAATCTTCAACATGGATTTGCACCGACAGCCAGAACCAAACAATTGAGGGCGGTCCTTCTCCCACAAGTCCCGCTTTAGAGCTGGGCTAATTCCCAAGGACCTTGCAGTACCATACCCAGCACACATTATTAAGCGGCGCGCGGCCAGGCGATGTAATCGGCGCAGATATGAACCGGCGGCCGCTGATCGTGCATGGAGAACCTGCAGGATCTTTCCGGTTCTGACCCGACGGGTCAGTTGGTAGATATTTCTCAAGACAGGGTACGGCGGTGCCGTCCGTCTGCCGTCTAGGGAATGCATGCGCTAGGTTGGTATTTAATATTTCCCCCACCACCGTTGGTCATGCGGGGGTAAGTTAAGGTCCGATTCTCCAGCTCGTTCTTTAACTACGGTCTATTTGGCACTGGTCAATTAACCGGATGTACTCGTATTGCATGATCGGGCTTGTATGCGGGATGTTCCATGTACAACCGGAAGGGGTGTGAGCAGCTTAAGGCTATATGTCAATCAATATTTAAACTAGTACTGTCACCCACTAGAGCTCACTTCCAAGGCCACCTGGCAGCACTATCCTAACCATATTGCCTATAAAGTCCCCTATGGCCCTACTTGCCTTCACATCCCACCACTACAATACAGTTCTCCATGCCCGATCGCCTCCACCGTAGAGCAAACAATCTTGACAAACACCAACGCCCTCGGACACCCAGAAATCGACTTTGGCAATGGACTCCCCGACTCCGGCATTGGAAGTGCTGCGACGATCCGCCGGAGTGTGGAGAAAAGGAAAGGCAAAGTCCGACCGGGGGATCACAACTGGCCCCGGAAGAGCAGGTAGCGAGTCCTAGAGTGTGGGCTTCTCTAGGCTCATTTCCGAAACTATCGTCGGCAGTAGTTTGTTTTTTCTTCGCTGTTGAATTCTATAGTAAGGTAGAGCGCGCGAAGGCTTAGAGGGGGGGTGAAGTAGTTCTGATACCCAGCGCGATCAGTGCTTCTTCCAGGGATATGCTTGCCCTCTCTTCCCGCGACACATGCCGATTTCTAAATTGATGGCGATGAATAACCCTAGCAGAGCACGTCCCCGCTACTCACAAGTATGTCTTGTATCCACGACGAATTCTACGGATGGCACGTGAACCCGAGAGGTTTATCCGATCCGCGTCGCCAGCGCAAAAACAGTCCGGTACGCCCAGGCTAGTATCCACCCTGCCAGGAATCAAAAGGTATGCCTAGTTGTCAAGGACACCAGGTACGGCTTTGGCGGATATACTGGGGGTGGGTGTACGGGTTACTGGATTCGGGGTGGGCACGGGAGGGGAGCTGAGGGATATCTATGCGTTTCCTAAGGGGTCTGGGCTGCGGTACTGAAGCTAGTGCGGAGGGGGCGCCTCCGTGAGACATGCAAGCCGCGGCAACCAGAGACCTATGATACATAGAACACGACGACTTCTCCCAAGTTGCAAAAGTCTACTCCCGCCTCTCTCCGAAACAAGCAGGCAAGGCGATCTACAGCCACCGGACCAGTTGCAAAAAGGCAGAACCCTCCTGCAACCAACCAGCCACCACCAAAGCCGCAGACCCCGTGAGAGGGAAAAAAGCACATCAACCCCAGCCAGGTTACCACGGGATCTGATGGGCGCTCGGAATACGTACGCAGTGTCTAGACCATCCCCCCGAGAGGACTTTCTATCAAGCGCGTCGATAGATTTTAGAAGATATCATAAGAGGCGTGAAGAAAGAGAACATCAGCACATTCCCGATTGTATAGTAGGGCTTAACGTAGCGCCAACGTTAACCCTGGCATGGAGGGAGACGGAAATGCACGCCACTGTCATACCGGAATCTGCTAGAATACGGGCATTCGTGCTCTGGATTCACAAGTGCAGGGGTGTGTCGCTGGGCGCGGGGGGTTACTTTGGCGTGGTAGGATTTGTGATGGGGGTAGGGTAGGTTGAAGGATGCTGATGCTTGTGGGTGGTTTCTCGGACCAGCATCGGTGAATCGGACCATCAACGGGCATTCCGGGGGGGACATATTATCCAAGGCTGTATAGGATTAAGCAGTGGTATGATCCTGCCGGGATGTTCTTTGCTGAGACCGCACGTCTGTTTTGCTCTGGGCCCAGAGATGAGCTCTGGCTTGGATTGGTTGTTGGCAGTTTATAATCTGTCGGTGTGGAGGATTGGAAAATTGGGTTCCGGAGGATCGATCCATTGTGCCTTACCCGGCAATGAGGCCTGCACCATTCCTATCGGGATGGCAGTGCCGGCTTTTCAAGCTTCGGGGAGACCGGGAGACTTAACTTAGCCCCCGGTAGAACTGGTGAGGAAGATCTTTTTGTAGTGAGGATGCAAATAAAGGGTAGTGATATGGGTAGCTACACCAACTACTTCTCCGAGTATCAGGCTTGGGAGAGCCATCACTATAGTCACGTGAAATCACTCGCAGGTCCGCTCCACTGCAACAGGTACCGATGCTATCATTCCAAATAGCGATTTTTTCACTAGCCACTTACATAAACGCTTCCAGATCGGAACTAACATTACAATATCAATTCCCGTACCATTAACCCAACACATAATATCATACATCGCCCATCTACCACCTCACAAACCCACCATCTAAGGCAAAATCTTGGGATCAAACGGCAAAATATACCTCCCATCAACTGCCTCGGTAACGGTGTACATTAGCCCAGTGGTTTTGTCATAACTCAGATCCTCCGGCCCCTCCGGCACCGCATTAGCGGCAATTTTAGCAGTGCTGCCAGGAACCCAGGTAATGAGATCACCATTCGACCCGCCATTGCTCCTGGAGATGTAGAACTTGCCGTTGACGGAGTTGACACCCTGCATGCGGTCGATGTTGACTTCATACGCCCAAGTGGCGGTGGCGACGCCGGCAGAGTCGGTGATTAATTGGCGGTTGGTGTAGTCGATGCTCCAGCGGATGAAGCGGCGAGGTCCAGTGTCTGAGGCGGGTTGGTACTCACCGACGAGGAGGCTGTCCGGTGTCGTTGTGCGGTCCAGAGAAACGAAGGAGAAGCGAACGCTTGGGGTGGGGGGGTTGGTTTGGGTGTAGGTTCTGGTCAAGCAGTTAGCACGAATTTCCGCAAGTAAACAAGAAAGGGAGCTATACCGGCTCTGCGGCAAAACATAAGCATAATTCGCGGCTGAGAACCCCCCACCAGATTTCCTTCCGATCCCATCGCCCGTCTCAACCTTCCAAATCTGGGTAAGATCAAACACCCTAAAGCCTTTATTCGTATCGACAATATACAACGAGTTCCCGTACCAGGCGATGCCCCCCGCATGTACATTCACAGCCCTAAAATCCACCGTCCCGGCATTCAAATACGGCTCCACAAGCAGCACGTAGCGGTAGGCATCAGGGCTCTTATCCCTATCCACAAAGGCGATCCGAACGCCCTTATTCTCCGCGGCGGGGACATCGCGATTATCGTACCAGCTTACCAGTGTTACACGCTTGCCTTCGTACGTGCCGACATCGTACGCATCGGCGGAGGTGCTTACGCCTTGCGGGTACCAGGAGGTCGTGCCGAAGTCGTTGAAGGAGGCAGAGTTCTCCCAGCGTGTGGCTTTGTAGTTCATACCGACTGCATGCACTTCCTCGGCCACCATGTCGTGGTTCGTTGCGGCGAGAACATCGAGGACACTGGCCTTAGGAAGGAGCTGGGAGAGGGTGGCTATGTGGGAATTGTACCCGGACTCTTTGAGCTTGAAAGCTGCCTCATCGAGTTTTTCGGCAGTGATTACTGCGGGAGATGATAGGAGGAGGAAGGGGAGGAAGGGCGAGAAGAGTAAAGACTGTAAGAAAGACTGGTAGAACATAATGAATGTAATGCGTTAAGGAAAGCTGCTGGAAGCTACCGGTATCGCAAAAAAGCGAAACTCGATTCAGGTGGATTCCTCCCCCTCTTTAAACTCTCCCCAATCCCCACCCCGCTCCGCGGAACAATACAAGTACCCAGCATATCCAGCGCAGCGTCCGGCAATCCCTCAGCCCAAAGAAGCAATACCTCACAAGAGCGCATCCAAGACCCACATCTAGTCTCGTATCCGAATCTCGGTGCTGCCGAAGATCAGCTACCCATATCGTCCAGGAAACCAAATTTGATTTGAACCATATCGGTATGATACATTGCAACAGCCCCGGGGAACTCACCGCGCAAAAAAAAAACCCTAAAGAAACCCCAAACCCCCAAAGCAAACCACGTGTGATTTATGATACTATGATACCAAAAGTGCCTTGTAGTACCAGTAGGGCAGCAAACATGGATCGCTCCGTTGGCGTTCCGGAAAGTGAGGGTGGCAACAAGCGGGGGGGGGGGGGTACAAGCACTCATGATACAAACGTTCTAGATCGTTGTTTGCGGGAGGGTGGGAGTTGAATACGAGGTTTTGGCCGGGGGTGTTGGGGGGATCGTGATGGTGAATGTCAAGCAAGATTGTATGGTGTGGGAAGTAGGGCCGGGGTTCTGGCCTAGAAGCTCCCGGGATTGGCTCTCTCAGGGAAAATCTGGTTAGCGGAATGACCCCGCAGGGGGTTTTTACATCATGGCCATACGACTGATGCCGACTATGAGGGTGAGGCAGGGGGGGGGAGCGAGATTGAAGGGTTATCGTGCTCTGATTGAATGACACGAGAGGAGAGCGGGGCTCAAAGAAAATGATCATCTTTGACGGGGATGAGGAGCAGGGATCTGCAACACGCATTTTTTGTTACCCTACCGGTTGACGGGTGCTTTGACGAATTCACTTCTTTGCCTGCCAATCAAATACCTTGTACTGTGCCGTGTTCGTCACCCGCTGCTTTTCGTGGTGTCAGTCTAGACCGGTGCTGGATATGTGGTGGGAGGTTGTGCACGTACTGATACTCGAGTAATTACGGCATCTCTTGAAGTACGGTACCAGTAAGTCTATGCATTCTCTGTCCAAACCGAGTTTGTCGCGATCTCCCCCACTATGCTTCAGGGGGAAATTCGATTACCCAAAGTTAACAACAAATTTCCCTTGCATTCGGGTACCTACGGTACCGTGCGTTCGAACAGATGTCATCGCGTCTTTAAAGACTCTTGAACAACGAGCGAAATTTGGGAATGCATCACTCCTCGTGTCTCAGATATGATATTACTCAAGCAGTGATCCGTTGATTCCGCTGGAAAGGGCCTCAAGGACAAGGCTTTGCCTCGAGCGGTATATCTCCTCCCCCTCTACCAATCCTGCCGGTGACTTCGTTTCTCAAGGCATTGCGACAAAAGCTGTGGGAGCTGTGGTCTAACTTATCTATCATACTGCCGGTAGATGGGGGATTGGGTGGTTTTGAAATTCCGCATGTGGAATCGTGGATCAGCTGTACAGTACAAGTAGGTTGGTAAGACCGCACGTGTTCGGTCGAAGCATGATATAATATCCTTCTATCGGTCAGGAGGTTTAAATTTTTGAGGAACCGCCATGTCTGTCATGAGCTAAAGTAATTCCGATGGGGCTTTCGTGTGCACGATAGAAGATAACAAAACAGGTTGGGTAATGATCGACGTGAGGATACGACGGTGTCTATTGGTACTTTGGGCATTTAGTGCTGCCTACCCCCCCCCCCCGTGCGATTTTCTAGAGGTCAGCGGAATCTCCTTTAACACTCAAGTGATTGGAAGCAAAGCGAGAGAGATTCAACCCAGTTTTTGGGGGATGCATGAGAGATAGCTTCCTTGGGCATTTGTCCTACACCTTGACATCTTTTCCAGCTGCGCGCTTTACCGATTAACTTAGTTGTCTACAGTACAGTATCGATTTATCAATCTCTTGTCGCTGCGTCATGTTTAATTTCCTCCGTTATGCTTGTGCTTGTACCAGTAGTGTATGGTAGCTTGACTGGCATACGAGATAGGTATGAACTCGAATACCGGTGAAGGAGAGTGAGAGGTTAGGAGGGTTAGGTCCTGTATCTATGGGGTGTTCGCTCCATAGAATTTCGTGTCACAGAAGGAGGCGAGGCTTGGCGGGGAATTGTGTCCTCTTAAGCACTCCCCACCTTCCTACCTTAGTTAGCACAGGGCAACCTGCAGAGAACAACGCAATAGACAACACTTCCACCCGCGTGCAATTGGGTCCACTCTTGTGTTCTTTTCTCATCTCTTCTTTACTCAGCGATACGATATACCAGCGAGTCCATTCCCTGTGACACTATCCTACGGTTTAATAGGAGGTCACGATCACGATAATTTGCGAGTCCTGCTTTGTCAATTTACCACGATTCTTTGAGGCGCTCTACGGAAAACAATTCCACACCGGTAAACGGATCTCATGCTAGCACGTTGGTGTTGCCCATCCTGGTAAGGTCTGGCTCCTTTTATTTATTTTTCTTTAGTGTTTCCCCCCGTTTTCTGGGAAAATTTTTAGCCTACAGCACGGTACTTGTACAGTACCTGACAGAAACCATGGGAGACAATTCTCCGTTGAGGCCCAGGCCGGGAGGCCCCCCTAGCGTCAGGTTCACTCTTGATACTGGCTTGGGGAGCCCCCTCTTGGCCCTAGAGTACTCGTACTGGTATTATGACGTACTCGAGTACAGCCGCTAGTCACTCGTACAGTACCAGCATTGAATGTTCTATTATACTTGTAGTGTCTTGATTATTCATATTTCCCTTATCGATTACCAGTATCGCTTCCGTCGCCAATTAAGTGGCTTTGCTGCCCCTCTCATCTCACACCCGCCCAATAGATTCGAGTAGCTGGGACAAGTTCTCTGGCTGACCTGCTACGAAATTGTTACTGTACTCGAGTATACGAGTAAGCGTGGGCCCGTACTTGTACCAAGCTAGTGCCACCTACCTCCTATCCGGTACAGTACTCGTATCAACGCTAGCCGCAATTAAGGGGCACAATGCACTGGGACTCGTTCGAAGAATCGTATTTCAACCAGTTGCTGCCACTCCCTGGGCCCCATTCCCACAGGCAAGCGAATAATATCAATTAAAACCGTATTAGACTAGAAGCTAAATTATGCGTGTTCCACCCTTTAACCGCTAACTACAATACATCCATCCATCCGTCCGACCGCTAACCCCCCAACTTGATCCTTACTCGAGTAGGTACGGTACTCGTGCTAATAGTGCTCCAAACCGAGCGATAGCAACAAATGAGAAAGCGACATCCACAAATCCATGCCAAATCCGCATTAGCCCCACCCCTTTTCAATACTCGGGGGTGAAAAATACTCGAGTGTTTAAAACCTGCTTAGTCTTGCAAGAACAGCAAGCAAGTATCCACAGAGCACTACGGTGCCGGCGCGGGGAAGTAGGCGTTACGGCAATCACATCAATCAAAAAAACTAATCCTAGATATAAATCACAAAGCGAGTGTTTAAGGACCTTACCAGTAGCAAAGTTTATAGGAATAGACTCGCGTTTCGTCAAACGATAAACTCCACCCGACATCTCGATAGGAATCCTTTTGGGGAAACATATCTCATCCCTATTGCAGGACAAGAGGTCCCGTCCGCGAGACGCGATGACCAAAACGGCGTAAGAAGAGAGAAGAAGTATGTGGAAAAAACATGGGCTGATGGAGTGAGAGCAAGAGGACCAACAGAAGCCAGGAACTAGGAGTATACACATAGCTTACTCTCCTCTTTGCGAGAGGTCGTTTCGGTCGACCTTGTCTCACTTAGTCTTGGTTTGATCCGACGTGTGGCTGCCGGGTGTCCGTGCCCGATAACGGTAAGCGAACGTGCCGAGTGGCGGACGGGCCGACAAGTGAGCACTGTGGATTAACCCCTGCCGAATGACGCGCAGGTCCGTAAAAACTGTTACATCTGACTTACCGGTAGGGATAAGTGACAAGAAGGGAAATTCCCAGATGTCTTAAACTTCCCGCACGAAAAGAGAACGTGATATCGGGGATTTTCGAAGACTACCGGTATGGTACTATGATATTAGATACTACTTCCTCGTCCTGCGGTTTTGGTCGAGAGTTGAATGTTGGCTCTCTTTGGAAATCAGGCAGGGTACTATGTTAGCTAATAATATCAACCATAGGCATACCCGTGTGAGGGTAGACCTCTTGGGATGCTCTAAAGCATGTACCTGTCATACAAACACGATCAAAAAAAAGCTATCCTCCACCCGATAGGGGTTAAAAGGTTGAACCCGTATCCTATTCAAGGACCAGCGTTCTTACAGCAGGCCACTGCCTGATCAAGTTTTAGAATTCTAGCCTCTAAAAGCTTCCACTGTGAAGACAAACTCCGCACTATGGATAAATTAACTAACCAAGGGGTTCAATGTTTAGGCTTTTCTCTGGGCGCTTTGGCGGCCCGGCTTCAGTGGGTGACATGATACAGTGCCGTACTCGCACGCGTGCAGTACCGGTGCGGTGTCGAGGTCAAGCGCCAGCGCGTGTCAACTAGGTGGAAAGCCGGTGCTCGGACAGGAAAATTGAGAGTCAGTCCGTGACCAACCCCCCTTGCTCGTTCTGGGAAGAATATGTAACCCAACCCCGAACTGATAAAATATCTCCTTATTTTCGGAAACGAAAATGGTCGAGTCAGAGTTTGAGCACGCGGAAGGGATTCCGTTAGTTATTATCCCACGAGTCGTTTTCTGTGCACCCCCGTGCAAACCCCCCCGACGACTGAAAATCATTTCTGTAGTCTGAATGTTCTACCATGCGTGTGAACCCCCCCCCCCCCCGGATGTACTCATACAAGTATATCTTCGACAGAATTAACATTGTAGGGCCACTTAGAACTTTTTTTTCCGCGATAACTTATTCCCCTCCCCGGCCAGAAACGGTCTCCGAAAGGTTTGCACAAAAATGGTGTTGTAAATAGTCTGCACTCTTACAAGTCTGTGTAGTATATGATGGGGGCTATCTGTCAAGTAGTTAGGGTACTTTTCTTAGGGTGATTGCATGAAGGTTGCGGCTCTGGGGGATGTATGTTTAAGCATGTTTCTTTAGCTAGAACCAACGATAACCAATACAACTCAATCTCTCCTCTCTCCACCCAAAAGGTCTCGTCATCGTTTCCCTGCCACAATCAGCCTTTCCACCGCCATCACACCCCCTGTTGCTCAACAAATGGATGGTAGTCTAAGTGTTATAAACGAGTTACTCTTCACTAGCAAAGCGTACTATACGGGTATGATACTGGAGACAAAAACTGCCAAGTTCTCACCTCATGCTACCGGTAGCGAATTCCAAAGGTATCCGGACAACTTGGCGCTGAAAGAGTGTTTTCCGGTCCTAAAATACGGTATGGAACCCGACCTAGATGATCAGTAAAGTTTGTATTGAAAACAATGGAAAGAAAAAGGAAAGGAATGAAAGTCAAGCAGTTTGTATCCCAGGGAAGAATGTAGCACAGTCCTTCGGCTATCTTTCACTTCGTTGTAGACAAGTCAATTTCACTCAGTTCATGGTTCGCAAGTTTTTTATTTGTGGTTTTCATATTGTTGATTTGCTTGCTTAGATAGAAGAAAGTTTTCTTTTCTCTTCTCTCGACACGATTTCTCCAGCCAAGCTCAGCTCAACAAACCCTTTCAACAATATCAAGAAACCTGACTAAAACATTAAACCTTGAACACATCATCCAAGATTTTTGTAAAACTGCAGAGCCTCATTTCCACCTCCACAGCGCCGAAGGTCTGCGCTTTTGGCGTGTCTTGGCATTTAGGTGTCGGACACTTGTGTAATTCCCCGGTAGGCATGTTGGAGAATAATTGCATCAACATCAGCTTCCCCGGGTCAATTGAAAGGGAGCGAAGATGGATGTGGTTTTTGGTATCGGTGCTTTCCTACACAATAAAATCACGAAAGAATCAAGTCTGAGTTATCGCTGGGATACACACTCACGTCCCAAGACATACAGTAAATCCTTCTCGGTACCTACAATTCCCTTGATACAATTCCGGTACGGTACTGCCGGTGTCAGTACCTGAAGGAAGGTGATTGATTGAACAGGAAAAAAATACCTGTTTGGCTTGTGTCATACCAGCAACTCGTTGTCTATGCTGCTTCAAAGCACGTGATAGCTCGATTGGAGGTTGAACCCAGCTTACAAAAGCGCCCACCTTACTGGGTTATGTAAGCACATCGCCAGGCAGGGTAGGGCCGGTAGGCTCATGGTATAGTCGGAACCATAGTTACTGTTCGCGGTAAGCCTACCACGGGCGGGAGGGCCCCCGCATTTCCCTCAACTACTGAGCCCGTCATCTCTACAAGCCTACCGGTACTCGAGCACTCGGCTCGGGGGGAATATTAGGCACTAACACCTGCAATTACTGGCGCGGTTTCTGTTGATGTTGGGATCGTGCAGGAGAGAAATAAAGATATATTCGGCGGTATCATGCGAAAAGGAGAAACCAATCACAAGCGTGTCAACCAGCTAACAGAGGAACATAAGGATATATTTCCCGAGCAGCAACGTCTCCAAACCCTTCTCTGGTATCCTACCGGCCTCCATTCGCACTCGGAATCATCGCGTAACTATAAGAGAAGAATATCCGGGATTGTTCTTGGCCCTTCCATACCGTATTCGTTCAGGACTGTTGGAAATCCACGGGCTCGCCGGAGCTAGAGCTATACCGCACCACGATAACGGAGCGAAGCAGTGAGGACTAGATGCGCTGTAAATACACTGCTCAACTGAGGGCGGGAAAGGTCACCAAATCGCCCCAAAACTCTCTCTATTCGTTGACGTTCTAACTATCGCTCCACAACTCTGCTAACCCACAACTCTTCTGGTCCACAACTCTTCTTAACTCTAAACTAACAGGAAAAGACAGGAGTATAAATAAACGACAAACGATCACCAATACTATCCTTCCTGTTATCACTTTCGCACCAAAGTCTCTAACATCTTCCACACCTATCCCCCGTCCCCTCCGTGCGCTCCTGATGCTAATGAAAGAAAGACAAACAACAGACCCCCCAATATCCTTCTTTCTGCACTCAGGCTCCCATTGCCTTCCGAGCTCCAATTTCCTTTCGCATTCCCGTGCTAACAAAAGAAATACAGGAACAAAGACTCCCGACAGTCTAGAACTTCCTTGAAGTTCCTATCCATCTCCGCCGGAAGCGCTTTTCCAAAGCGCATAGCAAGATCTGCCACAACAAAGCAAGTGGCTGGAGGGGAACGAACAGACAGGAACGGGCAAATGGCCGGCTCCGGGAACATACATCGAATAAGCGGACAGGCAGACAAAGGGGCGACAAAAGTACCGATAGCGGGTGGACGGGCGGGTAGTGGTGCCGATGGACGGGTAGTGGAGTAGACGGGCGGGTAGTGGTGTAGACGGCCGGATATGCCGGCCAACGGATATGCCGGCGGGCAAGAGAACAGTGAGCATGCCGAGCAGCATTCACTATTTCCAACAAGGACCTCCCACAACTCAGAGTTCTAGTCGTCAAGCATCCCCTACATTGCACAACCTCCGAGTACCGGTAACCTCTCAAAATCCTGTCGAGGGCGATCCGGAATGTTCTAGGGGTTTCCTCTTCGTCTCTCTTCATCACCCTCTGTCAGCGCTCTGCTGGTCCCATAATGAGGTGGGGTAGTGTGTGTGAGCGCATGCGAACTTGTGCGTTACAAGTCGCGTGCTGATCGCGTTTTCTCTCTTGCATAATGGGGTTATAGCTATCGTATTAGCAGGGAGTTAGGTTTGTCACCTATCCCTACTCATATCATCCAACCCCGAAATTGATTTTTCAAATATCTTCCCCTATCAGACGCATCTTGATCTCTCGCGTGTAGGTCTTGTTACGCTAATTGCTGCGGACTGTGCTAGCGTGTGCGGTACTCATATCATACAAAATCGCTTGTCACTCGAGAGATCTGGATGTTGGAAGCTATTATACGAGTAGTATAGTAAATAGTGTTGGGAGCTATGCCGGTCCTGGGGGGTACTGGTATATCTGGATCGCGCGTACGCGGAGGAAGTATGCTTTAGTACTCACTCAAAGTCCGCAACTACCAGTAGTGTGTTTTAAAGGAATGGCGTCAAATGCTAATTCTAGTTTCTACGCATGCCACCGGTACCATGTACTCGAGTATGTTTGTCATGACATAATACCCGAACTAACATACCATAGCCCCAACACGATTCTATTCCCCGATCCAATTCTGGTTAGACCCTTTTACCGCATCCACTACCATATCGCATTCGGCACTCCGCTCTCTAGCTCTTCTCGTATTGGATACCCGTGCCAACGGAGGCATTCGCTCCGTTAGCCACTGTTGTACCCTACATCGCCGAACGGTTAAGCTATGCGTTCTGCTTACACTAGACGGGCGGGGTAAGTCTTTAGAGTCCTGCTTTTACTTGTGTACGGTGATCCGCTATCTCCGTCAGACTGCCAAATTCCGTATTTAGGGGCAAAGCTCTTCAAGAAGGAATATTGTTTTACATGCATGTAGCTTGAGTGTGTGAACTTGCTGGATCTCATTAACCGTTGTTCAAAATTTTCGTATCATAACTCGTTTAGCCAAGCTCGTTGTAATTTAGCCCTGCTGCTTGTCTTATGTTGGAGTAAATACGGTACATATTTAGGCAATTCAGTACACAACCTATCTCCTCTCTGTCCTCCTAACTTGTTGGTGTATATATGCAAACAACAAGCAACACGACTGGCCGTCGATAGTACATATCCCTTCAACAAAATTCAACGAATTAGGTAGCATATTTAGTTTTCTCCCGGTGGTCGACAAGCTGTCTTCGATCGCTCATTGCCGGGGGGTAATTTTGCACGTTACCTTCCTTTCTGCCCGAGTGCCGATCCTCAATATTGCCTCATTTTAGCTGTCCCTCCAGTGTTCCAGTTCTCGTTTACGTTAGCCGGCGGTGCTTTAAGATCTTGCGTGCCTTCCCTGTTCTTCCTTTGTCTCGGCAATTCTGCAAGCCTAGGGATGCCGGTACCAGAGTATTGTAGGTTTAGATGTTGTGTATATAAAGTTAGAGCGGGACCAACTGCATCTACGATCCTAGCAATTCATCTCAAGTTAATATTTATACCATATTCATTTCGGTGATTCGAATTCCCGAGGTCTTTACCATCTTAGCACCAATGGAATCCAGCTTCTGCGAATCGTGGGTTTTCGTCCCTTCTACTATTATTAGGGGCTTCCAGTATGAAGGCCTTTATGTTGGGAGCCTACGGTATTTCGTCGACGCCTACTTGTAATCGCACCGGGAGGTTAGTGCCTAGGTCACCGGTTTTCTTTTGACACCTCCGAGTGCTGACTTCCCCCCGATTCTGCTGTTGGTTCCTGGGATAGGCGCGCGCTGCAGCACACGATTCTGGCCCCGAGAAGTTTATTGTTCTGGGTAAGCGGTAAAAATTGAGGTGAAAATACCTCTATAGCTCGGTTTGTCGATATAATTGCCATGGACATTTCATTGAGGGATTGTGGAGACATATCCGACCTAATATATCATCGTGGATGGTTATCACTAAGATCTCGTGCGGAGATATGTTCGGTCTTACTGCAGTCATGAAGAAGGCTACGTAGCCTAGGAGATATATCATTAAAATTTCGGCCAATTGTCAGTTGGGATGTTCCAGTGAAAATCAAGTGTCGGTCTATCCCATCAACGAAGTGCTGTAATGTAAGGTGCCCTGGGATATTAAGTCTACGTGAGGAAAAACTTGGGCTGAACACTAGAGGCTATTAATAGGATGGTCCCACTACCAAGGTGTGAATATTGGTGCAGTGTGGTGTGAGGCTGAGTTCTGATCTCGCAATTGTCTACGAGTAAAGGAGGGTGTTTACTTGGCAGGGAATTCCGGGTATCGGACGGGAATTTTGGACTCTTAAGCCCCACACCTCCCTTTTTTCAGCTGGAGAAAATTCCGTGAAAACCTTCCCTATCGCCACCACAGTTATCGCAGTGGTATACCGCTATCTACAGTACCTTCGACGAACGCTTTGGACAGACAATCATGAGCAACATAAATTTAGCATATAGATCCTCGATTGGCAGCCGTAACGCCAACTCCGGTAACACAATCGATAGTCATAACATCAACAATATCAGGAATATCGGTGGGGTCATCAATCTAGGGAGGGCCGCAGGCGATGAGAACCCGGAAATTATGAGATGGCTGTCGCCACTAGAGCCGGGGGGAAGGCATCAAGATGTGCGTACCGACAGGCTCGATGGTGTTGGGGATTGGCTTTTAGAAACAAGCGAGTTTCGGGCGTGGAGGAGCTGTGAAGATGGAGGAGATAAGGCCGTCTTATATTGTTATGGAAATCCAGGGGTGGGGAAGACATATCTAAGGTAAATGAGTGATTCTTAGAAACAAGTGGAAGTTATTACTGATGGTCGGCAACATTAGCTCATTGGTGATCGATAACCTCTGTGATGAACCTGGCGAGGAAGAAGATACTACGATCGCGATGTTCTACTGCGACTTCCGCGATCAGCAGGAGCAGACAACTGCCAACATCATGGGAGCCATTCTAAAGCAACTAGTAATAAGAGGGGAAGTGCTGGGGCTAGTGAGAGCAGCGTTTGAAAAGGCTAAAAAGGAGGTCGGCGGTCGAGGTCTACGACTTACTGATATGTTAAATCTGCTGAAGCGGTGCATTGAGAAATTACCACGCGTATTCATCTGTATAGATGCATTGGATGAGTGCCTCCCTAACCATCTACTGGAGCTTCTGGTGTCACTGCAGGATATTCTTCAGGTGTCACCAAGGATGCGAATATTTATCACCGGGAGGCCTCAGGTGGAGGCCTGGGTTAGAAGGTATTTTGCCAATATGGTTATAGTACCTGTTAGTCCTAAGACACAAGACATAAAAAGTTATTTGGAGAGGAAGCTGGAGATGGACACGGAGCCCGACGCGATGTCCGATAGTTTACGGGCGGATATCCTCAGGATTATCCCAGAAAGGATATCTGAAATGTGAGTAGGAAAAACCACAATTTCCACACCGTGCATGATTTTGTGGCTACTAACGATAGTCTGTAGATTCCTACTTGTGTCACTGAGCATTGATGTTATCCTGGCGGAGGTTACGGTTGGTGAGAGGGAGCAAAAATTGAACGAGCTTAGAAAGGGCAATCATGTGGAAGATGCATACGCGACAACTTTGGCACGAATAAAGGCACAGAAGGGGAGTAGACCTAGACTCGGAATGGATGCCCTGATGTGGGTATCGAATTCGGAGCGACCATTACGGACTCTCGAGTTATGCCATGCTTTAGGAGTCACAATAGGATGCGCAGATTTGAATGTGAAGAACGTTCCTGCAATTCAAACACTCCTTGGTTGTTCTTTAGGGCTCATCACGGTCGATTCATCCTCCGACACGGTCCGGCTCGTCCATTTAACGCTACGGGAATATCTATCGAATAACCAAAGCCTGTTCCAAAGTCCACAGTCAATGATAGCGGAGGTTTGCTTGACGTACCTCAATTTCGGGTGTGTTCGGGAACTTTCGCCGACTCTTAACTCGGCCCTGCCGTCAGTCCCCCTTGTTGAATATGCTTCGAGCTATTGGGGAACACACACAAGGATGCAGGAGACAGAGGATGTCAGTCCGCTTGCACTTGAGCTTCTGCTTGGGTTCGAAGGGCATATATCCTCTCAGCTGCTCTTGCTACGTTATAATAAAGATAGACGTTGGTGGGAGCCAGGCTTCGATGAGATGAGTGGCCCTAATGGCTTTACGGGCCTCCATGGAGCGGCATTTCTCGGGCTTGTAAACATAGTCGCTGCTTTATTGGCGAAGGCGGAATGGGACATTAATGCAGTAGATGCTGTGGGTAGAACGGCTCTCATATGGGCAGCCATACGAGGCCACGTTGATGTCATAAAAATGTTGTTAGAGCGGAAGGATGTCAATCCCAACGGTGCGGACACCATTTATGGTCGAACACCACTCTGGTGGGCGGTGATCCGTGGGGATAACGAAGTGGCAAAGTTGTTATTAGAACGAGTGGACACCGATCCCAACACTACCGACACTTATCATGGTCAAACACCGCTCTGGCGGGCTGCGAGGGATGGGCATGTGGCACTGGTAAAGCTGTTGTTGGAACGAGCGGACACCAATCCCAACACTGCGGACACTAAATATGGTCAAACGCCACTCTGGTGGGCTGCGAGGTTTGGGCATGGGGCAGTCGTGGAGCTGTTATTGGAGCGGGGGGACACCTATCTGAATACTGTCGACAATGAATACGATCAAACACCGCTCTGGTGGGCTGCGAGGTATGGACATGAGCGAGTCGTAAATCTGTTATTGGAACGGGAGGACACCAATCCCAACGCTGCTAGCGACAGGTATGGTCAAAGAGCACGCTGGTTGGCAGCTGGGGGTGGGAACAAGCGGGTTGTAAAGTTGTTATTGGGCCGAAGGGACATCAATCACAACACCGTCGACACCGGGCATGGTCAAACACCGCTCTGGTGGGCTGCGAGGGATGGGTATGCGGGAGTCGTAAAGATGTTATTGGGGCGAAAGGACACCAATCCCAACACTGCGGACACTAAATATGGTCAAACGCCAATCTGGTGGGCTGCAAAGAATGGGCATGTAGGAGTCGTAAAACTGTTATTGGAACGAAAGGACACCAATCCCAACACTGCGGACACCAGAAATGGTCAAACACCACTCTGGTGGGCCGCGAAGGAGGGGCATGAGGGAGTCTTAAAGATGTTATTGGAACGAGAGGACATCAATCCCAACACTGCCGACAACGAATATGGTCAATCACCACTCTGGTTGGCTGCGAGGGGTGGGCGTGAGAGGGCAGTAAATTTCTTATTGGAACGAGAGGACACCAATCCCAACACTGCCGACAATGGATATGGTCGCACACCGCTACGCGTGGCTGCGGAGTGTGGGCATGAAGGAGTAATAAAGTTGTTATTGGAGAGAGAGGATATTGATCCCAACGCTACTGACAATGAATATTGTCAAACACCACTGTGGCTGGCTGCGAGATGTGGGAATGAGGGAATAGTAAAGTTGCTACTGGGACGAGAGGACATCAATCCCAACACTGCGGACGCCGGAAGTGGTCAAACACCACTTTGGTTGGCTGCGGACGCTAGACATGAGGGAATTGCAAGACTGCTACTGGAACAAAGGGACATTAATCCCAACACTACCGACACTGAATATGGTTGGACACCACTCTGGAGAGCTGTATGGGGTGGGCGTGAGCGAGTCGTAAAGTTGTTATTGGAACGAGAAGACACCAATCCGAACGCCCCGGACAATCGATATGGTCAAACACCACTCTGGTTGGCTGCGGAGAATGGACATGAGGGAGTAGCAAAGTTGTTATTGGAACGAAAGGACGTCAATCCCAACACCGCTGACACCAGACATGGTCAAACACCGCTCTGGTTGGCGGCGGAGGATGGGCATGAGGGAGTTGCAAAGTTGTTATTAGAACGAGAGGACATCAATCCTAACATTGCCGACAACAAGTACCATCAAACCCCACTGTGGATAGCTGCGAGGCGTGGGCATGAGGGTGTCGTAAAGGTGCTATTGGAACGAGAGGATGTTAATCCCAACACTGCCGACACTGAACATGGTCGGTCACCACTTTGGTTGGCGGCTGAGGCTGGGCATGAGGGAGTCGTAAAGTTGTTATTGGAGCGAGAGGATGTTAATCCCAACACTGCCGACACTGAACATGGTCGGTCACCACTTTGGTTGGCGGCTGAGGCTAGGCATGAGGGAGTCGTAAAGTTGTTATTGGAGCGAGAGGACATCAACCCTAACACTGCCGATATTAGCTATGGTCTAACGCCACTCTGGTTGGCTGCGGAGGATGGGCAAGAGGGAGTGGCAAGGTTGTTATTAGAACGAGAGGACATCAATCTTAATATTGCCGACAACGAGTATCGTCAAACCCCACTGTGGATAGCTGCGAGGCATGGGCATGAGAGTGTCGTAAAACTGCTATTGGGACGAGAGGATGTTAATCCCAACACTGCCGACACTGAACATGGTCGGTCACCACTTTGGTTGGCGGCTGAGGCTGGGCATGAGGGAGTCGTAAAGTTGTTATTGGAACGAGAGGACATCAGCCCTAACACTGCCGACATTAGCCATGGTCTAACGCCACTCTGGTTGGCTGCTGAGGATGGGCAAGAGGGAGTGGCCAAGTTGTTATTAGAACGAGAGGACATCAATCCTAATATTGCCGGCAACGAGTATCGTCAAACCCCACTGTGGATAGCTGCAAGGCATGGGCACGAGAGTGTCGTAAAGTTGCTATTGGAACGAGAGGATGTTAATCCCAACACTGCCGACACTGAACATGGTCGGTCACTACTTTGGTTGGCTGCTGAGGATGGGCATGAAGAAGTTGTAAAGTTGTTATTGGAACGAGAGGACGTCAATCCCAACACTGCTGACACTAGGTGCGGCCAAACACCACTGTGGAGGGCTGTAGACGCTGGGCATGAGCGAGTTGTAAAACTGCTATTGGGACGAGAGGACGTCAACCCTAATACTGCCGACACTGAATATGGTTGGACACCACTCTGGTTGGCTGCGTGGAATGGGGATGATGGAGTTGCAAGGCTGTTATTGGAACAAGAGGGTATCAATCCCAACACTACTGACAATGAATCCGGTCAAACACCACTGTGGGTAGCTGCGAGGGGTGGCCATAAGGGGGTGGTGAAGTTGTTGTTGGAACGAGAGGACGCCGGTCCCAATACTACCGACAACAAACATGGTCGGTCACCACTTTGGTTGGCCGCTGAGGCTGGGCATGAAGGAGTTGCAAAGCTGTTATTGGAACGAGAGGAAATTAATCCCAACACTGCCGAAAACGAATCTGGCCAAACACCACTGTCGATGGCTGCGAGCGGTGGGCATGAGAGTGTCGTAAAGTTGCTATTGGGACGAGAGGATGTTAATCCCAACACTGCCGACACTGAACATGGTCGGTCACCACTTTGGTTGGCTGCTGGGGCTGGGCATGAGGGAGTCGTAAAGTTGTTATTGGAGCGAGAGGACATCAACCCCAACATTGCCGATATTAGCCATGGTTTAACGCCACTCTGGTTGGCTGCTGAGGATGGGCAAGAGGGAGTGGCCAAGTTGTTATTAGAACGTGAGGACATCGATCCCAACGCTGCCGACCCAGAATATGGTCGGACACCACTCTGGTTGGCTGCGAGGTGGGGACATGAGGGAGTCGTAGAGATATTATTGCAGTGTCGGAACATCAACCCCAACACTACCGACACAGAATATTCTCGGGAACCTCTCTGGTTGGCTGCGAGGTGGGGGCATGAGGGAGTTGCAAGGATGTTATTGGAACGAGAAGATACTAATCCGAACACCCCGGACAATCGATATGGTCAAACACCACTCTGGTTGGCTGCGGAGGATGGGCATGAGGGAGTTGCAAAGTTGTTATTAGAGCGAGAGGACATCAATCCTAACATTGCCGACAACGAGTATCGTCAAACCCCACTGTGGATAGCTGCGAGACATGGGCATGAGAGTGTCGTAAAGTTGCTATTGGGACGAGAGGATGTTAATCCAAACACTGCTGACACTGAACATGGCCGGTCACCACTTTGGTTGGCTGCTGAGGCTGGGCATGAAGAAGTTGTAAAGTTGTTATTGGAACGAGAGGACGTCAATCCCAACACTGCTGACACTAAGTGCGGCCAAACACCACTGTGGAGGGCTGTAGACGCTGGGCATGAGCGAGTTGTAAAACTGCTATCGGGACGAGAGGACGTCAACCCTAATACTGCCGACACTGAATATGGTTGGACACCACTCTGGTTGGCTGCGTGGAATGGGGATGATGGAGTTGCAAAGCTGTTATTGGAACAAGAGGGTATCAATCCCAACACTACTGACAATGAATCCGGTCAAACACCACTGTGGGTAGCTGCGAGGGGTGGCCATAAGGGGGTGGTGAAGTTGTTGTTGGAACGAGAGGATGCCGATCCCAATACTACCGACACCGAACATGGTCGGTCACCACTTTGGTTGGCCGCTGAGGTTGGGCATGAGGGAGTCGTAAAGTTGTTATTGGAACGAGAGGACGTTAATCCCAACACTGCCGACACTGAACATGGTCGGTCACCACTTTGGTTGGCTGCTGAGGGTGGGCAAGAGGCAGTGGCAAAGTTGTTATTGGAACGAGAGGAAATCAATCCCAACACTGCCGAAAACGAATCTGGTCAAACACCACTGTTGGTGGCTGCGAGCGATGGGAATGAGGGTGTCGTAAAATTGCTATTGGAACGAGAGGATATTAATCCCAACACTGCTGACAATGAACATGGTCGAACACCACTCTGGAGGGCCGCGTGGAGTGGGCATGAGGGAGTCGTAAAGTTGTTGTTGGAGAGAGAGGACACCAATCCCAACACTGCCGACACAAAATATCGCCGGACACCACTCTGGTTGGCTGCAAGGTGGGGGCATGAGGGTGTAGTGAACTTGTTATTGAAACGACAGGACATCAATCCCAACACTTCCGACACTGAATACGGCCAAACGCCACTCTGGTTGGCTACGTGGGGTGGGCATGACAGAGTAGCAAAGTTATTATTGCAACGGGAGGACATCAATCCTGATACTGCCGACACAAAATATGGTCGCGCACCACTCTGGTTAGCCGCAAGGGGTGGGCATGAGGAAGTAATAAAGCTATTACTGGAGCACCGGAACGTCAATCCTAGCGCTGCTGACACTGAGTATGGTCGGACACCACTTTGGCTGGCTGCTCGGTGTGGGGATGATCGCATGTCAAAGCTGTTACTGGGCCGAGAGAGCATCAATCCCAACACTGCCGATACTCAATTTGGTCTAACACCACTCGCGTTGGCTGCATGGGGTGGTCATGAGGAAGTCGTAAAGTTGTTATTGGAACGGGAGGATATCGATTCCAACGCTGGCGACACTAGGTATGGCCAAACACCACTCTGGTTGGCTTTGTGGTGTGGGCATCTGGCGGTAGCGAAACTGCTATTAGATCGAGAGGACATCAATCCCAACACTGCCGACATTGAATACGGTCAAACACCACTCTGGTTGGCTGTGAGGTGTGGGTATGAGGCAATCGTGAAGTTGCTACTAGAACGAGGAGATGTCAATCTCGACACACCAAGCCTTAGCGGCGAAACACCTCTTGAATTAGCTGCCCTCTTTGGACATTCTGGGATTGTGCAGTTACTCTCCCAACCTAAACCCGCCATCCCCGGCCCCTCGCGACCTAACCCGTCCGCCTATCTCTTAGACTCGAACCCACCTCCCCCCTATTACCGATCCCTTCTCTGTATAGCTATCCGATCTTTTATTACTATTTCTTCTTTAATTTTTCTCGTCTTTCTTGTTCTCATTACTCCTTCCCTATCAACTGGCTTATTCCTATCCTTACTTAGATGATTGCCATACTACTATTATACATGCGAAGCAAGTGTTTATTTCACGGGCATTTGTTGCGCTAGCGTTAGTGGGAATTAGTGCAGGGAATCCTCTGCTGGTTTACGGCCATATTCTTCCTATGATTTCATATTTTCCCTTTTTTCTTTTCTTTTTCTTTACCGTTAAATTTTATTTTCATCTCTCCTCTACTATGCGAATCCCTCAATCTCCTTTTCTAATACTCCTAATTTCCCCGGTTTTTTTCATGTTTCTAGATTACCTTCCACAATACTGTCATAGAAATTTATTATAATATTATCTCCCCTCCACGTTCTTCAATGGTCTGCCACTCAGCATGTTTGATATCAAGGAACGTGACCTTTTGGCAATATCATTTTCCCTCAGCGGGGTCCAACCATTCTGGGCACCTCTCGCGTGACTTTGGTAAATAAAACGGTGGTGCATGGCCCATATTAAATTTTGCAATTAGGTATACCCACGATCTGTGACGAGACGCTCGCTCTGACAGCGAACATAAAGTTATACGGCGGGAGTGGTTTCCGCCAACCCCCCACTGTCCTGTGATGTAAGCGTGAGTGCGCGGGAATAACGGCCTTCGCTGGCGGTGGATTCGCGTAGCTTCCCAGGTCGATGAGGGGATATGGCAAGGTTCTCAGGGAATGGACGAATGGCGGCGGAATGGCACATGAATCGGTTGTTTTAGCTTTTTTTTTTTTTTTTTGGCAGACAATACATCTACCGTCTTTCTGTCCCTCCCCCTTTTCTAAGGACTTTAAGTACAGTATATCGTACGGGACGGATGGTGCCCTTGATTTCCGTTGGAAATCCACATAATATCGTTCTTGAGAGAGCAGATATACCGGTACTCCGGGCGTTCTACATTTTTTTTTCTTCTTTCCCTCTTCTCCTCATTTGGAATCTGGCATTTCGGCTTGCAAACATGATCGGTAGACCGTTCCTTTCCTTTCTCATAGTAACTTGTGCACTTGCGATGTTACTCGGAAGTAGCTTGAGCTACCGATACAGTTCGCGATGCTCTACACTCTACAGATTCTCAGTTCCGAATTTTGTTTATCTACTGCTGGAGAAGTCATTGTATCGGAAACATAAGGAAACCTCTCTAATAATCATTTCTCATGGCTGCTATTATATTTACGACCACATTCTGCGCTTATAGCATCACACTCAAACTTTGGGTTCTCCCTACAAAACACTCTACATGAAGATTTAGGTGCAGAGTGGGGCATAATGTAATCGCAAGTGTGTACATTGTGCCATGGATATCGACCTTTCAATCGCCCTTACAGCAAGGGGGAGCTTTTGTGTTGTTACTGATTGGGTGGGGTTCGACTGTCGCCGTTTGTTGACTAAGTTATGATAGTACGGAACAGTTTGTTGAAAATCACGAAGCTTCCGTTGTGAGATATTGGCCCGGTAGTCAGGTGCCGGAGGAGAAGGCAAAGTTTGATGTTTGTTTGAGGACGCAGTGGTGGAACAAGTTGAGGAAAGGGCGAGCATATGAGTATGGGTGAGTGTGGACTAGAAGTTGGAGTAAGGAGAAGAAGTGTTTGGGAAGTTTCGAGAATTAACACTAGGGATACATGAGGTCAAATGCTATGCTCCGGAGGTCTTGAGACATTCGGGTGTCACTAAAAGAGTTGGGAAACCGGCGAAGAGGCACAAAGGTATCAGCACTGTCCGGGACAGCGATGGTCTAGGGGAATGGTTTGAGAGGAAGTTTGAAGGAGTTGTGCAAAGGTAATGATGTGGCGTCATGATTGGAAAGGGGGATGGAACTCTGTGAGGATGAATAAAGAAGGAGATGTTTGCAAAGGAACTGCTTGTGTATATATAGGACACCTCCGGCAGCATAGAAAGAATTGGAATAGCCGACACTCTAGACCCGACATAGCCATATTGTTTGACAATTGGATAAAGGCTGGCGAGTACGTAATGATTGTTACTATAGTGCTACAAACTGTAGGTTCGGCAGGGGTGGTGCTGATGGTACGATCAGCTCTTGTTTCGTGCTGCGACTTTCCCACGAGATTCTCGTTTTTCTCACTGGGCTATGGTGGAGGAAGGATTGAGTGGTGTGGTTGGGTGACGCAGCTCTCACAATCATTCATCTCTCTGGTGCTGTGGAGGTATACATCTGGGGCCGGATAAGATCAAGTGGTATATTATTTAACTCAGAAAGCTTGTGATATTTGATATGCTCCATCCGGGCAGCCAAGTAACCTACCCGATCAACAAGATACCCCATTGGCCAAGAAGGCCCATTAGCCAAGAAGGTGGCCCCGCGATAGGTATATCTGAGCGGTGAGTTCAACTACGATCTATCCCAGTCGTGAAGGAAAGTTGTTGAGAAAATGGGTGAAATGGTAGTGATCGAAATAGAGATTTGTTACGGGGTAAGGAGAAGTGGGGGAAGAGGGGAGTTGGATATGAGGTTTGATACACAAGGCGCAGGATCAAACCTGATGAGAGTTGGCTGGGGGAAGGAAAGAACCTAAGCAAGCTGAGAGCTTGGTTAGGAAAGCAAGTGGTGTATATTGTACGCTGGGCGAAGCAAACAAGTGTTGGAAGGAAAGAAAAGAAAAGTTTTTCAGCACTAGTGTCCTGTAGTGCGTAATCGTCAACGTACGGTAATGGACCTCCTTCCCTACCTTTCCAGGTTTTTTCGGGGATGCGGGCGAACACGAACACGAGAAACACTACGGCAAATTCCTTGACGTTAGTGGACATCATACGCTTATACCAATTTGTCGACGATAATTGATTTTTCCCTTTGCTTTGCTTCTTTGATTCTTCTACCTCGCACTAGGACCCGATAACGCTCTTTTAGAAATTAGAACTCTCCGAATGAGTGAAGGGCTTGAGCACTCTAGACCGGGGGGCGAAAGATTACCGGTACTCGTTATTCCCACCCCGGAGGAGCTGTGTATCTATGTTGGATTATTGTTCCCGTTACCTCAGTTTACTTTCAAACACTTGATAGTCTCCTTGCTTGTTTCATTATTGCGAAGTCAGGAGATCAGGATATCTCCACGCTATTTGTTTCATTTGTTTCTTTGAAACTCTTCACTCCTTACTGGTGAAAACTCTTTTCTTTAGCAGGAGAAAATATTTCTCTCCCTTACTTGGAGATGAAAATTTTCACACACATGGACTTGATATTGGAGGGAAACAGATCCTATTAAGAAGGACCTGATCATGTAGTTAGAAAGTTATGCGAACCGGACAATCTGCGAATATCCTAAGAACTTGAATCTCATTCTATCTATCACTTTACACAATTCCTCTGCTCTTATCAGTCTGTTTATTTCACAATCTACTTTGCCGTTATAATTTGAGCCGGTGCTATCGTGATTTCGGGGGCGTCCAGAGTTCCCCGCGAGGTTTACCGCCCTGGGTTATTCGCCCTGGGTTATTCGTATAGTAAATTTAGGTGAAAATGGGCAAGAAACACCTGTGACCTAGTTAGTAGAGAGTACTCCTGTGCGAATGCATCTGTCCGAAGTTATAGGGGTATCGGGACTCGACAAACAGCATACAGGATGCTAGTAATTCGTTGCAAGCTACTATTATTACCATATCCGTTTCAGTGGTCTCCTACCCCGGGATCTTTATCATCCTAGCACTGACGAGGTCCAGTTTCTGCGAAGCAGGGAGTTCGATCCCATATATCATTATGTCGGGAGTCTCCGGTATTTCATCGACACCTACTTGTACTTTTACCAGGAAATCAATGCCTACTGTCTGCCACCGATTCTCTTTTGATATAATACCTCTAGGCGCTGACTTGTCCTTCGTTATACACTTTGCCTCCTTGGATATGCAAGCATCACAGTTCGCCATCCTGTCCCCGGGCGGTTTATTGTTCCGGGCGTGTGCCTTAAGCGTAATTATGTGGTGAAAAGCATCTCTGTGGCCAGGTTGGTCGGAGTAATTATTGTGGGCATTTCTTTACAGGATTGTGGAGTTATACCGGACTCGACAGATCAACATTGATGGTTATCACCCAAGTTTTGTCCGGAAGAATTCGTGATATTAGATATGTTCTACCCAACAGCGGTCGCTGGATATCACGCCTTGCCCTTGGGATATATCGTTAATCGTGCCAAGGTTCCCACCGATTATGTAACCGCGAGCAGTTTCAAAATCTTGTGGCACGTCTTCGACATGCCTTTCGGCTCAACGTCAGATTCGGTTCAACGTCAGATTTCGAAATTTCCAAATTGAAAACACCATCTTTACCACACACAAGACCAAAACATGTCCGAATCCTATAGTGACATCAAAGTCCGAATTGAAAGTGCTTGTTCAAAGTTACTTTTATGCGAAAAACCAAACATTGCCGCTGCTGCCCGTGAGTTCAATGTTCCAGAGAGTAGACTTCGCGCAAAGTGGCAAGGACGTCAAGCCAAGTCACAGCGCGAGCCATCAAACAAAAAGCTTTCAGAGACTGAGGAACAGGCTCTTTGCCGGTATCTCAAAAGTTTAGACGAAGTCGGAACTTCACCGCGGTTTGCTACGATTACAAATGCTGCGAATCGCATCCTGCAAACGAATCACATCCTCGGTGATCCCCCCCCGCCCTCCACCAATAGTCAGCCCCTGTTGGACCCATCGCTTTCTTGAAAGGCATCCGGAATTCTACATCAGAAAACAAAAAACTCTCGATCAGGACCTGAAGAATGCACATAATCCGGAAGATCTACTTGATTGGTATGAACGCTTCAAGATGATATGTGCTGAGAAGGGAATTCAGAAAGTGGATATGTATAACTTCGACGAAACTGGTTTTCGTATAGGCATTGGAAAAGATCAATGGATTGTGACCCTTGATCCCGATCGGCAGTCATATCTTAGAAGTTCTACGAACCGTAAGCTGGTGACATCTTGCCAGGTAATAAGCAGTGATGGGCATGTACTGCCTCCAATGCTTAGTCTTCCTGGATCTTTACATATGGAAGATTGGACAACCAAAACCGATTTAGAAGATGATGTTTTGTTAGCAGTATCGGAGACAGGATACTCTAATGATATCCTTTCTCTAAAGTGGCTTTCCCATTTTGATCTGTTTTCGGCAAAAGGACAGGTGGGCATATATCGCCTCCTCCTCCACGACGGCCATGCATCACCCTGTACACGAGAGTTTATCACATTCTGTGATGAGAAACTCATTGTTCCATTCTGCCTCCCTCCGCATACGACACTCTTACTGCAACCTCTTGATGTGGTTGTCTTCCAACCACTTAAGCACTATCACGCTGAAGCTATAGAAAATGCTACTAGAACCGGGTGCTCTGATTTTAACAAGATTGAATTCTTATCTGCGATTACAAAAATCAGAGCTCAAGCATTTAAGTCAACGACAATCATCTCATCATTCCGGAAGACTGGTCTTATTCCCTACTGTCCAGAAGTTGTGTTATCACGACTTCAAGAATTTCAACAAGTCAAACTGTTCGTCCGATAACCCCACCCCACGTCCTCTGGCGACACAATCTACACCCTATACTGTTAGGTCCCTTAAGCGTCAAGCCGAGTACCTCCAACATGCCGATCCTACATCACCAACATTTAAACAAAACCTTAATCGATATATCAAAGGAAGTCTGACTCAGGCGAATATCGGTACCCAGCTTTCACAAGACCTCGAGAACACCCAAGCGGCACAGTTAGCGCGCGCAACTCGACAGCAAAGGTCGCGAAGGGCATTGCAGAAGGGTGGTTCACTCTATGCACATGAAGCATGTGCGATTGTCCGTAAGAAGCAAGAGGACGATGCTGTGAAGAAGATTGAGAAAGCGGAACAGGATCTTGAATGGGTGAAAAAGGAAGCAATTCGTAACCGAAAAAAGAAATGGAAGCCTATCTTCCAAGAACTTAAATGCACTATAAGAGATCGGAGACGAATGTAGCATAATCTCTAGGCAATTGGGTTGAGAAAATGTATTTTACGATTGCCTGTTTAACAAAATGTCACGTTGAGCCGAATCTAATGTTGATCCGAAAGGCACGTCGAAGCCGTGCCACAAGATTTTGAAACTGCTCGCGGTTACATAATCGGTGGGAACCTTGGCACGATTAGGGGTTTGGCTAGTTGTCGATTAAGATATCCTAGTGAAGAGTAAATGTCGATCTCTCCCATTGGCTAAGCACTAAACTCGATTCTAGTTGAGCTTCCTTTGGTGCTTGTGCTGTACAGTACGTCAACGGCAAGAAGGTAAAAATAGTATTTTTCAGCTTTGGCCGCTCCACGATTGGGATGGCTTACCGATTGTCGGGAGAGGTTGCGCGCCGCGCAACCATTAAATCAATTGGAGTATGAAAACATGAGCCTACGGTATATTCTCTCGATATGGGTTTGGGTATCCCACCATTCAGGTGGAGTAAATAATGTAAGGAAGGGTTATTAATTCAAAACGACAAATACCTACAGTAAAAACCAAAAAATAATCTGGCACCACGCTAGGAAATTGGGGTTGAATCTCCTGGTAAGGTCCGTTGAATTTTTTCTTTTTATTTGTCTCAGCTGAGGGGTGAAAGATAAGCTTTTCACCGTGTTTCTTCCCCCTAATCCGGAAGGGGAAATTCTGAACGTCCATTGCCAATTATTTCGGGTTTTACAGTACGGTAGGCTACGGTGGACTTCGTTGGACACTTGAAGCTGGGATTGTCCCACCACCGAGGTGTGGAGTGTTCGTGTTGTGTTCTGTTTATGCTCGACTCATATCTCACAATTGTGCCAATGCAGGTTTTTCCTTGGCGGGGAAAATGATTGGACGGAAAATCTAGGCGCATAAGCCCCGCACCCAATTTTTTTATCCGGCGATATTCCTCAAACCTCCCAGATCGCGACATAAGTTGTCGTAGCGGTATATCGGCTTCCGACCTTCAAATCATCCATCGCAGCTAACTAGAAGGCGACCCCCGACCCTGTTTACGCACCCTAACGGAGACTTTTACAGACAGTCATGGGAGACACAGCATATAAATCCTCGATTGGTAGCGGTAACGCCGACTCCGGTAACATAATCGAATGTCGTAACATCAACGATATCGGGGGCATCGGTGGTCTCAATATGGGGAGGGCCGTAGCCGATGAGAACCAAGAAATTATGAAGTGGCTCTCACCACTAGAGCCGGGGAGAAGGCATCAAGATGTGCGTACCGACAGGCTCGAAGGTGTGGGGGATTGGCTTTTGGAAACAAATGAGTTTCGGAAATGGAAGAGTAGTAAAGATGAAGCAGATGAGGCTGTCTTATTTTGTTACGGGAATCCGGGAGTGGGGAAGACATATCTTAGGTAAGTGATTGGCTCCTCAGAGGGAAGTAGAAGTTATCACTGATAGCTAGGAATATCAGTTCCTTGGTGATTGATAGCCTCTGTGATGAACATGGCGAGGAAGATATTGCGATCGCGATGTTCTACTGCGACTTCCGCGACCAGCGGGAGCAGACAACTGCCAACATCGTGGGAGCCATCCTAAAGCAACTAGTAACCAGAGAGGGCGTGCTGGAGCTTGTGAGAGCAGCGTTTGAAAAGGCAAAAAAGGAGGTTGGCGGTCGAAGTCTGGTACTTCGGGATATGGCGCAGCTGCTGAAGCAGTCTATTGCCAAACTACCACGCGTTTTCATTTGTATAGATGCTCTGGATGAGTGCCTACCCAACCATCTACTGGGGCTTCTCGAGTCACTGAAGGATGCTCTTGAGGTGTCACCGAGGACACGGATATTTGTCACCGGGAGGCCTCAAGTAGAGGCCGAAATTACCAGATATTTCACAACTATGGTTATGGTGCCTATTAGCCCAAAGACGCGCGATATAAAAATGTATTTGGAGAGGAGGCTGGATATGGACTCCGAGCCCCATGCGATGTCCGATAGTTTACGGGCGGATATCCTTAGGATTATTCCAGAAAGAATGCCTGAAATGTATGTAAGAGAATACACTGCTCCCACTCCATGCATGTCCGTGTGATATATTGGCTAACGGTGGTCTTTAGATTCCTCCTTGTTTCTCTTAACATCGATGCTGTCCTGGAAGCGGCTACCATCTCTGAGAGAAGACAGAAGTTGATGGAGATAACCAAGGGAGATCGTTTGGGGGATGCATACGCGACAAGCTTGGAACGAATAAAGGCTCAGAAGGGGAGTAGGCCCAGGCTCGGAATGGAAGCCCTGATGTGGGTATTGAATTCGGAGCGACCACTACGCACTAGCGAGTTATGCCATGCCATAGGAGTAAAGATAGGATCCACAGATCTGGATGGTGAAGATATTCCTACAATCCGCACACTCCTGACATTTTCTTTGGGCCTAATCACTGTTGATGCATCCTCCGACACTGTCCGACTTGTCCATTTGACTTTGCAAGAGTATTTGTCTAGTAACCCAAACCTGTTCCAAAGTCCACACGCAATGATAGCGGAGGTTTGTTTGACATATCTCAATTTTCGGTGTCTTCGGGAAATTTGCCCAAATCTTACTTCAGCTACTGCTACAGTCTCCCTTCTCGAATATGCTTCTCATTATTGGGGAACACACACCAGGATGCGGGAGACGGAGGATGTCAGTCCGCTCGCACTTAGGCTTCTGATTGGATTCGAACAGCATATATCCTCTCAACTGCTCTTACTACATTACAATCAGCGTGGATGGCAGAAGTCACGTTTTTACACGGGGGATGGCCCCAGGGGCTTTACAGGGCTCCATGGAGCGGCATTTCTCGGGATCGGAGAGCTTGTTACTGCTGTACTGGAGGTGGCGGAATGGGACGCTAATGGAACCGATTGCATGGGGAGTACGGCTCTTATATGGGCAGCAATCCGGGGGCATCAAGAGGTGGTAAGGGTGCTGTTGGATCGAGAGGATGTTAATCCCGGCAAGGCGGACATCGAGTGTGGCCGAGCCCCACTCTCCTGGGCAGCCGGGGAAGGGCATGAGGGTGTAGTAGAGATGCTTTTAGAACGAGAAGATGTCCATTTTGACCAGGTAGACGCCCACTATGGGCGAACACCGCTCTCGTGGGCGGCGCAGCGAGGGCATAAGGATGTGATAAGGGTGCTGTTGGAACGAGAGGATGTCAATCCTGACAAGGCAGACACCCAATACGGCAAAACGCCGCTCTCGTGGGCTGCCGAGCACGGGCGTGAGGAAGTGGTAAAGATTCTTTTGGCACACAAGGGCGTCAATCCCAATATGCCAGACACCCAATATGGCCACACTCCACTCTCGTGGGCGGCTAGACGCGGGCATGAGGGGGTGGTGGAGATGTTCTTGGAACGGGGGGATGTCGATCCCGACCGGGGAGACACTATGTATGGCCAAACAGCACTTTCACTGTCGGCTGAGCACGGGCATGAAGGGGTAGTAAAAATACTCTTGGAGCGAGAGGATATCAATCCCGACCGGGCAGATACTAAGTACGGCCAAACTCCACTCTCGTGGGCGGCTGAGCACGGACATGAGGGGGTAGTAAAGATGCTCTTAGACCGGGCAGATGTTAATCCCGACCGAGCAGACACCCGGTATCACCAAACACCAATCTCATGGGCGGCTAAGCATGGCCGCGAGGGGGTAGTAAGGCTGCTTTTAGAGCGCGAGGATGTTAATCCCAACACCATGGACACCAACTATGGCCAAACGCCACTCTCGTGGGCATCTGAGCGCGGGCATGAGGGGATAGTAAAGATGCTTTTGGAGCGAGAAGATGTCAAACCCGACCTGGCAGACAATAGATATGGCCGGACCCCACTCTGGTGGGCCACTCTGTGTGGGAACGAGGGGGTTATAAAGATGTTTTTGGAGCGAGAGGATGTTACTCCAATACGGCGGACACAGCGCACGGCCGGACACCAATCTCGTGCGTCGCTGGGTGCAGGCAAACGGTTGTAGTAAAGGTGCTGCTGTCATCGAGAGGTGTCCGCACCTCTGCGGAAACTGTAAGTACTGGGCCTGCTATCGTTGGCTCATTCTGGGTGGCACGACGGAGCTGTGAGGATGCTATCGCAATGCGAAAATCTCAATCCCGACCTCACCAGTCGCTTGTTGGAGTGCCTATCGGGCATGCGGTTATGCAGCCGTGCTGTTATGCGGATATGAGGTATATATGAGGGTATGTAGTTTAGATTGATTCTTGTTGCCATTAGGCATCATATATCGGGTATTAGATTTTGCGGGTTCTTTCACGCCATGCGCCATTCGGCATATGGTAGCTGGCGGAGGTCATAGGGTCCAGGGTTTAGGGAAGATCATAGGATACCAGGCTAGTTCCAGATTTTTGAAGATGGCAGAGCATCTTGGTTGGTCAGGGTGGTATTTTTCTTGAGAGTTCGTTGAGTTTCCTTGAAGTTTTGGAATTGCAGAGATATATATCCTGGCATGTCTTTACCTAGGAGGAAAATAGCACATCTTTCTTCCACCTTTCTACTTTTATAGTTTTCGTCTGAGTGTAGCCCCCATTCTTCCTGAGTTGTCTCTTCATCGCTGTGGTCAGGCTTCTGTTCCGCCGTCTGCTGAGTATTGTGATGGAGGGGCGATTCAGGCTTGGTCCGGTCTATCCTAGTCATCAAGGAGAAAGGGTAAATAAGCGAGTGATAGAGTACGGGGGGGGGGGGGGGGGAATGTTTCAAAGAATAACAAGGGGAAATAGATTCTCGTATGGACAAAGCTTTAACGCCGCGGGAGTGGCATAATTCGAAGCATCTGGCATACGTAGTCCTAGAGCAAAGCCCCATGGATGCAGCGTTACCAGTTGGTATGCAAATATTTCCTTCTTTCCATCACCTCCTTCCTCCTCTACCTAGATCACGCAACCCCCAGCCTCATGTTCTGTGAATCAGCCAAAATCCGTTGCGTTGCAACCAGTTTCCTTCCCTAGTGTAAATTGGACGATAAAGGCACTAACCATACTTTACCCCCCCTCCCTTTACCCCCCCTCCCGAATCCCGTAGTTCCCCCCAAACCTGTACCCGTGCTGATGAGTCACTACACATTCATTCTTCCCACCTCGGTGTTCTGCTTATTCGTATGGCGCAGGTTGGATATTTTGTGAGTGGTAATGGTTTTCGATCTTTGGCTGGGCAATGACCCCCCCCCCCCAATCACTTCACTTGTTTGGCGCATTGTGGGGTCTCGGTCACACTGCTCCCTCCAAGACAAATTGACAACAACAGTGTCTCTCACGACTAAGCTCAAGCGAATTTCTTAACGATCGGGACTCAACATATTTTTTCGGTTTTTATTCATTTATAACATTTTCACTAAGGCCAGTTGAACTCGGCCGGTTTGAAAATAACAACCCTGGGTGTGATTTGGCCTTTGTCCCTTAGCCCAACCGGGGGCCAACTCTCTAAAATATTACACATAGGTATTAAACTAGAAACAATTGATGTGAGGTTAATTTGAAATAGCTATGGTAATATGATTATAGTATTCGAACCTTTTCTCGGAATAGGGTTCCCCGGATGACTGTTTGGATTGTTTTAGTGAAAGTTTTTGAGTTCAGCACTGTCCAGGGTGTTCTTGGCTGAAGTGGTATCTATGCAAAAATGAGCCAAGAGTCTCAAGAACCTTTGTCACATTATCTCTAAAGGAAGGAAAGATAGAAACCTGACCTTGCCCGGAATATACCTCCTAGGGAATTGTGTCTCTCTCCGCCAGCAAAATTCTCCTCCAAGAAACGAAATCGGGGCACCGGGAAAGCGCTTATTAGCCGAATACTAAAGTTAAGCAACCCCTGGTTGCATTGCTCAAAAGGTCTTACATCTTTCAATGGTAAATTTCCTAGCTGGTGGTAAGGGATCGAAGGGGCTTGCAGAATTGATTGTACGAAGATATTTCCAAACCTAGTGATGTTATCACACACAAGTTGTGCGCAGAGAGCTTGCTTAATAATAATGCGGGAGAACGGCTGCATCAGCAGGTTCATCGCGGCTGGAAGCACAGATTGCGTTCCCCCGGCATAACGTGACCAACCCCACCATGGGAGAGAGGTCCTCAGCCGTCAAGCCCGTCACATCCACTATCTCACATGACCCGAAGGGGGCAATGGTGGTTGAAAACTGCAATTGCTATATTTTCGTACAGTTTGTATTGATCTTGGGATTGTGTGGGAAAGAAGTATCATCTCAACGGCCCTTGCTGCATTGCAATGAATGCAGAAGAAGGTGGGAACCAAGTTTTGACACAAGAGGTGGCCACAAGGGCTTTACAGGGCTCCATGGGGCGGCATTTCTCGGGCTTGCGAAGATACTCGCTGGTTTATTGGAGAAGGCGGGATGGGACACTAACGCACAGATGCCATGGTTAGAAAAGCACTGATATGGGCAGTAGTAGAAGGTCATGAGGATGTCATAAGGATACTGTTAGAGCGGAAGGATGTAAATCCCATCACTGTCAACACTTATAATCAAACACCACTCTGGTTGGCTGCAAGAGATGGTCATGAAGGGGTCGCAAAGTTGTTGTTGGGACGTGAGGACACCAATCCCAGTACTTCAGACACTGAATTTGCTAAATCACCACTCTGGCGCGCTGCGAAGTGTGGTCATGAAGGAGTAGTGATGGGCACGATCATGCTCGAGCAGAAAATTTGGGTCTGTGCTCGAGCATAAATGTGCTCGAGCACACCAAAATTACAAGCTCGAGCATGATCGTGCCCATCACTATGAAGGAGTTGTAAAGTTGTTATTGGAACGAGAAGACACCGATCCGAACACCTCGGGCAGTACACATGGTCAAACACTACTCTGGGCTGCTACGAGGGATGGGCAGGTGTGACTCGTAAGGCTGTTACTGGAACGGTCGGACACCACTCCGGTTGGCTGCGAGGGGTGAGCATGAAGGAGTAGCAAAGTTGTTATTGGAACGAGACGACATTAATCCCAACACTCCGGACAATGAATATGGTCAAACTCCCCTTTGGTTGGCCGCCTGGGGTGGGCATGTGGAAGTCGTAAAGCTGCTAATCTGGCGTGGCGATGTCACTCCCGACAAATAAAACCTCGGCGGCGAAACTGCCCTCAAAGTAGCTGCGCTCATTGGAGATTTCGGGGCTGTGCAGCTGCCCTCCGAACCTAAACCATCCATACCCGTCCCCTCAGATTCCGAAAAAGTCCCGGAGCAACCCTCATCCAGGCCTTCTGACCTACTTCGAAGCCTATCTCTCACCGCTGCAGCCTCTTTCCCCCGATACCCGACCCCTCCCTCGAATCGCGATTTGTTCCTTCTTTATCATTTCCTCCTTAATTTTTCTCTTCTATTTTGTTGTCATCAGTCCTTCCTTATCGCCCAGCCTATTACTAGCTTTTGGTTTTCCTCCCTGTGACGGTGGGATCAGTTCTTGTTTCGTGGGCTTCTGTGTGCGGTGTGGCTGGCTGATGTAGTCCCTGTATGATAGTCGTTTATCTCTCTGGTGCTGTGGAGAATCATACGGTATCTGGGGCCGGAAGAGGCTATCTGGGGCCGGAAGAGGCTATCAGGCGTATCATCTGGCCCGTAGCATTCACAATATTTGATTTGTTCTGTCTAAGTAGCCAAATAACCTAATTGGTCAACGAGATGCCCCATTGGCCAAAGAGGCATCCCAGGGGGTGGGATATCCTATCAGTGGGGTGGGGGTAAACTCCGGTCTATCCTGGTCAGCAAGGAGAGAGGATAAAGGGGCGAGTGATAGAGTATGAGAGGGAAAAACGTTTCAAAGAAAAACAAGGGGAAATAGATTCCGGTATGGGCAAAGCTTTGACGCTGCTGTAGTGGTATAATTCGAAGCATCAGTCATACATAGTCCTGGAGGGCACATTGTGGGGTCTTGGCCACTCTGCCCCCTACAGGACAATTGACAACAAACTAAGTCTCTATCACTGGCAAGCGGAGCCTTTCCGGATTATCGTTTGGGCTGTTTACTGGAAGTTTTTGGGTTCAGCACTGGCCATGGGGTTCGCTATTGAAGTGATATCTATTCAAAAGTGGGCCAGGGGCCCAAAGATCCCCTGGCACTTTGGCCATGAAGGAAGGAAAGATTGAAATCCGGCCCAACCCGGAATACGCCCGTGAGAGGGTTGTGTCCCTCTCAGCCAACTTAAAATTCTTCTAGTAACGGAAATGGGGGCTCCGGAAAAGCTCTTGTTCGCTGAACGCCAAAGTTGAGAAACTCCCGGTTGCACCGCACAAAGGTTTTGCCTCTTTCAAGGGTATACGGTATTTCGTAGCTGGTGGTGTGGTATCCGAGAGATTTGCAAGGTTGCTTGAATTTAAAATATTTCCAAAACTGGTGATGTTGTCATACGGAAAATTGTAGAAAAAAGTTGCAGAGAGATTGCTTAATCGTGCGGGAGGAGGGCTGCGTTAGCAGATTTATTGAGGGTGGAAGCGCAGATCATTTTCCCCCGGTATGACATGACTAAGCCTACATTGAGAGGGAGGTCCTCAACTATCAAGCACTATCACTTCTACTAACCCACATGACCTGAAGAGGGCACTAGTAGCTGAAAACTGAAATTTCTATATTTTGGTGTAGTTTCTATTGATCTCGGGGTCGTGTGGGAAAGGAGTAAGAACATGTTCACCGGCAGAAAGATCGAAAAAAAACCAGCTACAAGTAACGTATCATATGTCAACCAGCCAACACGTAAGGATACCGTACACGATATATCCCACGTAGCAATACCTCCGAGCCCTTCTCCAGTGCCCTGTCAGCTTCAATCGCACTGAGAGCTTCTGTGGACTATCTGGAGCTTTCTAATTGTCTGTTCTGATGCCGCTGTTTCGTCCCATTACCCTACACGAGTGACCACTTACCTTCCCTTTGATGATCGCTTTTCCGGCTGATACGGTCTCAGGAGGGAACGGGACGGGGCGGTCGTATCCAAACAGAGCCTAACTTAAGAGTTTCCCCCTTCATTTCTCCTCACCGCCCTCGGCTCTTTGCGCTTTTCATCAGCATACTACCAAACCCATATCCAGGTGTAGTAATGTGGGTACTATATCGTATACATAAACTCGAGAATTACAAGTCGCATGCTCAACATGTTTTTTTCCGCCATATAATGGGGTTACAGTGGCTGTCAGGTTCAAAAGCTAGCAGGCAATCGGATCTACCACTCGAATAATAATACGATATCGTCCCCTTTCAACCACATCTCTATACCCAATGTATCATTCTTTTCACGCTGTTTGCTACAAGCTAAGCTAAAGTGTGGGTTGGTGGGGGCCACGTGAAATCACCGGGGACTCTAAAAAAATGATAGATGTCTAATGACTGTGGTCCCAAAAGCTTTGATGGGATTTTTGTGGGTTAGGGGTGGGCTCATTTTTGTTCAACAGAAACAATGACGTGGGCTGTCCATCAAAAAGGTTCCATGATTCTTAGCGAACCCGAGCCAGGCCTCGCTCAGCTCTCCCAGGGTCGAACCACTACGACACCTAGTCCGGTCAAACCGCGGCCCCCAGCTCGCAAAACCGCACACCACCACCCCCCCCGAATTCAGCAGAACTTCCTCTTACCGCCCCCTCCTCTTCTCTTCCCTAGGGGAATTTCTCAAATTCTTGCCTACACCAGTTCTTAGGTCATTCCCCCGATTACCTTCACACTTGTCAAACAATGTCTCCTAATCGCGCTCTACCACGTAATGTCTCATTTTATGATGCTACCAATCTTGAAGAGGCTCTTGGAGGGCTTGTCCAGAATGGGTCTATAACTGAGGCAAATTTTCTTGACATGCTAAGGATCTTGCTGGTTGTTGACGCGGGTCCGCTACGGGTGCAAGAGAGGATATCGAACCATATAGTATACAGAACGGACGTGCCACTTAAAATAGGAGTATACGATATTCATTGCGAGGGTATGTGCTATATTCCCCTAAGCTATAAAGGGGAAAGATTGCTAATTCTTCAGCCTCAATCCAAATCAGCGATGAGCCTTGGATACACCGCTTGGTTTCTCGTTATACCTGTCGTGAGGAAGATATATTCCGTGATCAAGTCAGCGATCGCGACCGGAGATGCGTGATTTCAGGAATTGTTAATCCTGAAATCCTTATCCAGGCCGATAACTGGGCCGGCTTTGAGGCCGCCCATATCTTCCCTCTTGAGCATGAAAGCCTTTGGGTTAGGTATAACCACGGACGATGGATTACAGACATGGATGATGCCGCCGAATTTTCGAAGATCAACTCACCTCAAAACGGCATCCTTCTCCGGGCCGATGTCCACCAAATGTTCAAACAGTACCTCGTGTCCGTTAACCCAGACGACGGTTACAAGGTAGTCGTGTTTACAATCGACTTGATTGGGCTTGATGGTAGGATTCTGGATCCCGTGTGTCGGTCCCAGGCCGACCCCCACTGTGTCTCCGACGAACTCCTTAGATGGCATTTCCGCCAATCCGTCCTCGCCAATATGCGAGGAGCAGGAGAACCAGTCTTTGAGCATGACTTCCCACCGGGGACTGATATGGTCGGTGAAATCCTTGCTGGTCCGTGTGCACAAGAGCGGTTCGAGTTGGAGATAGCGGCTAGGTTGAGGGAGACTGCTTCAGCGCAGCAGTTTTAGTCAGCGGGAGACTTTTGCGACTTGAAATTTAGGGACATTTTCCGCGCGATCGTGGGATCTTTCGGGGCCCGGTATGGTTGGAACCGGTGTTTTGAAAGTGAAAATGTATGAGGAAGGGGATATGAACTAGCTGAGATTAGGAAAATATAATTCCATGGGAGCTTTTGCTTTATTTTCTTTCTTTACGTCCATATTTAGACTAGCTCTTCTTAGGTGGCTGGGGCTATTGCTATCTATGCGCGTAAGGGAAGGGAGCTAATTGTTTATAGTTTCGCTAGCATGATGGAGTATGGCTGTACGACCTTAGTGACTAGAGAAATTGACCCCCTACTACGACTTTACCCTTTTTTCCGTATAGATTACTTGTCTCCGTTACATGCGAAAATATGAGGAACGGCCCCAAAAACAACCGAAAATCAGAGTTGAATGGGGAATTCTAGATCTTTCACATACCCAAGGACTCTAAGATATTTCACAGCATCGCAAAAACTATTCACCACCGATACCCGGACTGAAGTCCAACCTATCCCCTCACTCTAGCCTATACATCCCCCACTATGCAAGGCGCTCGCCATGTAGTTGAATACATTATCTCAGCGACAACCCTAACACATGCGATAGTCTAGGTTTCAGTGTTGAAGGTTGAAGATTTATCACGAAGCGTCAGATTTATCCAACATTCCGAATCTTTGCAGAGCCACCACAGCTGCCAGCATCATTCACGCGCACTAGGACGCGTAAAAAATTTAAGCTAGTTCTATGGCCAGTCAGTTTCACAAGGCTATATTTTACCATCGAAATGTACTTTTGGACTTGGGCATAGCGATCGATATGTATATCAAGTCAGGGTTGTAGAGCGCTTCTAGATACTCACCCAGCGTTCTTTCATCTACTATGGGCTAGCGCCCGGATTAGATAAGTCCCACACATAACACCAAGGAGTGCAAGGTTAAAGGTGGGCTGGATGAGAGATATCGATCGATAAAAAGAAAACTGGGAACAGTGAAGGGGGAGACGTCACTTTGGAACAATACCGAGATATCGTTGCGCGGGTTGGTTAGGCACTCGACCATAAATTTAGCCCTGGTCATCTACCGTGTCGGTATGTTCCTGTGGGCCGAGAGCCAGGGTAAGGTAGGTGGGGACGTTAAGGTATGTACCTTGTTTCCCGGGATTGCGATGAATGGGTAAACCGAGGGGCTGCCATTAGAGCACATCCTCCACAAGCTGTATAGGCTCCTCGACCAATTGCAGCCTCCTTCCCGGTGGTAGGCTAATGTTGAAAAATTCAGAGGGACTCAATACCTTCCTTCAAACCGCTACCAAGTAGATCACAAGCATATTCCAGCGGATACCATACTACCCACTGATATAAATTTAAAATGTTTACGCCGCCCGTTTTCCTAGCACTTCAGAGGATGATGCTATCGACTTGAATTTATCTTTCCAATTCCGCATCTCGATCGGTCGGTCCCCAAGCCCAATTCAACCCCAAGCACTCGCCCCAAGCAAGATAATAATATTATGGTCCAAAGCATACGCCACTCCGCACACACACACATGGAAGCTCATTAACATAGTTCAGCATTCGGCCAATTATTCGCTCGGAGCCAACCCACCGCAAGAAATAAGAGGGAAAACATAAACAGAAAAGGTCCATTAATGGGCACAGAGGTTCCCTTCACTCCGCACTTCGATTAGCTAACCCCCCCCCCCTCACGATAACATATCAAGCACACAGGCATTGCGGGCGGGCGGGAATAAGGTGCGGTCACCGAATATCACTCGGTATCACGACCTCATCGGTTCAATTTATCGAGAGCATGTACCCACTGCTGAAGTAGGCACAAGTGCTTTCATCCTTTTCGCATTGTGAGAACACAAGCCAGAGTGAAACGCGAACATGCGGGATAGATAACCCCCTTATGAAAGATTCAATATTTTTGGAAAAAGGAAAAAATACAAAGTAAAAATGACAAATTTGATGGAAGAAAACTCAACCCCTAGCGATCCATTCACGGTAGACGACAGGGTAATTCTTAGGGTGGACTGTTGAAAACGACATAGGGTTGGTTGAAGAAAGAGAGGTACGACTAGTTATATACAGGAAGATCTAGCCACAACTTCCCGGGCTCACGCGGCTTCGCTCGCTACCACATTGCCGCCACGTCGGCGGCTTACGTACTATCCTGCAGTCAACCATACCAGATAATATGGTAGGACACTCCAGCACAGACAGCGCTGGCCATGGGGCTTCTTTATTGAAGTGATATCTATTCAAAAATGGGCCAGGAGCCCCAAGACTCTCTGGCACTTTGGCCATGAAGGAAGGAAAAGATTGAAATCAGACCCAGCCCGGAATGCCCCCGTGAGAGAGTTGTCTCCCTCTCAGCCAACTTAAAATTCTTCAAGTAACGGAAATGGGGGCTCCGGAAAAGGTCTTATTCGCTGAGTGCCAAAGTTGAGAAACTCCCGGTTTGCGCCGCACAGAGGGTTTGCCTCTTTCAAAGGTATATTTCGTAGCTGGTGGTGTGGTATCCGAGAGGTTTGCAAGGTTGCTTGAATTAAAATATTTCTACACCTGGTGATGTTATCGCACGGAAAATTGTAGAAAAAAACGGCAGAGAGAGGACTTGCTTAATCATGCGGGAGGATGGCTGCGTCAGCAGGTTTATCGAGGGTGGAATTGCAGATCATGTTCCCCCGGCATAACGTGACCAAGCCTACCATGAGAGGAGGTCCTCTACCGTCAGGCCCATCAATTCCACTAGCCCACATGACCCGAAGGGGGCACTAGTAGCTGACAACTGCAATTGCTATATTTTCGTACAGTTTCTATTGGTTTTGGGATCGTGCGGGAAAGGGGTAAGAACATGTTCACCGGCAGAAAAATCAAAAAAAACCAGCTAATTACAAGTAACGTATCATATGTCAACCAGCCAACATAAAAACGTAAGGATACCGTATACGACATATCCCGCGTAGCAATACCCCCGATTCCTTCTCCAGTGCCCTGCCCGCTTCAATCGCACCGAGAGCTTCTGTGGACTATCTAGAGCTTTCTAAGGACCTGTTCTGGTGTCGCCGTTCCGTCCCATTACCCTACACGAGTGACCACTTCCCTTCCGTTTGACGATCGCTTTTCCGGTGGAAACGGTCTCAGAAGGGAGCGGGACGGGACGGTCGTATCCAAACAGCCTGACTTAAGAGTTTCCCCCTTCATTTCTCCTCACCACCCTTGGCTCTTTGTGCCCATATTCAGGTGCGGTAATGTGGGTATTATATCATATATACAAACTCGAGAATTACAAGTCGCATGCTCAACATGATTTTTTTCTGCTATATAATGGGGTTACGGTGGCTGTCAGGTTCTAAAGCTAGCAGGCGATTAGATCTACCGCTCAAATAATAATATGATACCCTCCCCTCCCAACCATACCTCTATCTCCAATGTATCATCCTTTTCACGCGGTTTGCTGTAAACTAGGCTAAAATGCGGGGGACTCGCGCAAAATCACCGGTGACTCTAAAAACGATAGATGTCGAATGACTGTGGTCCCGAAACCTTTGATGGGATTTCGGTGGGTTAGGGGTGGGCTCATTTTTGTTCAACCGAACAATAACGTGGGCTGTCCATCAAAAATGTTCAAAATTAATTTGACATGTCGGGTGACATGTGATTTGTAGCTATGAAATGTGTCAACCACTCGAGTAGGCAGATGAGTTCCGTTTGCAGAGGGATGAGAGTTTAAACCAATCAAGGCTGCTGACGCAAGTCCACTCGCGCCCGTTCAAATCCCATCCAAGGTTCTGAGGACCGCTTTTGGCGGGGTACGGTTGATGGCAATGCCTTCGCTCTGGCCTTCGGAATTCCGCCATCTCGATTCCCCACTCATCGGACCCTGCCAGGGCTTAAGGCCGTATTCTCCGCGTTGGGTGCTGCTGCACGTCGACGAACGGTTATACAAGCTGCCTGCGCTAGATGGATGGAGCAGATCTTCAGGGCAGTATTTCCCCCGGATGCCGTCTTTACTCGTCCGAATCCACTATCTATGTTAGGCTGCCATACTGCGCACCCGGGGACAAGGTACCGCGAGAAGGAAAATTGTTTATTCGACGTGGTGTAGGTTGAGAATGACGAATTGCTGGATCTTGTCAACTAGTGCTTAAATTTCAGTATCATAACTTGCGTACTGTAGCTAAGCCCATTGTAGTTTAGCTCTGCTGCTCATGATATGGGACCGTATCACACTGGCAAATACGGTACATGCTTAAGCAATTCAACACACAATCTATCTCTTCTGCTTCCCCCCCTCCCTGTTTAAATTTTTGGTGAATATGCGCAAATAGTAAGAGCGTGACTCGCTGCCGAAGGCGCATATCCTTTCAAGAAAAAGCACAGAAATGGGTAGCGTGTCCAGACCCTCCCCGGTGGTTGGTAAACCGACTCTGATCCCTCAATTGTTGGATTACCTAACCTTGGGCGCCCTCCAGAGGGTGCCCTACGGCTCGACGTCAGGTTAGGCTCAACGTCACTTTTAGGCTGAGCCGAAACCAAAGTCCCACCGGATGAAAATAAAAGTTGCAAAACAGCAGAAAGAAAATGGAAGACTTATTTTAAAAGACTTCGTAAAATGAGAGAAAGCCAGAAGGGCGTTTAGAGCATCGGAAAATGTTTGGTAGCGGTTCGTAATTCTTGAATTCACATAAATTTCAAATTGAAAGTGACGTTGTGCCGAATCGGACGTTAAGCCGTAGGGCACGGTTCAATGTCACGGTAGTCACTAGGCGGGCGACCTGGCCCGGGTGATAATCGTCCGTGATTTGGCCAACAGTCGATTCGGATACCGGTATCCCATCGAAAAGCAAAGACCGATCTATCCCAATGACTAAGCGCTAAGGGTGCTGGATTGTAGGGGAGCTTCTTTAGTCTAGGTGCCGGTAATATACTTTAACGGCGAATGAAGTGAAATACAGTAGAATCCGGCAGACGTGGCGGCTTCACATTTGGGATATTGTATAATTAACCGAACATCTGGCGCCTCAAGATTTGGCCATGCGCAACATCACAGCACGCCCCCCTCACTCCGGAACCCCACTATACCTTTACCACAACAAAAAACTCCTAGTACGCAAGATGCTAATTTGGATTATGTACTTATTTGATTTTTAAATATTTTTTGGTTGCGGTTTTAGTGGTCAAGTTTTGCGAAAGAAGTACGCCTCGTTGCAACCCAGTGGTCGGTTAATCGTGCTCACGCACAACAGATTACCGATTGTCAAGAGAGGTTGAGCGCTTTACAATACTCAAGCCGTCAGGAGTCTGGAGAGACAGCCTTATCTTTTCTGGGTATAAATTTCGGGTATCTCACAATTTAATTGTGGCGAATACCGTAATGTAAGGTGAGGTGGGATATTGACTCAAATCGACAAATACTGGGGCTAGATATCGTGGAGCACTTTATGAGAGGATTGTCCCACCACCAGAGAATCATTGTTGGTGTTGAGTTTTTTGATGCCGGGTCCCTGTCTCACAATTGTCCGAATGCGGGTGTTTGCTTGGCGGGAACCGAGCGGACAGCGATTCAAGACTCGTGGGCCGCGCCCTCCGTTTTTCAGCTGGTGAAAATTTCGTAAAACCTCCTGCCCCTACTGTTTATCGCAACATATCAACATTCGACGAACACTTTGGACTGGCCATCATGGACAACATATATAAATCCTCGATTGGCAGCGGTAACGCCAACTGTGGTAATGTGACAGATAGTCATAACGTCAACAATATCAGGAATATCGGCGGTGTCGTCAATGTGGGGAGGGCTGTGGCCGATAAGAACCCAGAGCTTATGAAGTGGCTCTCGCCACTAGAGCCGGGGAGAAGGCATCAAGATGTGCGCACCGACAGGCTCGATGGTGTGGGGAATTGGCTTTTAGAAACAAACGAGTTTCGGGAGTGGAGGAGCAGTGAAGGTGGAGAAGATGGGGCTCTCTTATTTTGTTACGGGAATCCGGGAGTGGGGAAGACATATCTAAGGTAACGGATTGGCTCTTGGAAAGAAGCGAAAGTTCTCACTAATAGCCAGCAATATTAGTTCGTTGGTGATCGACAGCCTCTGCGATGAATCTCGTGTGGAAGATACTGCAATCGCGATGCTCTACTGCGACTTCCGCGACCAGCATGAGCAGACAACTGCCAACATCGTGGGAGCCATCCTAAAGCAACTGGCAACCAGAGGGGGTGTGCTGGAGCTTGTGAGGACAGTGTTTGAAAAGGCGAAAATGGAGGTTGGAGGTCGGGGTCTACGACTTCCGGAAATGGTGGAGATGCTAAAACAGTCTATTGCCCTATTACCACGCGTTTTCATCTGTATCGATGCCTTGGATGAGTGCCTACCTAGGCATCTACTCGAGCTTCTTGAGTTGCTGAAGGATACTATTCAGGTGTCACCGAGGATGCGAGTATTTGTCACCGGGAGGCCTCAAGTAGAGGCCGAAATTACCAGATATTTCACCACCACTATGGTTATAGTACCCATTAGTCCTAAGACGCAAGATATAAAAAGGTATTTGGAGAGGAGGTTGGAGATGGACACCGAGCCCGACGCGATGTCCGAGAGTTTACGAACGGATATCCTCAGGATTATTCCTGAAAAAATCTCTGAAATGTGTGAAGGAGCATCCGAAGTTCCCACTTCATGGACCATTCTATATTCGCTAACGATGGACTGTAGATTCCTCCTCGTTTCGCTAAACATCGATGCTATCCTGGCGGAGGTTACGGTCAGTGAGAGAGAGCAGAAATTGAACGAGGTTTGTAAGGGAAATCATGTGGAGGATGCATACACGACAACAATGGCACGAATAAAGTCCCAGAAGGGGAGTAAACCCAGACTCGGAATGGAAGCCCTGATGTGGGTATCGAATTCGCAGCGACCATTACACACTAGCGAGTTATGCCATGCCTTAGGAGTCAAGATGGGATCGGCAGATTTGGACGTTAAAAACATTCCTACAATTCGAACACTCCTCGGTTGTTCTTTAGGGCTCATCGCGGTTGAGGCGTACTCCGGCACCGTCCGGCTTGTCCATTTAACGCTGCGGGAATATTTATCTAATAACCGAAGCCTGTTCCAAAGTCCACACTCGGTGATGGCGGAGGTTTGCTTGACGTACCTCGATTTTCAGAGTGTTCGGGAGCTTTCGCCCACTCTTAAGTCCGCCCCACCGACAGTCCCCCTTGTTGAATATGCTTCTTACTATTGGGGAACTCACACAAGGATGAGTGAGACGGAGGATGTCAGTCCGCTCGCACTCAAGCTTCTGATCGGATTCGAACAGCATATATCCTCTAAGCAGCTTTTATTACGGTATAACAAGGATAGGAGTTGGTGGGAGCCGGGCTTCAATGAGGGGGGTGTCTCGAATGGCTTTACAGGGCTCCATGGAGCGGCATCTCTCGGGCTTGTGAACGTAGTCGCTGCTTTATTGGGGAAGGCGGAATGGGATATTAGCGCAAGAGATAGCATAGCTGGGACAGCTCTTGCGTGGGCAACCATAATGGGTCATGAGGGTGTCGTAAAGATGCTGTTAGGGCGGGAGGATGTCAACCCCAATACTGCAGATACCTATGGTCGAACACCACTCTGGTGGGCAGTGAGACATGGGAATGAGGGAGTGGGAAAATTGTTATTGGAACGGGAGGATATCAATCCCAACACTGCCGACAGTTATCATGGTAAAACACCACTCTTGTTGGCTGCGGAGTTTGGACATGAGGGAGTCGCAAAGTCGTTATTGGAACGAGAAGACACCGACCCCAACGCCCCCGGTATTAGATATGGTCGAACACCACTTTGGGAGGCTGCGAACGTTGGGCATGAGGGAGTCGTGAAGCTGTTATTGGAGAGAGGGGACGTTAATCCTAACACTACCTACGGTCCATATGGCGAAGCACCACTTTGGAGGGCTGCGAGCAATGGGCATGAGGGAGTCGTGAAGCTGTTATTGGAGAGAGGGGACACTAATCCTAACACTGCCTCCGGTCCATATGGCGAAACACCACTTTGGAGGGCTGCGAGCGATGGCTATGAGGGAGTCGTAAAGTTGTTATTGGAGCGAGAGGGCATCAATCCCAACGCTGCTGACAATGAATATGGTCGAACGCCACTATGGCGAGCTGCGGAGGGTGGGCATATCGGAGTCGTAAAGTTGTTATTGGAGAGAGAGGACGCCAATCCCAATACGGCAGACAATAAATATGGTCGAACCCCACTCTGGCGGGCTGCAAAGGGTGGGGATGAGAGAGTCGTAAAGCTGTTATTGGAGAGAGAGGACACTAATCCCAACACTGCCAACAGTAAATATGGTCAAACAGCACTCTGGTTGGCTGCGGGGCGTGGGGATGGGGGAGTCGTAAAGTTGTTATTGAAACGAGAGGACACCAATCCCAACATTACCGACACTGAATATGGCCGAACCCCACTCTGGCGGGCTGCAAAGGGTGGGGATGAGAGAGCCATAAAGCTGTTATTGGAGAGAGAGGACACTAATCCCAACACTGCCGACACTAAATATGGTCGAACAGCACTCTGGTTGGCTGCGAAGCGTGGGGATGAGAGAGTCGTTAAGTTGTTATTGGAACGAGAGAGCATTGGTCCCAACACTGCTGACAATGAATATGGTCAAACACCACTCTGGCAGGCTGCGAAGGGTGGGCATGTCGGAGTCGTAAAGTTGTTATTGGAGAGAGAGGACACCAATCCCAATACGGCAGACAAAGAATATGGTCGAACCCCACTCTGGTTGGCTGCGAGAGGTGGTTGCGCGGGAGTAGTAAAGTTGTTATTGAACCGAGAAAACATCGATCCCAACGCTGCAGACACAAAATGCGGTCAAACACCACTCTGGTTGGCTGCGCGTAGTGGGCTTGAGGAAGTGGCAAAATTGTTACTAGAACGGGAGGACACTAATCCCAACTCTGCCGACAGCGAATATGGTCAAACACCACTCTGGTGGGCTGCTTGGAGTGGGGATGCGGGTGTCGTAAAGCTGTTATTGGCGCGCCGGGACATCAATCTCAACACTTCCTACACAAAATATGGTCAAACGCCACTGTGGAGCGCTACGTGGGGTGGGCATGAGGCAATCGTAAACTTGTTGTTGGAACGAGAGGCTATCGGTCGTAACACGGCCGACACAGAATATGGTCGGACACCGCTGTGGCTAGCTGCGAGTGGTGGGTGTGAGGGAGTCGTAAAGTTGTTATTGGGACGAGAGGGCATCAATCCCAACACTGCCGACAATGAATATGGTCAAACGCCATTGTGGTTGGCCGTGAAGCGTGGGCACGAGGGAATAGTAGGTTTGCTGTTGGAACGGGAAGACATCAATCCTAATACTGCCGACAATGAATATGGCCAAACGCCACTCTGGCTGGCTGCTGAGGGTGGTCACAAGGGAGTCGTAAAGTTGTTATTGGAGCACCGCGACATCAATCCCAACACTTCCGACACTAAATATGGTCAAACACCACTCTGGATCGCTGCGTGGTATGGGGGTTATTGTACAGCAATATTGTTATTAAAGCGGGAGGACCTCAATCCTAACTCTAGCGACACAAAATATGGTCGGACACCGCTCTGGTTGGCTGTGAGTGGTGGGCATCGTGGTATAGCAAAGTTGTTATTGGAACGGGAAGACATCAATCCTAACACTGCTGACACAAAAAATGGTCGGACACCGCTCTGGATCGCCGTGTGGTGTGGGGATTATTGTACAGCAATGTTGTTATTAAAGCGGGAGGACCTCAATCCTAACTCTAGCGACACAAAATCAGGTCGGACACCGCTCTGGTTGGCTCTGAGTGGTGGGCATCGTGGTATAGCAACGTTGTTATTGAAACGGGAGGACATCAATCACAACACTGTCGACAACGAATATGGTCGGACACCACTCTGGCTGGCTGCGAGGTCCGGGCACGATGGGTTAGTAAAGTTGTTATTGGAACAAGAGGACACCAATCCCAACACTGCCGACAATAGATATGGTCAAACACCACTCTGGTTGGCTGCATGCAGCGGGCATGAGGCAGTCGTAAAGTTGTTATTGGGACGAGAGGGCATCAATCCCAACACTGCCGACAATGAATATGGCCAAACGCCACTCTGGCTGGCTGTAGAGGGTGGTCACGATGGAATAGCCAAGTTGTTGTTGGAGCGAGAGGATATCCATCCCAACACTGCCGACACCGAATACGGTCAGACACCACTCTGGTTGGCTGCAAGGGGTGGGAATGAGGGAGTCGTCAAGTTGCTACTGGAACGAGGCGATGTCAATCTCGACACACCAAGCCTTAGTGGCGAAACAGCCCTTGAATTAGCTATGCTCTTTGGGCGTGCCGGGGTTGTGAAGTTACTCTCCGAACCTCAACCCCCCATCCCGGTCTCCTCAGATACCCACGGAGTCGCAGAGCAACCCCCACCCGAACAGTCCGACTTACTTGAAAGCCCCTTACAACCCATCCCGCCCGCCCATCTCTCACCTCCGAAGCCACTTCCCCCTGATTCCAGACCCCTCCTCAGAACAGCGATCCGTTCCTTAATTGTTATTTCCCTTTTAACCTTCCTTTTCTATTTTCTTGTTGTCACCAGTCCTTCCCTATCAACCAGCTAATTACAATTATTTCCCAGATGACTTGTATGTCATACATACTAAGCATCTGTTGACAACACTTTCGCGGACCCAAGTTGAGCTAGCCTCGGTGGAAACTAATGTTGGGAGTCCTGTTTTGGTTTATGACCTCCAATCTATACTTTTTTCCCTTCCTTTTCTTAGTCGCCAAATTTTCTTTTTTATCTCACCTCTACCGTACAATCTTCTCAATCTCCTTTTATTACATTGCTTATTTCCTTGGTTTTCTCCTCTTTTCGGAATCGCATTTTAGACAGCTTTATTACAGAAATATACCATAACCTATGCTCTGGGTTCTTCAATAGTCTGCCCTTCACAGTGTAGGATATCAAGGGTTTTGACTTTTTGACAATATGATTTCCCTTCCCCCTTGGTAGGGTTCAATTATCTTATCCCCCCTCTCGCATAACTTTGATTGACAAAACAATGGTAGATGGTCCATATTTTCAATCAACTACACCTACGATGACAGACGAGACCCTCCTCTGATAACGAACATATACGGTGGGAGTGTTTTCCCCCACCTGCTAGCTTACCTGTAACTTAAACACAAGTGTTGTCATGCCCGTGGTTGGGCAGATTCCCAGCTCACCGTAGGGGTAGGGAGAGGTCTACGCGGAAAGAGCGAATTTCCGTAACGGCCGATAGATCAATTAGAGGAATATTTGACAGAAAACATATTTGCTGTTGACCTGCCCTCCTTTTTGATGGACTGGTTGTAATTCCCCTGGCAGGTATGGTGAGAAGTGTGGTTGAACGAAAGGATCTGTAGAAGAGACTAGTTAGCGTATGATAGAGCATAGCCCGAGGAAGTTGAGTATGCTATATCATCTTGGCATACATTGTTTTCCTGTATTTAGAGCAGATCACGGACCACCGAAAAAAAACGACACCTCTTTCCTCCATTTTTCCTACGCTGTGTATGATACGAACACAAAACACCAACGTGTTATTCGTCATTCCGCTGCCGCTCATTTCCTTACCATTACTTTTTCTAGGGGTTTGAGCACAGTATGATGCATCGCACTTAACGGGAGGAGCCATGAATTTCTCCAATTTGATACTCACGTAAGATTGTTCGTGAGCTACCTGACACACTCCCCTCGCTATTTCTTCTTTTTATTGCCCCTCTCTCCCTCCTCATTTGGCATTCGGAATTCCGACTTGCAAAAGTAATGCTCAGACCATTCTTTTTTTCTACTACAGTAATCTTTAAAGCTGTGATGTTGCCTGGAAGTAGCTTGAACTGCCTGTGCGGTCCTCAATACTCTACACCCCACCATAGATTTTGAATTGGGGGTTTCGTTTATTTGCCGCCAAGGAAGTTGTTATATCAAAAGGTCAACACAATTCACCCCAATAAGCATTTCTCATGTTGCTCGTGCACTCGCTACCCCACTGTCAGTTTATAGCATCACGGCCCGCCTCTAGTGTTCCACTACCAAGTATCTGGCCTGAGCATTCAACCAAGGGCAGGGCATTATATCATAGCCGGTTTGCGCATCACCCATCAGATATTTATTTTCCGATGACAATCACCGTAGGGGTACCCCCGTGTGATCACCTATTAAGTGATAAGTTATTAGTCGGTTTCCGGACTAACCTAGCTTTCATCGAGCTCAAAATTTCAGAGTTCGAGTATGAAATCGGACTCGCAGGTTTGATCAGGGCCGGTGAATATATATTATGGCGTCATGAAGTGTAAGTATAGTATTGTGGTTTCTAAAGGTGGGATTTGCACTTCGGTCTTGGGCTTTTATGTGCTCCGTGTCTTCCCGGAAGGGCTATGTTTGCTTTTTTACTGCCTTAGGCCGGAGGAAGGATTGCGTGGTATGGTTGGCCGAAGTAGGTCTCTGGTCGTTCATCTTTCCGGCACTGTGGAGGTATTACGTCTAAAGCCAGATAAGGATATCTGGCATTTTATTTCGCCCGGAGTATTCATGATATAATACCGTACGTTCCATCTGAGCAGTCAAGTGACGCACTTAATCAACAAGATATCCCATTAACCGAGAAGGCCGCCCGGAAGCCTGGGTATCCTAGCAGTAAGATATATTCTGGTCTGTCCTCGTCACGAAGCAAAGAAAAGTAAAAGTAGTGAGTGATAGGGTATGAAGCGAAAAATGGTTCAAATAGTGACTAGGGAGATCAGGCTCTTGTGTAATCAAAACTGTAAGAACTATGGGAACATTACAGAGACCATGTTACATCTATAGTCCTGGGAAGGAGCCCTGGTATGTGGCGCTATTATTTGTATAAACAAATAACTCCGCCTTTCAGCCACCTCCATGATCCTCAGCCTCATTCCCGTAGCCACCCTTGGATTCCGCGATAAGAGCACAATCCATGCTTACCATCCCCTTCACTAGAAGTTATCCGAAGATCACCAGATACAGCTGATCCCGCGGGCTCTCTCAATTTCACATCCTTGCCGATGCGTGGGTACGCTTCCAGGCTGCTAGCCCCGATGTAACGCTTATCTTATCGTGGAGGTTGAGTGGGTCTGGCTTTTTCTGAGTGGTAATGGCCCCCAACATTTGGCCGGCCAATACTCAATCTCTTTTCTTGTTCAGGCTGATCTCTCAGCGGGGATTACCCACAATCAAACCCATCTCCATCAAGTTCGAAAGGAGCTTGCTCAATGACCGGATATGCGGTTTTCAAAGCCAGCGGAGCGAAACTATATAGTAAATTCCTAATATGTGTCAAATGTAAGTGGGTGTATATCGGGTATTTTCTGGCATTGTGGTGGAGAAGGGATCAATAGCGAGGGGAACGGTTGAAGGGGGGGGGATAATGTTACCAGCTGGCCCGGCCATACAGAGCGAGAAAGGACAAGCACGGACGAGAACTATATGAGCTGAGTTGGTGAAAGACTCTTGGCGAAGCTAAGCCTTTCCTGATTGCGTGTAGCGACCAGCCCTATGAAACAGAGATCTCAATCTTTGGCTCGGAGGAGCGTACGCGACGCGGGCAAGGTGTTGAGGGGATACAGTAGTTGTTCCCTAGTATGATATCGAAATGGGATTTAGTTGTACTGTACGGGCGTGGCTGGTCCCGACCCATGCTGAGGTTCATTGGTTGCCCGCTCTTGGCATGTTCTAGCCGAGTTGGTCGTCGTGACAATTGCCCGTGTTGCTTAACAGCCTAGTCTATGTCTGGACCGGCCCCGCCCTTCTCAGCAACGGTCGGTAGCTAGACCTACGGTGCTAGAAGCGTTGCGAAAAAGGATACCGGTGGAGGGCTTGTTGGAGCAGATTGAGTGGATTTATTTATGTGAAGCCCTAAACTACCATAACCTTATTAAAAATAATTTTAAAAATTGCTTTGCGACCACTATAATAATATTATTATGTGAATTTTCTGCATGCTTGATCCCTGGGGTATTCCGGTCACAAAGTGACATCAAGGACAAGCTGTCGAGTGCGCGTTGTCGAGGTGGGTGTTGCTATGGGAATGATTGTGAGTACGGGAATGTCGGGGATACCCGGGATGCATAGAGGGCAAGAATTGTGGGGGTGGGAACCGGGATGAGATGTTGGATTTTTTTTCTCCGGGAGGCTCAGCTGGGCTCAGTGAGCTTGTATAATAATTACTATTGTTTTCCTTCCATAAGACGGTAATTTGAGATGCTACAAGGCTTCACTGCGGTTTTCATAAAGTGACTCACCTCGCTGAAGCGGATAACCGCTTGATCAACCGAATACCCTTTTACCAAAAAATGAAAAGAAATATCTTGAGAAGTGGTATGATATCATACTGAACATATTTTCTTTTTCAGTTTTCATTAAATTTTATGATATTTTCACTAACCCGAGTTGGATTTGGTTGGCGTGTGAACCGCATGTGTAGTGGGAATCGGCTTTTGCTCCTTAACCCAACAGGGCTCTGCTGCTAAAATGGTTCTACATATCATACATAATGAAGGTTTCAGGGAAGAGAAATCTTTTTAAAATACGGGGTCACCATGAAATAACTGTGCACTTTCTGGACGTTTTCTCAGTGTAGAGCTTTTCCGGGCTGCTGTTTGGGAAGATGGTTCAAAAAAATCCTTATGCTCAGCATAGCCCAGGGGCTTCACTGTTAGAAGAATACCCTCATAAAAAAACTCAATGGCCCCAAGAATCTCCTAAACTTTGGTACTGAGAAAGAGAAAATTCGGTCCGGAAATGGGAATGTGAAAAGGTCGAAAACGGTAGGTTCAAAAGAAAAAGAAGCTAAGAAAGAAAGAAAGAAAAATCAATTCGCGAAATTTGTATCAATCGGTCCTTGCACTCTCAAGGAAAGTCTTATCACTCGGTGTACTTCACTCGCACACTAGACTTATTCGGTTCAATTTGCGTTTCGTGGAGTTCGATGTTCATTCGTTTCGGTTGCTATTGACTTGGTAAGACAGGTGGAGAAAGTCTCCCTACATACAGAAAGAAAATTTTTTCCCTTCCTCCTTCAAACATACCCTATCACTATTGCTCCCAGCCGATAAAAACCCCAATCGAACTACATCCCTCTCTAAATCAAACCAGCACCAACTAGCAGGACAGCAAAATCCACAAACCAGTTTTTGAGCCTTACATTACTATTATATGGAGGGGTGGTAGGAATCAGATTAGTCCTAGGATATACCTCTGAAGGATTGGTGTCCGAGACTCAGCTAACTTAAAAATTCCCTTTCAGCAACTAAATTGGGACACTGGAAAAGCACCTATGATATTCTCTCATTACCAGAACTTAAGGGGATCCTGGTTGCCGTATCCGGGTTTAACCCTTCTCAATGGTATAGCTCCAACATCGCAGTAACGGCATCAAACAGTTGGCCAAAACACATATACCGAAAACGTTTATCCATTCCCAATATTCCGTTCAAGGCGAAATTCCTTGGTAACCCAGTATTATATTTCTCACAAAACAGTCGAGGATGTAAGTGAAAAAACTGAACAGGGCATGCTTAATAATCACACCCATGAATGGCTGCGTCGGAAGGTTTAAGGCGATTGGGGCTGATAATCCGGGCCACAACTTACTGCGCTCCATGGATTGACTACGCTAGTGGGATGGTGTAACTACGATACTGGCTCACGGCAGGATCTTCGGGGAATGTGGAAAGTAGGCTCGGCATGTTTAGCAGGAGGTCCCGCCTGGGTTAGCCTTAGGCTGGGCTCTACATTTCTGGAAACTTCTACAATGCGCAAGTACTGTACTTGTGCTGAGTTTTTCAAGAATTCATGGTGGAGCTTGTCCGAAGCCCATGGTGGGACGGAGGGTCACATTATCCTGAGCCATCAAGCCCGTCACCCGCGCGGGCCCGCTTGGCTTTCCGAGGGAGCTGGGTGCTAACACCCGTAGTTGTTATTTCTTATGTGTGGGTATAGTAGTGAATGATTGACTCGCGCAGCGATAGAGAGAACACTAAAAGGCTATGTTGGAACTGTCACAGGATGTGCACAAGAGTGAGAAGTAAGAAAAACAATTTCGTTCCTTTTCTAATCTAATGGCAGAGACAGATGTATAAGTAAAACATAAACAATGTGTCCTGACCATTCCATGAATCACCACACCTATCAGTATCTCTCCAAGCATCCATACACTCCCGTGATAACGAAGGAAAGACATATCTGGAGAATCCCCTGTCAATCTCTGAACCCCCACACTAATCCATTGGACCTCTGAACTCTCCGCCAGAATCCCGAAATCTCCACAATCTATCCCAATCAATCAACATCCATCTAGAACCTTCAACATTATTTTTGTGTATCTTCTGCTAATATTGGGACGAGAAGGAAACAAGAAGCGTGCCAATAATACAAAAGAGAGAAAACTAACGGCATGTATGTCAACTACCGGTAGCCGACAGTGAAAGATAAGGATGCTTAGCCCGAATAACAACATCCCCAAACTCTTCTCTAATATCCTATGTGTCTCCATTGACACTCAGAAACATTTCATAATAATAAAGGTAAAATATCCCAACCTGTCCCCGGCTCTCCCCATTCGTCCAAAAGCTACCACCTCTGAGGTTGCCGATGCCCAAGCACCGCAGACCTTGCCGAACCTCCGGGTGGGATCTCCACAGTCTGGTTAGGGTTATCCAGGATATGCTAATAGGTTCCACTCTGCTTCTCCTCATTGCTTTCCAACAGTCATATGTTGCGTCTATATACTACCGATCCAATATACTGGGGGGGTACAGTACCGGGTATCATACCGGTACTACATTTGAGCGTACTGGCGCATTGGCTTGTGAGTGACAGGTTGCATGTTCATCGCGTTTTGTCTACAAGTTCTTAATCCAACAGGGTTAAGGCTCTAGTGTTAGTACTAGTATGATAATATGTGATCAGATTTGTCGCCTAAGCCTACCGATAAGAACTAAACTGAGCCGCAAGGCATATTTTTCAAACATCTTGATTTCTAGCGTGATAATCTCGCCACTTGGTTTGCCACAAACCGGACCAGTGTGTGAGGTGTTCATGGGAAATCCCTTGTTGCTCGACAGATGAAGGATGTTGGGCGCTATTTCTACTCGAGTAGTGTCCTGACTTTGGTCGGACTGAAATCAAGTTAGTTAAACTCAAAGGAAGCACTTTCGCCCCATTGCATTCGGCACTCGCCCCTTCTCGGCCCTTTCCGTATTGCGTCCGGGCTCCTGGCTAACGGGCACATTCGTTCCGTTGAGCACCACCGCTACTCAAGAAATTTCACGAGTTTCTAGGATCTAACGTTGTTTGGTGACGACGAGACAAGATGTTAGGACCGCCAAGTTCCCCGCAAGCTGATACGGGTACCAGTACTGTGCTCGTATATATCTTACTGTGCAAGTACTAGTACGGCACGTCTGACAGCACTCGAGTACTGTGTGCCACGCAACGGCTATCTATTCTGCCTCCACTACTCGAGTTCTTGTACAAGATGAACGCAACAAGTCTTTAGTGTCGCATACCGGTATTTGTTTGAACTTGCTCGGTTAAACCCAACTGTATTTACGCTCTACTGCTTCCCCGCAGGGTAAATTTATCCAATATCACAGTGGTATTCATGAAATTAGCACTGAACCGATCGCTTCTATTCCGCTCCACCCCAACTGACGCCCTAGATTTGTAAAGTGCAGTGGCACTGCCTACCCCCGATGGCACAAATCCTTTCAACAAAAGCAACCTGTCCTATACCGTATTGAGTTCTTCCCTCCCCTGCGCCCGACAAGCTGTCTATAATCACCCGCTACCTGAGTGGTGGACAGAATTTATCGATAAATGCCTCTAGCTCTGGGGATACCGGCATTGCGGTAATACTTAAAGTAATACCGGTACACACACTGAAGCTGAGCCGACGGCAGTGTCTAGGGTGCTGGCAGTTCAAACCTATATTGTTTTTTTTATTTCCTCCGATGATTCATCATAGAACCCAGAGATCTTGACAACCCCGCACTAACGGGATCCGGGGATATCTTTGAACCTCGATTTCTTCTTATGGGAGTTTTCCTATACCGAAAAAAACGACTCCTTAAATCCGGATTCTGGTATTTGACTGACATCTACCGAGTACTCGTACACTATTGAGTCTGCCTAACAGATTCTTAGCATAGATATCATTGAACGCTTTAGGTGAGGATTGCCCCACCACCAGAATGTCAGTGTCGGTGTTGCATTCTGTGATGCTGAGCTCACATCTCACAATTTTCTGTGTTGACGTCGAGGGGATTTGAATGATTGGATATTAATTTTAGATTCATAAGCCGTACCCTTACTTTTTCAGCTGGTGGAGATTCCATAAACGTCCAATTTCGCTAACATAGTTATCGCTATGGGATACCAATATCTACGTTTGACAAACACCTTGGACAGACCATAATGGACAACCCATCACATGAATCCTCGATTGGCAGTGGTAACGCCAACTGTGGTAATGTAATTGGTAGTCATAACATCGGCAATATCAACTTCAGCAGTATCAACAATGTCGTCAATGTGAACAACACCATAGCCGATGAGGGCACGGAAATGATGAAATGGCTCTCGCTACTGGAACCAGGGAGAAGGCATCAAGATGTGCGCACCGACAGGCTCGGTGGTGTGGGGGATTGGCTTTTAGAAACAGACGAGTTTCGGGAGTGGAGGAGTAGTGAATGGAGCAGATGCGGCTGTCTTACTTTGTTCTGGGAGTCTGGGAGTGGGGAAGACATAGCTTAGGTAAGTGACCGGCTCTACGGGGGAAGCTGGAATTATCACTGACGTCCAGGACTATTACCGGTAGTTCATTAGCGATTGATCGCCTGTGTGATGAGTCACGCCAGGAAGATATTGCGATCGCGATGTTCTACTGCGACTTCCGTGACCAACAAGAGCAGACAGCTTCCAACATCATGGGGGCCATCATAAAGCAACTGGCGATTGGAGAGGATGTGCGGGATCTAGTGAGAACGGAGTTTAGGAAGGCGAAAAAGGAGGTCGGCGGTCGGGGTCTACGACTTCCAGATCTGGTGCAGTTGCTGAAGCACGCTATTGCCAAATCACCGCGTGTTTTCATCTGTATTGATGCGTTGGATGAGTGCCTTCCGAAGCATCTACTGGATCTTCTTGAGTCACTGAATTGATGCTCTTCAGGTATCACCAAGGACCCGAATATTTGTCACCGGGAGGCCTCAAGTTGAAGCCGAAATAAAAAGGATTTTCGCTATCGGGATTATAGTACCCATCAGCCCTAAGTTGCATGACATAGAAAGATATTTGGTGAGGAAGTTAGAGATGGACCCCGTGCCCGACGCGATGTCTGATAGCTTACGGGCGGATATCCTGACAATTATTCCACAAAAAATCTCTGAAATGTGCGTAAGAGCATCTACAGTTCCTACACCATGCATGACCCTGTACTTACCAACGACGGCGGCAGATTCCTCCTTGTTTCGATGAGCATTGATTCTATCCTGGCAGAGGTTACTGTTCGTGAAAGAGCGGAGAAGTTAAGCGAGCTTAGCAAAGGCGATCATATGGAAGATGCATACGCGGCAACTTTGGCACGAATAAAGGCACAAAAGGGTAGTAAACCCAGACTCGGAATGGAAGCCGTAATGTGGGTATCGAATTCAGAGCGACTACTATACGCTAGTGAGCTATGCCATGCCTTGGGAGTAAAGATAGGATCTGCAGATTTGGATGTAGAAAGCGTTCCTACAATTCGAACACTCCTCGGGTGTTGTATGGGGCTCATCACGGTTGAGGCATCCTCCGACACCGTCCGCCTTGTCCATTTAACGCTGCGAGAGTATTTATCTAACAATCCAAGTCTGTTCCAAAGTCCACACTCGATGATGGCGGAGGTTTGCTTGACGTACCTCAATTTTCGGTGTGTTCGGGAACTTTCGCAAACTATTAATTGGCACCGGCCGACAGTCCCCGTCCTCGAATATGCTTCTCATTATTGGGGAACGCATACCAGGATGCGGGAGACGGAGGATGTCAGTCCGCTCGCACTTAGGCTTCTAATTGGATTCGAACATCATATTTCATCTCGGCTTCTCTTACAACGTTATAATAGTGATATGCGGTTGGAACGAGGTTTTGTTCAGGGTGCTAGCACTAAGGGTTTTACTGGACTACATGGAGCGGCATATCTCGGTATCTTGGAGATAGTTTCTGTTTTGTTGGCGATGAAGGAATGGGATATTAACGCAACGGATGCGATGGGTAGAACGGCACTTGAATGGGCAGCTATAGGAGGCCATGGGGATGTCGTGAAGTTGTTGTTAGAGCGGGAGGATATCAACCGTGGCACTGCGAGCACCGTTTATTGCCGAACACCACTCTGGTGGGCTGCGAGGGGTGGATATGAGGGAGTTGTAAAGTGGTTATTGGAACGAAGGGACATCAGCCCCAACACTGCCGATAATGCATATGGTCAAACACCACTCTGGGGTGCTGCGAGGGGTGGGCATGTGGGAGTCGTAAGGTTGTTATTGGAACGAGAAGATATCAATCCCAACACTGCCGACACTGAATGTGGTCAAACCCCTCTATGGGTGGCTGCAGACAATGGGTATGAAGGGGTGGCAAAGCTGTTATTGGGCCGAGGGGACATCAATCTCGACACCCCCGACACCAGATGTGGTCAGACGCCGCTTTGGAGGGCTGCTAGGGGTGGGCATGAGGGAGTAGCAAAGTTGTTATTGGAACGGGAGGACATTAACCCCAACACTGCCGACAATGAACATGGTCAGACACCACTCTGGGGCGCTGCTTGTGGTGGGCATACTGGAGTCGTAAAGCTATTGTTGGAACGGGAGGACGTTAATCCCAACGCTGCAGACATTAAATATGGCCAAACACCACTCTGGTGGGCCGCGGGCGTGGGGCATGTGGGGGTCGTAAAGTTATTATTGGAGTAACTGGACATCGATCCTAACACTGCCGACAATGAATATGGCCAAACACCACTTTCGATGGCTGCGAGGGGTGGGAATGAAGGAGTCGTAAAGTTGCTATTGGAGCACAAGGACATCAACCCCAACACTGCCGACCATGAATATTGCCGAACACCACTCTGGTGGGCTGCGAGGGATGGACATGAGGGAGTCGTAAAGTTGTTATTGGAACGAGAGGACATCAATCCTAGTGCTGCTGACAATGAATGTCGTCGGACGCCACTCTGGTGGGCTGCTTGGGGTGGGCATGAGGGAGTAGCAAAGCTGCTACTGGAACGAGAGGATATCAATCCTAACACTACCGACAATGAACATGGCCAAACACCACTCTGGTGGGCTGCAAGGGGTGGGAATGAGGGGATCGTAAAGTTGTTATTGCAACGAGAGGACATCAACCCCAACCCTGTCGACAATGAATGTGGTCAGACACCATTATGGGTGGCTGCGAGGGATGGGCATGAGGGAGTAGTAAAGTTGTTATCGGAACGAGAGGACATCAATCCTAACACTATCGACACCCAATATGGTCGGACACCGCTCTGGTTGGCTGCGTGGGGTGGACATGTGGGAGTCGTAAAGTTGCTACTGGATCGAGGCGATGTCAACCCTGACATACCAAGCCTAAGTGGTGAAACCGCCCTTGAATTAGCCGTGCTCTTTGGATATTCCGGAGTTGTGCAGTTACTCTCCGAACCCAAACCTTCCCTTCCGGTTTTTTCAGATACCTTCGGAGCTCCCACGCAACCCTCACCCCTGCCGTCTGAGCTTCTTCAAAGTCCCTCTCAGCCATCCCCACCCGCCTGCCTCCCATCGCCGAAGTCACTCCCACCCAATACACCCCTCCTCGGAATAGCGATTCGCTCCTTCATAATTATTTCTTTCCTAATTTTTCTCTCTTGTTTCCTTGTTATCATTTTTCCTTCCCTATCGACTATCCTATCACTACCCTTTCATAGATGATTGCCCTATAGAAATATTGTAACTGTACATGCGGAGCTGGAGTTTGCAAAACCTTCACGGATCCAAGTCGCATTTGTGGCAATGGAAATTAATTTAGTGAGTCCTGTGATCTATGGCTCATAGTCTACGCTTTCCTCTTCTCACTCTTTCTGTTTCTTTTTTTTGTCGTCAATCTTTTCTCTTTTTCCCATCTCTCACCTACACTATACAGTGTCCTTAATCTTCTCTCTATCACACTACTAATTTTCCTTATTCTCTTCTCTCCCCTATACCATTTCCCTGAACACTATATCATAGAAACCTATCATTCCTGCTATCAGAGTCTTTCAATGACCTACCCCCCACAAATTTATGATATCAAAGGTGGTAACTTTTCAATAATATGGTTTCTGGGTCACAACCTGGCAGAGATTCAACAATCTTACCCCACCTCTCGTATAACTTTGACGGAAAACAAAGTGACGAATAAGTCTTATTGGAAATCAACTATAACCCTCGGTGCACCACGAGATACTCGGTCTAACAGGGGACTTACGAACAAGGGGAGGTCTTTGCCAGCCCCCCCCACCTCGTGATTTAAGCGCGAGTGCGAGGCAATGACCACGTTCGACGGGGGTGAATTTTCTTGTCTTCCCTTATGCACGTTGGGTCAACGGGAGGCCCTCTGGGAACGATCAAATAACTGTGATGGCATAACGGCAGATAAATTAGCAAAAATAAATGATTTGGTGGATAATGGGATCCTGTGCTGGCCTGCCCCCCCTCTTTTTCTAGGCGCCCCAGGTAGAATATATTGTATAGAACGGGTGGAGCTATGATATGAATTCCTTCGGTTAGAAACCTAGGTTAGGTTAGATCGCTCGCTAATTACGGAACATGTCATACTCCGCGCTTCGTCCATTTTTCCCCCTTCCTATCACTTGACATTTGGCATTTGGGGCAGAAAAAAATATCGGGTTGGCCACTATTTTCCTCTATTATGGTAGTTTGTGAATGATGTGATGTTCCTTGGAAATAGCTCGAACCAAGTCTTTATAAATCTGCACTACTGTCGGATTTTGATTTCGAATTTTGTTTATATGCCGATACTGAGGTTATTATTACCAAAAGCGGATCTAATAAGCATTTCTCATATTGCTACTATAAGTTACGACTCCACTCTCCGTTTATAAGACCACATTTGAGCTTTAAGTCCCCCCTCCCAAGTACCCCGCATGAGGATTTAGCTATAGAGCACGGCGCTAACTTATATTATAGCGAGCATGTTAATGGTACAGAACTTGTTACTCCCACAGTGGAAGCATTGTACTCGAGTATTGTGAGTCCGAAGAACTGTGTATTAAGTCAGGGCGGGACCAACAGCATCTATGATGTTGGTTAATTCATTCGCAAGTTATTACCATTACCGTATTAGATCTTTCTTATCCCGGTACTAAGAGATCTAGCTTATCCCTGGCATGACTTTCGATTCTGCTCACTAGTATTGGGAAGTTCCCGTACTCGTATGGAGAACTCCTATCGACCGGAGGTCTCGTGTAATTCCTCGAAATCCACTTTTTACCGCATTGCACTGGTAAGTTAACCCATGGATCACCAATTCTCTTTTGATACTTCCGGATGTTGACTTCCCCCCCCCTTCTGCTATCGGCCTCCTGGGGTGTTCACGCCCCGCGAAGTACGATTCTGCCCCCAAGGAGTTTTTCTGTTTTGGGCAAGTCGCAAAGTCAATGTGAAGAAGAAAAAAACCCATCTCCGCGGCAGGATTGGTCGACATAATTACTGTGGACATTTCTTGGCGGGATTGTGGCAATATATGGGACCAAACAGATTCACATATTATCGCTAAAACTTTGTCCAGAAGTATCTATACTTGCTATATTATTAGATATTTTTTATCCAACGGTAGTCGTTTGGTGTACCGAAGCTTGTCCGGAGCATATAGGATTAAAGTCTTGGCCAACTCCCGATTGGGATATGCTAGCGAAGCGCAAATGGTGGTCTTTCTCGTTGGCTCACTACTAAAGTTATTGGATTGCAGTTGAATTTCTTTGGGTACCGGTCAGCTAGTCGCAGGGAGAATAGGAGTGGGATCCAGGAGCTCTAAAATAGCTCACGATTGGGATAGCTCACCGATTGTTGAGGTAGGGCTCCTTGCAATACTTAAGCCGGTAGGAGTCCGAAAGGAATATGTGATGTTTCTCGATATAATTTAGGTACACAAGCACCATGGGGGATGATCCCATAGATGAGAGAGCTTGTTATCTATCGCTGTTTCGTTGAGAACCTCTCCCAGGTGTGAAGTATATAGGGCAAAGATGGAGTTACCGGTATATTCACTTCTATCGAGGTGCAACGACGAGACTGACAAGAGAGTGGATTGAGAGAATCTTAGAGAGTAGAGAAACGCATATGGGTATGAGAATGATGAGCGAAAGGAAAGATAAAGTGAATGGTCTTTTATAGAGAGAAATTCGGCGAAAAACACATATGCCCGTGGAAAAGAAAAATACTCAAAATATCACAAGATAAAGGAAATCCACCACACTCCCTAATCGCCAAACGCTACTAACATGAATCCAGTGTAGATATCCAGTAGTCTATCTGCTCCTATTCGTTTTAATCTTAGGTCGCTAGAACCTACTGCCAATTGGGCAAAGCGCACTCGATATCACTCGCCTGTTTAGAGACGCGTCGTGGGAGGTTAGGAGGAAAAAGGTTTAGCCGGCAGCTTGGCAAACGTGGGGTCATAGCTCAGGAACAACAGGTCGACCACCAGCACTAACACCGCAACCCCCTTCTCTCCCCAGCCTTCAGATCACCAAGCTTCCTACAGCTCGCGTTCTTTATCGCTGTATCCTTTATTGCCCCGCCGACCTCCCCTACCCAGCCGCGATGCACCCTCATTGTTATTAGGGATTTCTCGGTGGCCAGGATCTCCCACGACAAGGGTAGCGATAACCTCACCAATGCCTCCGACAGTGGAACAAGACCACTGACAAGTGCGGGAACTGGGCCATTTTCGATATTCCTTCATTTTTTTCTCTTCTTACCTGTTTTGTTTTTCTACCTTGTTTTTTCATTTCCTTAGCATGCCAATAATAATCTGGATTAGCTTTGAAAAATTGGTCCCTAAACAATCTGTGTTTGCACCATATATGGTCAAACAGATATATGTTTTCTCAAACACCGAAGGTTGCTGCTACGGTCGTCGAAACACTAGGCCCAGCCATAGTACGTTTCAACACCAGGTAGAGCACTTGTGCGATATAACGATTCAGCCTTAACTTAGGGGATGATGAAAGGTGTCAGGGAAGGAAGGTGTCAGGGAATACTCGTGCATTAAGTTTACAGGACAAATCATTCGGCCAGATTTTCGTTGAACACTTGAAGCGAGGATTGTCCCACTATCAGGGATTCGGTCTTGGTCTTGCTTTCTTGGGGGCTGGGAGCATATAATATCTTACAATTTCTAGATGGGGGCGTTTATGCGACGAGGTATGATTAGATAGTGATTTTAGACCCAAAAGACACCCATCACCTCCTTCATCACAACCGCTGAATATTCCATGACCCCCAAGAGCTCTACCGTAGCTACCGCAGTGGCACATCTATCCTCGGCCAACACTTTGGACATACCATCATGGACAACATAGCATATAAATTTTCGATCGGTAACGGTAATGTCAACAGCGGTAACGTAACAAATAGTCACAATATCGTCAACGTGAATAAAGCCATAGCCGATGTGTACTCGGAAATTATAAAGTGGCTCTCGCCGCTAGACCCCAGGGGAAGGCATCAGGATGTCCGTACCAACAGACTCGATGGGGTGGGAAATTGGCTCTTAGAGACAAGCGAGTTTCGGGAGTGGAGGAGCAATGAAGGTGGAGCAGATAAGGCTGTCCTATTTTGCTACGGAAATCCGGGGGTGGGGAAGACATATCTAAGGTAGGTGGCCGGTTCCTCTAGAAGGGTTAGGAGTAGTCGCTAACTTCCAACAATATTAGTTCCTTGGTGATCGATAGCCTCTGCGATGAGCCGGACGAGGAAGATATTGCAGTCGCGATGTTCTACTGTGACTTCCGTGACCGCCAGCAGCAGACAACTACCAACATCATGGGAGCCATCCTAAAACAGCTGGTAGTTAGAGAGAAAGTGCTGGAGCATGTACGGAAGGCATTTGAGAAGGCGAAAAGGGAGGTCGGCGGTCGAGGTTTACGACTTCCGGATATGGTGCAGATGCTCAAGCAGGCTATTGCCCTATTACCCCGGGTTTTCATCTGTATCGATGCGTTAGATGAGTGCCTACCTAAGAATCTGCTTGAGCTTCTAGAGTCACTGAAGGATACTCTTCGGGTGTCATCGAGGACCCGAATATTTGTTACCGGGAGGCCTCAAGTTGGGGCCGAAATTACAAGATATTTCACCACTGTGGTTATAGCACCCATCAGTCCCAAGAGGCAAGACATAAAAAGGTACTTGGAAAGGAAGCTGGAGTTGGACACCGAGCCCGACGCGATGTCCGATAGTTTACGGGCGGATATCCTCAGGATTATTCCAGAAAGAATCTCTGAAATGTGAGTAGGAGCATCCACAATTCTCACTCCATGCACGATCCTTCATTTACTAACAACGGTCTGTAGATTCCTCCTTGTTTCGATGAGTATTGATTCTATCCTGGCAGAGGCTACTGTCAGTGAGAGAGCGCAGAAGTTGCGCGAGGCTGGCAAGGGAAATCATGTGGAGGATGCCTACGCGGCAACCTTGGCACGAATAAAGGAACAAAAGGGGAGTCGACCCAGACTCGGAATGGGAGCCCTAATGTGGGTATTGAATTCGGAGCGCCCATTACACACTACCGAGCTATGCCATGCGTTAGGGGTAAAGATAGGGTCCGTAGATTTGGATGTAGAGAGCGTTCCTACGATTCGGACACTCCTAGGGTGTTGTTTGGGGCTTATCACGGTTGAGGCATCCTCCGGCACCGTCCGACTTGTCCATTTAACGCTGCAAGAGTATTTATCGAATAATCGAAGCCTATTCCCAAACCCACACTCGATGATAGCTGAGATTTGCTTGACGTACCTAAATTTTCAGTGTGTCCGGGAACTTTCGCCAACTCTTCATTCGACCCCGTCGACAGCCCCCCTCCTCCAATATGCTTCCTGCTATTGGGGAACGCACACCAGGATGCGGGAGACGGAGGATGTCAGTCCGCTCGCACTTAGGCTTCTGATTGGGTTCGAACATCATATATCCTCTAAGCTGCTCTTACAAAATCGCACCTTTGGTGTTGGGTGGTATGAATTTGACATCTGGTGGGATAAACTCGATATCCGGCCGGGTGAATTTGATATCTGGATGGATATACTTGATATCGGGTGGGGTTGCACTAAGGGTTTTACAGGGCTCCATGGAGTGGCATATCTCGGGATCTCGGAAATAGTTTCTACGTTATTAGGGATGAAGCAATGGGACGTTAACGCAACATGTGCAATGGGTAGAACGGCTCTATTATGGGCAGTTATACGTGGCCATGGGCGTGTCGCAAAGGTGCTTTTAGAACGAAAGGCTGTCAACCCCAATACTGCAGACACTAAATATGGCCGAACCCCACTCCATTGGGCTTTGAGGGGTAGACAGGAGGGAATCGTAAAGCTGTTATTGGAACGAGAGGACACCAATCCAAACGCTGCCGGCAATGAAGATAGTCGAACACCACTCTTGCTGGCTGCGGGGGATGGGCATGTGGGAATTGTAAAGTTGCTATTAGAACGAGAGGACATCAATCCCAACACTGCCGACGCCGAATATGGCCACACGCCACTCTGGTTGGCTGCGAGGGATGGGTATGTGGGAATTGTAAAGTTGCTATTAGAACGAGAGGACATCAATCCCAATACTACTGACGCCGAATATGGTCAAACACCACTCTGGTTGGCCGCGAGGGGTGGGTATGAGGGAGTCGTGAAGTTACTATTGGAACGAGGTGATGTCAATCTCAATACACCTGCCTTCAGCGGCAAAACCCCCCTTGAGATAGCTGCGCTCCTTGGACATACCGGGGTTGTCAAGTTACTCTCCGAATCTGAACCCACCACCCCCATCTTGAGTTCCTAAGCAACCATTCACCGAGTCGTCTGACTTGAGAAGTTGAGATCCTTCATTACCTCCCTGCCCTGCCCCTCTCAGCCTACCCCGCTAACCGATCTCATCACTCAAGCTATCATACTTCCCCCCGATACCTAACCACCCTCGGCATTGTGGTTCGTTCCTTTGTGACTATTTTCTCATTAATTGCTGTCTTTCGTTTTTTTCCCCAGTCCTTCCCTTTCAACTAGCTTACTACCTCCCTTTCAAAGATTTCTACAATATTATATTTGCGGAGCAGCTATTGGTGAAACTTCCACTGATCTAAGTTGTACCTATGTCAATGGAGATTAATGCAGTGAGCCCTGTGACAGTCTATCGCCGATAATATATGCTCTCCTCTTGCTATTTTCTCCTCCCTCACCTATACTTTACATACCCTCAATCTCCCTTCACTATAATACACTACTAATTTCCTCTCTTTTCTTCTCTTCTCTAGGCTGTCTTTCAGAAACCCCTATTTTAGAAACATATCATACCTTCTCCTCTTAACCCTTCAATAACCCGCCCTCAAAATGTATATTAACAGTGGTGACTTTTAATAATATAACTCCCAGAACACCTTTGCAGGAATTCAGACACTTTACAAACCTCTCTCATAACTTTGATATAAACAAAGCAGTGATTAAAGGGCCATATTTGCGATCAACTATACCCGCCATGCTCGAGGAGATACTCTTTTTGGTAGCGAACACATAAAGTGGGAGGGGTATCCGTTAATCCCCACTTCCCCGTATCATATCATAACTCAGGATAGAGCGCTGTATAGTGGCCGTGTTCGCTGGAAGTGGGTTTGCACAACTTTCCAGGGCCGTCGGGGGTTAAGAGAGGCCCTTCGAAATGAGGTGAACTAATAACCCTAAGGGTAAAATAAAAATAAAATGTGGATATTTGTTGTTGGCATTCCTCTCCTCTATTTCCAGGCGTTTCGGGTACAGTATATTGTAAGGAATGGGTGGAGCCATAAGTGTCTCAAGTTAGAAACTCACACGAGATTACCGGTGAGCTAAAAGATACACTCCCTCCCTCCCTTCTTTCCTCCCTCTCCTTATTTGGTATTTAGAATTCCGGCTCGCGGATATGGCGTGCCAACCATTCTTTTCTTTTATCGTTTGTATTTCTGAAGTCACGATCTTTCCCAGAAGTAGCCTGAACTGCTGTTACAGCTTGCAATACTCACGCGGTCACACCCAAGTATAGATTTCAAATTACGATGTTCGTTCATTTCCTGGCGCACAAGTAAGGCATTATATCGAGAGCACAAACCAAACTCCATCTTACTCTAGCAAGGACCTCTCCTCTTCCTATTATACTTACTACCCCACTCTCCATGTCTGGCTGCGCACACCGACTCCAAGTTTTCCTCCATTAAGCATCCAGGGGCAGTATTCGGCAAATCACTGGGCGCTATATCATAGCGGGTGTGCACATTACATTTCAGACGTCAGTTTTCCCATTACAGCCACAGTAGGGGGTGAAATTCAACGGTTTCTAGTCTAACTTAGCTCTCGCAGTACTCAAGATCCAAGAGTTCGAGTAACAGACCGAACGTGCACGTTCAATCTATGTAGGCTAGTATGATACCCGCCATTTTATCTGACCAGGAGTATTCGCAATATTTGATACTTTTCATTCGAGCGGTAAAGTAACTAGCTTGATCAAGAAGATATCCTATTGTCCAAGATGGCCACCCCACCTAGATGCCTTGCAGGAAATTCCCCTCTATCCTAGCGAGTAAGGAAAGTGGAGGGTAAAGGAGCAAGTGATAGTGTATGAAGAGGAAAATGTTTCAAAGAATGACAAGGGGAATCGGGCTCTTGTACGGGCGAAATTATAAATCAATAGAAGCACTATAATTGGAAGCGAGTTGTATCTGTGGTCCTGATATATTACAATCCTGAGATGCGTTGTTATTGGTCGTATACGGCGGCCTGTAAGGGCCCAAACCGCCACTACGCTCAGAAATTGAGTTTCAATTTTCGGATAACAGAAATGCCAATGAAATAAATTGTAATTATATCATTCCATATTGGCAAAGTGCCATATATTCCATCATTCATTGCAGAGGAAAACAGAACTAAATAAAACACGTGTAGTAAAAAAAAGAAAAAGAAAGAAGAAAAAAAAAACATTACAAAAATCTCAACCGATATTACAAAAGGTGTTTATAGATAGCTCAAATAGATAGTTTATTGGTGGAAGGCTAAAACAACGCATTGAAGAAAAGTAGGAGTAGTATCGCAGTGGAAAGAAGAAAAGAAAAAACTCAAACAAAAAATCAATTAAATAAAGAATCAATTGAAAAGGATAGAGAAAATTAATTCAAGAATCAAATATGTCATTTGATTTCCGTGACTGTGACCGGATTCACTTGAGTGCTTGTTCACAGCCGCTACGAGGCCGCAGAACTCGATGCGGTGCACGTAACTCCTGGATAGGAATAGTTTGAATGGGTGAGGAGCTGGCTACTTGTATTTCGATTTCTCTTTTAAAAACAGGTTTTTTAGTTTAGAGTAGTGGAGTTGTGGAGTGAGAGATAGAGAGAGTCATTGAATAGAGCGAGCTGCAGAGCGACCTTAGTGAACCTCCCGACTTATAATGGTGCAGAGTTTCACAGTGCATTTAGTCATCTCCGCTTTGTTTCGTCGTTGTTCGGCATCTTCCTGGCTCCGGTTAGACAGTTGATTTCTAAAGGCAATTTTGTCTCTCCTATAATGCCTATGGTGATGAAAGAGCCTTATGGTTATCTGAGAATGAGGGATTAACTCTTTCAATTGTGTCGTCTTTTTTTTGTGGTGAGTTTCGCTTATCCGAAATACCAAAACTGATGTCTTAGTCCGGTGGCGGGCGGTTTGGTTGCTTACAGACCGCCGTACTACCTTTAAGCGGGACACAAACCCTAACCTGTGACCAGCTGCAATCGCGGCATGCTAGAACTAAGTGAATTACGATATCCTGAAAAACTCACTTTTACTAAACTGCCCGACGCAAAATTGATGAGAGGCCAGATATCTCTCCTTCATTTCAAACCCTTCCAAAAGCTTAGTTTTCCCAGTACGGGAAAGCCCTAGTCTACGCCAGCTCGTTAAAAGCGAGTTTTTAAGGCATCATACTTCCTCCAAAAACCCTGCTGTGCTCCAGAACTGCGCTACCGATTTAAATAATCGATAATCACTCGTGAGGCATGATTTTCATGAGGTAAGGTACTGTAGGACTCGTGGGTGGCCACGTAATCAACTGCGGCGAGAGGACACGGCCCGATTATCAGAGGCATGGAGTGCGTCCTCATCATGTATTTATTCCCGGTGGGCTCTACTGTACCTTAACAACAACAACGCCCCCCGCTCAACACCATACAATAGAGGTCTCCCACAGTACGGTAAGTTACCATTTGGTGCGATAAGGCATCATACGATCTGGTGCTGTGGGAGAGACCTCTTGTGTAAGTTGGCGAGAGGGAAGCATTGTTCTTAATAAAGGGTAGCGGAAACCAGTGTGCTTAAATGCATAATGAAGAACTGCTCCTCGCTCCCGATAGGAAGGCAACGCGCGCACTTTTATCATAATCTACGCTGTGGCCATTCACGAGTCTGACGATTCCCTACCGTAAACGTACCAGCTGCTGTTAGCGGACTGCCATGAAAAAGGCTGGCGTTTCAGCATCCACCCATATATGCGAAGAATGGCTGACGTAAGCCCATTGATCAACCTCAACCCGCCCGGGCATCCTCCCCACTCACGGGGATGATTTTGAACAGAAAAGCTTCCGGTGGAAAACTTGACTAGCATACTCGTGTACTTACTGCACTATGGACCAGACCACGCCAGACCCGTCCCTGTTCCATCGATAACATTGCACAAGCATGAGTATTCGCGGGTGTCATCCCATTCCAAGGCTATTGCCAGGCGCCACAACCCCCGAACTCGCCATAGCAAGGAAACCCCGGAACACTACTACGGGGTGCCCTGCAGCTCAGCGGAATTTCGTGGCTCAACCCAATTCTGTGGCTCAATGTAGCAAACATCCTTGCCCGACCCAGCTTTGAGCTAGAATGCTGGACAACAAAAATCCGCTCAGCGGTCACATGAGTCGGAGAATGGGTGATACCGGTAGGCCATGCTGCGGACGGTTAAAGTGGCTTATAATGAGTAAGAATTTTGTCTTGGGCCATTTATTTCTTTATTTTTTTTATAATATTATATCCATATTTTTCACTTGGCCCGACTTGATTTGATACCCGGATCGCCGGGGTCATGGTAAATCAGTCGATCTGAATTTCTGGGCATCCTCTGCAGTACACAACTCACTATTTTTTTTTTATATCAATATAGTTCTTTTCTAGATATCTCCTCCATAGCATCTCTCTACCAGATACTATTTAACCTACCTGACAGACTTCCTATATCTAGAGTTATCGTTGTGTTAAGCCACAAGGTTACGTTACGCTGCCGGGAACTCTGAAAGGATGTCCCTGGCTGAGAGCCAGCGAGCATTCTGGGGTAGTGGCGCCGAGCCACAACCTCGGCACGAGCAAGGCTGCTAGGGAGTGTCACGGGTGATTCACAGGTTATGGATATCATGCCATTCAATTCTCCACCTACTTCAGAGGTTAAGAGTTATAGTTGGGGACCGGGTTGTGCGCTGTGCGAAGGTTGGGGCGGGGAGAGTCGGCAAGGGGTATTTTGTGGAGGGTATGACTTGGGACCTTTTTTTATTTCTGTTCACTCGCGATTTTGGGTTCTGCATGACGGGTTCACTTTTCTCTGGGTTTCTGGGCATGTTTGCGTTGAGGATTTGTATTTTTCTTTTAGGACGAAACTGCGTGGATATCAAGTATACGACCACCCAGTAGTGTAGCAGTTTACAGGACAGTACAGTAAGTCACCGCGTGATTCATCCCTACGACTTTCACTCCCACTATCATAGCTTCAGCTATGCCGGTCGAAAAACCCGACCCCGATATTGTTAAGTGTTCCTACCCCACCACCGGATACCCCCGCTGCGCTCGGCTTCGCCTCTCACGCCTCCGCCCGCTAAACTCGTCCGCTTTCAAGAGTCAATCCCAAACACCGGCAAATCGGTCGGCGCGCACACCGTCATGCCTGTTATTTGGCTCCAGCGGGGACAGCCAATGCATAACCTAATCTGTGTATCCTCATCGGACTTACAGACGCTTTTGTAGAAGTTAAAACTCCCTATTATAGGTTATTTCCGCAATGGATATCGTTGTCACCGACGCTAACCGATCGTATGTGTGTACTTTGGGTCATTGCATTCCGTGAATAGTGTAGGTTGAAGGTGGAAATGGTAAAATATTTTGTAAAGGTAAAGTTATTGGAAGAAAGCGGGGAGATGAGGCTTGTTGTGTGACTACGATATTAATACGTATTCAATCATTTTGGGATGGTGCATGACTAATGTCTGAACGCCACCGCTGAGTAACCGTAAGTTGATAGTAATCCATTTCAATGTTAGTAATTGGCTGTAAATCGGACATTATTGAGGTTTCGTGGTAAACATGGGACCGGGGTGGGTGGGGTTGCACCGTTTCGGAACAGCAGACTCCAATGTGGTACTGTACTGTACTGTACTCCCGTCTCTACAAGCTCTGTCACTTATGTGAGCTTGCCGTTGTTGCGTATGCGCTCATGTTCCTCCTAATAGCGGGTGGATCCCACACCCTAACTATGTCCCGTACCATTGCGGGTGAGCCGTTGGAGTCCAAGTGGAGATTGCTTCTAGGTTGGCTACCTCGCTAGACCTACGGTATCGTAATCTGACGGAGTATAAGAATAGATCTGAGAGACGAGAACGATTCTGATACTATGATACTGCGCCTCGGGGGAGAAGCGATCGTGATCTGGGACCTTGCTATTGTACAATTGGGGCCTGGGCGGTGTGCGGGATAGTGGGGTTTCAGGATTGAGCGTCGTTAATGCTCAATTGATGAGAATTATGGAGATGGATGAACAGATTCGAGTGGTAAAAACCAGAACAAGATCACAATTAAAACACAAAAATAGAAGTTAAAGGAAGAAGCACTAGCTGATTGCGTGATGTTACCGGTTGGGCAGAAGGTCTTTATTTGGAAGAAGATAGTGAGTGAGTCGTTGTCAGCCGTGGTGGTTCCTGGAACTTTGTATGATTGGTGGTTTATTTTGTTCTCGAGTTATCGTAATTTATGTGGAGAATTCTCCAGACCTGTCTTTCCTTTGTTGCCATGGGATCGGCCTAGGAAACAGGCTTCCAATAACAAGGCTCGCAGACAGCCGTTTAGACACCCGCCCGGACGACAACAAAAAGAGCCTTACAAGGGGCTTAAACGAATATTCTAACAGGAGGCATATTCCGGAAAACAAAAAAGGATAGGGAGAAAATAGATAAAAATCGATAACTGGTATGATATTTGTATCCCCCCCCGGACGGTGGTGCCTAGTGCCGCTCAATACGTGCAATGGGGAGGAATGGACCCTAAGCTTCAAGACACTCGTCTTGTATATATCCAGAAGCTATAGGTTCATCTACTCCTACTATCGTAGTTTCTCTCAGCACCACCACGTGATTTCGTTTTGGAACCATCCACCATACTACGACACCGCCTCCAGCACCGCCGCATCCCACATCCGCAGCTATGTTATCGTACCCAAATGCATCGAATAGAACATTAACCCTCCCTCCTTGGATAAGCCCATCTCTAGTCAATACCCCGAATGGTCATGCTTGCATCAGCAGGGGTGCAGGAAGGTCTAGCTGCACTCCCGAAACCAGCATAAAGGCAAGAGCATATATAAAACAGAGCAAATCATCCCAACCTTTCCATAGGCGGTAGCAATATCTCTTCACCTCCATACATGTCCCAACACCCACCCACCTTTGCCTACTCGTAGGAAAGACCGGTCCGGGGAGCCCTCTCTGTAAATGACAATAACAAGGGAGTGGAGGGAACCGCTTACAACACTGGTCTGGCCGCAACGACTGACCACCGCTCGCAGTTTTCTTCCAACCCTAAGATATTCTGAGCGATGAGTACGATACCACTATTAACTAGTAACCTTTTCCTTCAATTTCCAACTTGGTTATTTAACTTTAATCTACCGGTAGGGTATTTAGTTTACCATTGTAATAAATTTATCTTTTCCCCTAGTTCTCGCAGGTTGATAATTGGCCACGATCAAGAGCACTTCTACCGAGTCACTGTAGTATATTACCTTAATCCCTTTGCTTCTTACCTACTTTGCTATCCCGTCAGCCCGCCAGACCATACCCCCCCCCCCCCCCCCCCAGCCCGGAATTCAACCTAGAATCGATCTTCATTTGGACCCCAACGGGGCACCTGCAATAGTGGGAAGCCGGAAAACTGGGGATATAAAATCCACCAGATGTCCGAAGGAACATTAGAGCAACAAAGGTAAAGTCGCAGAAGGTAATGGCACGAGTAAATTTAGAGAGCTAGCTATTCTGAAACAGCGTGCCCGCACAAAACGCAGTCCCCTGTCTACAAAATCTCAAGACGTCCTATCTAACCCTCTATCTTTTTCAAGTGCTATTGGAATATGCAGCTATTGGGATGTGCGCTTAGCAGAATGTTCGGCTATTGGAGAGTGTGCCTTGTGGAGATGACTTACGTATGCTTATGCGGAACTGGCCTCCGAATGTTTGCTTCCTCATGACGTAACTGAAGAACCTCCTTTGCTCTTGTATTTTTCCTTACTCTCAACTCAATCCTTCTTTCAGACGAGGAATACAAACTTTATCTCATAAATCGTAACAAGTGCGATAGAAAGGTCGGGAGATTCCTGATGTTGAAACACACGACCATGCTTACGGTCGCTTAGTAGTCACCTGTTGACATCAGTGTTCCCAACCGTCCCGTCCGGACGCTAGGGCCCTGGCGTCCTATAGTCCCGTCCGTCCCGGGCAGGGTGGGTAAGGACGGCCGGGCGCGGCGTCCGTCTTTTGTAAACACCGCAGGACCGTAGGTTGACGGCCGGGCCCCGCAGTCTTTTTAGAAATGGTAACTTTTGGTAGGGCTCGGGCGTCACCTGTAGGTACCCGCCGTCACCCGTAGGTACGATACCTACCGTCCTGAGTAAGGACGGGCGTCCCTTGCATGCCCTGACTGCTTCCCGCATACCCGAATCACTACCGCCTCAGCCCTGTCGTCACCCATATCGCCTAACCCATTGCCTATAGGCTGCGTGGTCGCTCCTAACCTCGGCCTGGGTTAATAAATACAGACTTGAGAGGCGAAGGTTAACTATTTTGAGAAATCCTAGTGATAAAGCAGAGTCCTCATCCCTTGGTCTCATTCACTCAGATCTTGTACTCTCTAAACCTTCTACCTTACCTTCCAGCGACAATTGATAGATGATAGTAGAACCTGAGCTTCTCTACATTAGAATAAAAATGTTTCACTTCTTAATAATACTAACCTAGTGCTAATGAAATTTGAAAACGAAACATAAACTAAGACACCTATAGGGCCCGGCCGTCCGTCCCGGGCATAGGTCAGGACGGACTGAAACTGGGCGTCCGTCCCGGGCAAAGGTCTCAAACTTGGCGTCCGTCCCGTCCTAGGCGAAAGACGGACGGACTGGACGCTTGGGAACACTGGTTGACATTAGTCATGCACCCCTCCAAAACGATTGGATATTAAAGGCTAAGTTATACAACAAGCCTCATCTCCCCGCTTTCTTCAGCTGTTCCCACACAATCTTTTAAACTCCCCCAATACCTCTACAAATTGTTCAAACCTTTCTACATTCTATCTATACTCTTGACCGATCATGGCCCAGAACGCGCATCTCCAGATCGGCGACGGTAATGCCAACTGCGGCAACATAACGGGGAGTTTTAATTTCAGAAAAACCGTGTATAATTCGGATGAGGATACACAAATTATGCACTGGCTCTCTCCACTGGAGCCAAAAAATAGACATGAAGGTGTGCGCGCTGATCGACTCGCCGGTGTCGGGAATTGGCTTTTGGAAACGAGCGAGTTCCGAGAGTGGAGAGATGGCGAGGGTGCAGTCGATAAGGCTTTGTTATTCTGCAGCGGGAATCCAGGAGTGGGCAAGACCTACCTGAGGTAAGGGGTGGAGCGCTTTAACGGAAAGACAAAAATTCTAACAATCGGAAATACTAGTTCATTGGTAATCGACAGTCTATGCGATTGCGGAAGGAAGGAAAATATGGCCGTCGCAGGCTTATACTGCGACTTCCAAGCCCAGCAAGAACAGACGGTTGTCAATATGATTGGGGCTATTTTGAAGCAGCTGGTCGGCAGAGGGGATATCCCGAAGTATTTGCGCGACGAGTTTCAGAAAGGAAAAACGGAGCTTGGTGGAAGAAGGCTACTGCTTCCGGATCTGATGGGAATGCTGAGGACAGCAATCGCTTCGCTTCCACAAGTGTTCATCTGCATCGATGCGCTTGACGAATTCCTACCCAAAGATCTCTCAAAGCTGTTGGGGCCACTGAGAGATATTGTTCAGGAGTCCCCTTCGACACGAATATTCCTTACGGGAAGACCTCATGTCAAGGAGGATATTCAAAGATATTTTAGCAATCTGGTTGGGATACCCATCACCCCTGCGACAGATGACATTGGGGGTTATCTGGAGATGAGGCTGGCTAGGGATACTGACCCAGAGGCCATGAATGATGACTTAAGGGCTGATATTATTAGAGTTATCCAGGAACGGGTATCAGATATGTAAGAGCATTTACCATTCCAACTCTATGATTGATCAACACTCACGCACGATTGTGCGCAGATTCCTCCTCGTTTCACTAAACATGGACGCTATTCTCGGAGAGGTGACAATTCGCAAAAGAAGGAAGAAGCTAGAAGCCATCGCAAAGGGCAATGGACTAGGGGATGCCTACACGGCAACTCTCACTCGACTGAAATCCCAGAAAGGGGAAAAATCAATACTCGGACTGAAGGTCTTGATGTGGGTGTTGTATTCGAAACGGTCATTACGAGCCGAGGAGCTCTGCCATGCCTTAGGAGTGGAGGTGGGATCTAACGATCTCGATGTCGAAAATGTTCCCGCGTTACGGACACTCGTGGCTTCTTGTCTTGGTCTTGTTACGGTTGAGGTCTCCTCATCCACTATCAGACTGGTGCACTATACCCTGCAAGAGCATCTTACCAGTGATCCAACCCTATTCCATAGCCCCCGCTCAATAATTGCGGAGGTCTGCTTAACATACCTCAATTATAAATGTGTTCGGGATCTCTCACCAAGACTTTACTCTGCTCCCCCAACCACGCCACTACTGGAGTATGCATCCTATTACTGGGGGGAGCACATAAGAAGCGGAATGACAGAAAACGCGAAAGCACTTGCACTTCGACTTCTGGATAGATTTGATGAGCATATATCTGCGCAGCTATTTTTATTGCACTATAGTAGAAAAGGAGTCTTAGGCCGTTACTATAACGGGTGGAAAGGACCTATTGGATTCACAGGACTCCATGGCGCAGCATTTATCGGGATTGGGGAGATAATTGCGGCTATTTTGGAGATGAAGGAATGGGATATAAGTGCAAATGATTGTCTGGGGGGCACAGTTCTCATATGGGCAGCGGGAAGAGGGCATGAGGAGGCGGTGAAGATTCTGTTAGACAGTGGGGATGTGAATCCCGACCAGCCAGACACCGAATATGGCGGGACGCCACTCTGGTGGGCCGCTCAGAACGGGCATGAGGGGATAGTAAACATGCTTTTGGAACGAGGGGATGTCAATCCCGACCAGCCAGACACCAAATATGGCCGGACGCCACTCTGGCGGGCCGCGCAGAACGGGCATGAGGGGATAGTAAAGATACTTTTGGAACGAGGAGATGTCAATCCCGACCAGCCAGACACCGAATATGGCCGGACGCCACTCTGGTGGGCCGCTCAGAACGGGCATGAGGGGATAGTAAAGATACTTTTGGAACGAGGGGATGTCAATCCCGACCAGCCAGACACCGGATATGGCCGGACGCCACTCTGGTGGGCCGCTCAGAGCGGGCATGAGGGGATAGTAAAGATGCTTTTGGAACGATGGGATGTCAATCCCGACCAACCAGACACCGGATATGGCCGAACACCACTCTCGTGCGCTGCTGAGAACGGGCATGGCGGGATAGTAAATATACTTTTGGAACGAGGAGATGTCAATCCCGACAAGCCAGACACCAAATATGGCCGGACACCACTCTGGTGGGCCGCTCAGAACGGGCATGAGGGGATAGTAAAGATACTTTTGGAACGAGGGGATGTCAATCCCGACCAGCCAGACACCAAATATGGCCGGACGCCACTCTGGCGGGCCGCGCAGAACGGGCATGAGGGGATAGTAAAGATACTTTTGGAACGAGATGTCAATCCCGACCAGCCAGACACCTTCTATGGCCGGCCCCCACTCTCGTGGGCAGCGAAGAACGGGCATGAGGGGATAGTAAAAATGCTTTTGGAACGAGGAGATATCAATCCCGACCAGCCAGACACCGAATATGGCCGAACGACACTCTGGTGGGCCGCTCAGAACGGGCATGAGGGAGTAGTAAAGATGCTTTTGGAACGAGGGGATGTCAATCCCGACCAGCCGGACGCCAAATATGGCCGGACGCCCTCTCGTGGGCCGCTGAGCACGGGAATGAGCGTGTGGTAAGGATGCTTTTAGAACGGACAGATGTCCGTATCACTACGCCAGATCGCGCGAACTACGTGCTACTCCCGTGCGTGCTCTCTAATGAACATGATGTGGTGGTAAAGATGCTATGTAAACGGGACTATATGTCAATTCTGGCACAACAAATCGCCTGGCTAGGCGTCCCTTCCGGTTCCGCTGACCATGGGGGCGAGTGTGGTAGATATTCCATTTCAGAGGTGGCCATCCTAGCATGATGTCATAGGTACCAATGGTTAACATACACTCTTATCGGCAGACCACAATGAGCGCGAACCAGTATTGGATCTCAAAATCTCTCTTTCCAAACCCACTGATTGTGACCTCCCCTTAACTGCGCCGTCCAACCTACATCGGCCCCCTCCCCCCCGCGGCCCCTAATGAGGGCCGACATCCATCCTAACAACGCTCGGCCAATTCTCTATTACTCTTGACCGGTTGACCGGTATTTTGCCATCGCCTGTTTTGCTTGTTCTCGCTTGCATTCTTCCTTCCTCGTTACCTGAAATCCCTACGCCCCATGAAAGATTACCGAGTGATGTTAATAGATTTTGATAGATGTTGCTTTTTCCTCTTTCAGCTCGCAATTTGCTATCCGTCTAGAGTTTTTTTGTCACTTTTGTTCTTTTTTTACCATTTCTGTTCTTGGACTTCCGGTTAGCCTTGGTCTATGTCTTCATTCTTGTCCTTCTTCATTCCTCTTATCAGTTAATACTTGTCTTATCCTTTCCCTGGAGGCCGTGTATAGTATGGTCCAACACAGGCAATTGGTCAGAATAGACACTAAACTTCAACGTGCTCTTATATGCCCTCAAGCCCTCGGTTTATCTTCCCCTAATTTCTAGACAAGAGAATAACTAACGTGTGGTCGAGCAAGGAGGCCGATTTGTTTGGCTTGAGTTTCCGCTTGAATCATTGCCTCGATTTGAGCGTATTGAAATTGTGTGCAAGGAGGAGGCATTTGGGCGATATTTTGCTCTGTTTGATCGTTCACGGTTTTCTCCAAGTATACTTTTTCTTCAGTATACATCAGGTGGTTACCATACTTGGAACACACAGACTTTTGACCACCAACAATAATTTGGGCAGTGAGTGGCTGGAGAACCATGTGGCGGAGAGGAGGCGATACGGGGAAGTGATAGGGTTTGAGGCTTACAATAGCACTAAAGTAGTAGGAGAAAAACAATTTAGTAGTTCAATGGTATAGTGGATGTGCGCGTAATTACCTACATTAAAAATTTTAGGAATATATTGGGAGATACCCTAGTATCCACACTGCTCTTAACGCTTTGGGTTAATTGGGATATCTTTAGCCCACCCTCTTGTGCGAGGCCTAAAGCAGCAGAAGATATTTTGCCTTCAGGCATTGCATGTTATTGGCAGATATCTGAAAAGTTAGTGGATATCTATGGGAGTTTGCTGCGGACCCGGCCGACCCCCTGTGAGCACTGATGAAGTTGGGGAATCCAATCGCCATCTTAACGGGAGGAGGAAGGAGGTAAGAACAAAGGAGTTATCACAGTTGAGGAAGGCGCAGAGGTAAAAGAAATCTCACAGAAGTGGGACGTGGGCACGTCAGTGTTCCCAAGCGTCCAGTCCGTCCGTCTTTCGCCTAGGACGGGACGGACGCCAAGTTTGAGACCTTTGCCCGGGACGGACGCCCAGTTGCAGTCCGTCCTGACCTATGCCCGGGACGGACGGCCGGGCCCTATAGGTGTCTTAGTTTATGTTTCGTTTTCAAATTTCATTAGCATTAGGTTAGTATTATTAAGAAGTAAAACATTTTTATTCTAATGTAGAGAAGCTCAGGTTCTACTATCATCTATCAATTGTCGCTGGAAGGTAAGGTAGAAGGTTTAGAGAGTACAAGATCTGAGTGAATGAGACCAAGGGATGAGGACTCTGCTTTATCACTAGGATTTCTCAAAATAGTTAACCTTCGTCTCTCAAGTCTGTATTTATAAACCCAGGCCGAGGTGTGGAGCGACCACGCAGCCTATAGGGAATGGGTTAGGCGATATGGGTGACGACAGGGCCGAGGCGGTAGCGATTCGGGTATGCGGGAAGCAGTCAGGGCATGCAAGGGACGCCCGTCCTTACTCAGGACGGTAGGTACCTACAGGTGACGCCCGTCATTACTCATGACGGCCGAGCCCTACCGAAAGTTACCATTTCCAAAAAGACTGCGGGGCCCGGCCGTCAACCTACAGTCCTGCGGTGTTTACAAAAGACGGACGCCGTGCCCGGCCGTCCTTACCCACCCTGCCCGGGACGGACGGGACTATAGGACGCCAGGGCCCTAGCGTCCGGACGGGACGGTTGGGAACACTGGTCAAGGCACGTCAGTAACGGAGATAACTGGCACGAGTGGCTAGAATGGTGGAGTTTACAGGGCCAAGAGGGATTATTATGCATGCTGCTGCCACACCGCTGAAACACCAAATGGCAGTTTTGGGCTACTAGGAGCTAGGATATTGTTGAGTTTCTCTGGAACCCCGCAAGGACGCTTCCTGCCGGTGGTAGTCCAGACAGGTGCTCGTATTGAGGTGACGTTTGTGAACACTACGGCTACTCCATACTGCCGGATTTCAGCTTTATTCATCTCACTGTGACTAAGCCAGAAGTACCTGGCGCACGTTTAGGGGAGGGAGGCCAGTGGAGGCTGCCAGAAGGGGAAGATGAAAGAACAGTGGACGACGAGGGATATTGAGAATAATGTATTATACCTTTGTAGACAGTCTCGGCTAGATAGGCGGGCGGGTAGGTAGTCCGGAACGTAATCACTGAACACTGCACCCTATACCGCGCAAACCGGGCGGCCCTTAGGAATTGCGGCTGTAGGATCTCGACCCTGCGGTTGTTTAGCACACTCCGAGTTTTCCCATTTCCTACTATCTAAACCTGTGCACCACTGTCCATCTCTTTATTAGAAAACTTAGTTTCATCGCACCTTCTAGATTATCATTTAGAGTACGGCATCACAGGAACGCACCATGACTTCCCCTCCCAACCCTGCAGTAATTCTGCCCTCACTAGACCATGTCCGATATCTGGGATGATGGCTTCCAGGTAATCCCATTTATGGAGCGCCCCGAAAGAAAAATTCCGCCATTCCATCTACCTCTCGCTCGTAACTTCCATAATATATAAAGTAGCGATGGTGAGGTCTACCTGCGGTCGCCTATGCCCTCGATGCACAACGAAACACTCATTCTGACAACGCAGATACTCTTCGGGGGATCTCCGCCACCACCCCTCCCCTCTAACTCAAGAATAAGCCCTTAAGAACAGCGGCATTTACGTATAGACTAGCAGGTTTACACCGCTTCCCGGAGCCCCACAGCTTCGAAAAAAAAACGCCATAATTATCTTTGAATAACATAATAGCCGCAGCGGCGGATAAACAAAATTGTCATCGGCGCGATGGAAGATGGATTAGTCACTACCCTCCATCTATTTTTTTTCTACACAATGTCATCATAATATTATTTTAAGTATACTATACCCAAGAAGGGCAGCGGTGAATTCCACCGGCCAGAAACTCAGGTTATGATGCGGGTGAGTTACAAGAACACCCGGTGCTCTTTCCTTCTTCGAATTTGCCATTCAGACATGCCAAAATGGAGGGTAGACTATTTCCTATCCCTATCCTAGTAACCTGTGGGGTCATGATGGTGTTCAGGAGCAACCTTGTAGAGTACTGTGTACCCTACTACCACATCTTCAATTTTGAATTTTTTATCATCTGTCGACGGAAGTTACCGGATCCAATGCACATCACAAAATACCCCTAGTATTGTTGTCGTACTTACGATTCCACCCACTGTTTACACCATCACAGCGGAATTAAAACCTCCTTTATCTAAACACCATGCCAAGGTACCGTACTTAGCGTAAGAGTGGGGTTCTATATCAGAGCAGATGTGCAACCCCCCCTCGTAGATGTCAGTTTCTCAATTACCATAGTGGGTGGTATGGCATTGCCGGGTCTAGCAGTTTGTCGGGTGTGGGGGACATCAGCTACCCCTGACAGCAACTCAGAAATATTTAACCCATTCCTATAGCCCTTTCGACACAATCGAGCTAAGCGAAACTATGAGCAGCAGCAGCACGGCTTCCGCCGCCAACCCTCTGTCCCCCAGAGGTATCTGACGTTCTGCCGCAGAGAGATAACAGCCATTCCCGACAATGCCACTCTAGAGAGAACCCGAGCGACGACATCGCTGACCAGGTAAAATTCGCACACATGTCAAGCTAACGTAGCCACAACTGCTCGGAACATTCAAGCGTTCGAGTGGCCGACAGGATGCGCTGGTCGGATGAAGACCGACGAATACATATCGCACTGCCGCAAGGTGTAGGCACAGCAAGGATGGCTCGCGACTGCCATGCCCCTTTACGCTACGTGTCCCCCCTTGGCGCCGAAACAGGCAGAAGTCACCGCAATATGTTTAGCTGACTGACCTTTCGTAGGCAATGACCTCCACCTCGGCGGGAGGTATCATATCCGGCGGAATCCCATAAGGGATATTCACGATATTAGACACATTGCACCCAAGTTACCGAGTATCCTATTTAATCAACGGGATATTCCATTGGAAAAATGGGTCGCTTTTCGGCTGGGATATCGTGGTGTTGAAATGAATTCCAACATATCCTAGTGTCAGGTATGACCATAAACTCAGGGTTGTTGTAAAGTGTTTTCGGTATGCAGTTACGAGGTTCAGTCATCAGCTGTCTCGAGATCATTGGTAAGGGGACTTCATCCTATGCGTAGCTAGTTTGGGGAAAGGTGGAGAGGGAGAGAGGGACAATGAAGGGAATAGCTCCAGTCGGGCAAAGGAGGTCTCTGAGTTCATGGGAAGATTTCAGATCCTGAGCGAGAGTTCTCCAACCTTCTAATTTTCTGTCTTCATCAAGGCCAGTCTCTCTTATTTTTCTCTTATCAGCATCTATAGCCAATTCTATAGGCTCTTACCCCAGACCAGGATTCGCACTAGTCATTAAGGGGTGATGTTGTAATTCTTGTTTGAAGTTGTACTTCTTGCTTGATTGATGCTCTACCGGGGGGCCATAGGGCCCTATTTATGCTACAAGAGAGCACGCTACAATCACCCATGACATGCGCTTCGCACAAGAGAAAAGGAAAAACAAGCGACAACAATACAACATGGCCGAGCGGTAAAGAGAAAGGAAACGCGAGCGAGATAACCAGAATAGTACCACGATAGAGTTTCCGAGGAATCTCTTCTCTAGTCAACCGTGTAATGAGCTCAATCGCTTAATGAACCCATATCAAAATATTCTGTCGTAGTCAATGACAAAACCGATGCATATTTGGAAGTCATATTACAACAGGTGAAGATGGCAAATATGCGAGTGATAGGGTGTGAAGGGGAAAATACCCCAAAAAAACAGGGAAAATTGGGCCATTATGCGGCGAGGCCATAGACTATAGGTGCACAATTGGGTCTGTGTTCTACCTAAATTCTGGAAAGACGGTGTCAATAGGTCCACAGACAGAATTTTTATTTTCATAACGTTACCCGGGAGGCCGCAGGTTGAGGCAGGAAATTACTCGATATTTCGCCACTGGGGTTATAGTACCCATCAGTCCTAAGACGGAGGACATAAAAAGATATCTAGAGAAAAAGTTGGAGATGGACACGGAGCCCGATGCGATGTCTGATGGCCTGCGGGCGGATATCCTAACAGTTATTCCGCAAAGAATCTCGGGAATGTGGGGGAGCATCCACATCATCCACTGCATACATGATCTTATATTGGGTAACAATGGTCTGTAGATTCCTGCTTGTCTCACTAAATATCGGCGCTATCCTGGGAGAGGTTACTATTTGTGAGAGAAGACAAAAGCTAGATGAGATGACAAAGGGCAATCATTTGGGGGATGCATATGCGACAACCCTAGAAAGATTGAGGGCACAGAAGGGGGGTAGATCCAGACTCGGAATGGAAGCCCTGATGTGGGTAGCGAATTCGGAGCGGCCATTACGCACTATTGAGCTATGCCACGCCCCAGAACTCTAGAACGAGGAGACATCAATCCCGATATACCAAGCCTCAGCGGCGAAACTGCTCTTGAATTAGCTGCACTTTGGCGACACTCAGAAGTTGTGGAGTTACTCTCCAAGCCCAAGCCCTCCCCTCCTGTACCAGCAGATACCGAACACCCCTCACCTGAGACATCCGACTTACTTAAAAGCCCTTCTCAACCTATCTCGCCCACATGCCTTTCACCGTGTGGGCCCCTTCCCCCCGATACCGTACCTCTCCTTGGAACAGTGCTTCGCCCGTTCACGATTGTTTTCTTCCTCCTTTTTCTCCTCTATTTTCTCTCCACCATCAGTCCCTCTTTACCCACCACCCTATCACTATTGTTTAAGAGATGGCCCTTATAACTACCGCACTTGCGTAGTGGGCGTGGACAAAACCCTCACGGACCCACGTTTGATATATAGGCGCGAGTTCATGCATGTCAATGGATGGAAATTAATTCGTGGAGTCCCATACTATTCTATAGTGCATAGCCCATACGACACCAGTACTTTCCTCTTTCTTTTTTGTCGTCAGATTTTTTTTTTCCTCTTCCCCCTATATAGCACTGTTCATCTCCTTTTATCATCCTGATGTTTCATTTTCCTTCTCTTCTCCCCTCCTCTAGATTATCCCCTAGAATGCTTTATCATAAGAATGTATCATACCACCCTCTAGGCCCTCCAGTAATCTGCTCCTCACAATGTATTATATCAAAGATGGCTAGCACTCTCATAATATGATTGAACACTTTGAAGAAAATTCAGCAGTCTGACTCCCTCCCGCAAATAACTTTTAGAACCAAAGCAGCGCCGATGAGCCAGGTTTGCAATCGCCTATCTACGATGCGGGACGAGGCACTCACTCTGACGGCACAGATACCCTCTAGGGTTTCTTGCAACCCTCCGCCCTTGCAACCTAAGCCGCTAAGCGCGAGTGCTCAGTAATGACTGCATTCAACGGAAGTGTATTTAGGCAACCCCCCAGAACCCCAGCGAGTAAAAAAAAAAAATCCTCTCGAAATGAACAAATAACCGCAATGGTATCATAGATAGATCAATAGAAATTAAGTTAACATAGAGAGTGCGGGGCCGGGGGTTCTGCCTGAGAAACTCAGGTGATGTTGCGCGTGAGTTACCTAGTCCACTCTATGCTATTTTGCTCTTCCCCTCCTCCCCCCCATCCGGGATTTCGGCATGCCATGCTGGAGAGCTGACTATACGATACTTCCTTTTTCCCCTCTCTATTTCCGTTTTCTTCTTTTTGTTCTTTTTTTTTTTAGCTATCCTCAGAGTAGTGCCATTTTGAAGTATCTTGGACCACCCTACCGGTAGTCATACTACAGCACTACCGGTATACCGCAAGAACTCGAATAAACTGTCCCTGCGCTATGTAGCCCAAAATTTCCTCCTCTGGAAAAGGTGCAAAGAACGCACTAAAACGCCCACTCTCCTAGATAAAGAAGAAAAACACCAGACCTTTCTAGGAGAGGCAAGCCTAACGTCCTAGCACAAGGGCCGTTTATTCCAACTCTTACGTCATACTCTAGAGTACTATCAGATCTTCAACCACTTTGATTTCATTTCATCATTTGCCGCCACAAAGTTAATTAAACTCCCCGCAGTAGTATTCAGCGTAACAGTGGGGCTTTATATCATCCCGCAGATATCAATTTTTCAATTAAAGTAGGAGATACCCTGGTGTCGTTACTTGTTAGCCGAAGTTCATCCCCGGCCAAGGAAGCTTAGTTCCTATACCAGGGAACTTTCAATATTGCGAGTATCCAAGCGAACGTACATGTTATATATAGGCCGAGGAATACATATTCCGGTGGCATAAGTGTATGTGTAGAATGGTAGCTTGTGGCAGTGAGATCGGCTCTTATGTCATGGGTTTCCGTGCGCAGAGCCCTTCTCGGGAGGTTTGCGCCTTCTTCCAAGGTTAAGTTGAAAAGAAAAAAAAAAAGAAATAAGGACGATATGGTCAGCTGAGACAATTCCTGTAGACAAACATATTTCTGAGGCTATGGAGGTATCATACTGGGGGCCAAATAGGGCCATTCGGTTTATCGTTTGACCGGAAATATTGTATACATGTTCTGACCAATAGCTTATCCGGCCCAGAGGATACCGGCATTTCATTATTATTGGTTGAATGCAAATCTATCCTATGGACTAAGCACTGGGGTTCCTGGGCCGCAGTTGCGTTTTTTCTTTTTCGCCCGCCAACACCGAAGACGACAATTACAATCTGGCCACTCTGACAGTCTACCGATACCTCACGATTAGGGCAATCTATCGGCTGAGGTCGGGCGCCCCTCAATCCTTAAACCGGTTGGGTATTCCGGTTTCTGGTGAGACGATCGCATGTTCTTGGACTATATTTCATCGAGCACCCAAGCCCGGAATGCCCCTCCATCCCAATATCAGTGTTGGTGTGGTGTTCTGCCATGCTGATCCCATATAACACTATCCCCTGAGCCGGGATAAGAGTTTAGAATGTGTTGACCGTCAGGGGAAATCCACGCTCTAATTGGTAGAGGCCCTGTTTCCGTGCTCGGACCGAGTAGAAAATAATGAGTACAGTACTCAGGGTATGATATTCAAAGTTAAAAGGATGATCCTTCGGTAACGAGCTAATACTGGAAGTTGCATTGGATTACATTATGGTATTGGCCACATATTTCGGCGGATTATTCGAACGCACTAGGGTAATTGAAGGTAAAGTGCGGATGGTAGAACAGATCTTCCCGATATCGCAAAAACTCTACCCGTCAACAAAATCTTTTGCATTATTAATGGCCGCTAGAGAAATTGGATTGTCTCTAAAGTATGCTATCATAGTTTAAAAAAAATTCCCGTTGCTCCACGCACGGTTATGGAGTTTTGGTAAACTAACCTCCGTTCCAGCTGCCAACCCCTTGGCCTTGGTATCTAAATTACCTAACAAAAAAGTATCGCAAAGGGGGTAAAATAATGTACTCGTACAGTAGTTAACCGCCTTCTGTATAGCTCCAGGCTTGCGCGGGAACAGCAAAGTATGATAGGCGAGGCTTTTTCCACTTTTTCCACTTGAATACCCCGAGTCTCTATCACTTTCCGGAGACCTGTATTGATCCTCGAGTGTAAGGGTATTTCGGGTTCGGTTACACGCAGGTCTTCGCCTTGCAAGTCGCCAGGTTAATCGCCACTGCCCTAGCGGAGGTGAATCCGACTTTTTGCCAACACCAAACAATCCTCACTAGCTATCACTCGAATTTCATTAACTGGTTCGGTCTTTAAATAAATACCACATCTCCTTTGGGAAGTGAACCCGATGGCTGACGATCTTCGATCGCCCATCGGCAGGGAGTTCCTCTGCGCATTACATTACCCCTCCTCTACTCGAGTACCAATTCTCAAATCAGGCCCCCTTCTAGCCATCTGTCCAGTATTCCAGCTCAGACTTACGTTAGACTGCTGTTCTTTAGGGTCTTGCGTGGCTCCCCCATTATTCGGTTCCGCACAAAAATTGAGCTCATATCTCTTTGCTTTTATAATAGTTCCCCATATTTGTTAACTATAGTAGACAACTACCTAACATTACAATAAAAAGTACTCTAATAAGCCAAACTTTTGTCCTATCCACGGCCCGATATCAGGCCCTGTTCCGACTACTCGACCTCAATTTTACAGTAACTAGTACTTGAGGCTCTCCGGTGAAGGGCTTAAGTCCACCAGGCTGGAGGCAAATACTTATCATACTGGTCATGCACACCCCGGAGGTGTCGCACCCCGCATCATTGCCATGATAATTTGTGACGGCGCGATCGCGATTTGGAAGACCCTCGGAGTTTCCAGGGAGGTTCACCATCTTGGGTTAGTTGTACTCGTACAGCTTATTATACATTGTCCAACCTGTACCATAAATGAATTTTAATTCTATCAGTGTCGGGGGTTCCCTGAACAGTACAGTACAGTAATTGTGGGGACTCCTTATCTCGGGAGCCTCAGACATTTTCATGAAAATCCACCGTACTCGTACTCGTACTTGCACCAGCAGATTATCGCCCATGTCACCAATTTTCTTTTGAGCCTGTCCCCAAGAATTTTATTGTCACCTTGCTGGATTGTGGATCTATACCGGTATGGGACTTGACAGCCCCCACGTGGCTGGCTATCACTACGGTACAAGTAAAAGTTTGTCCGGAAGTGCTTGAGATTAGTGATCCCAAGCTGCCAGTCCGTCCGGCTCCGAGTACCCGTACTATATTACAAGTACGGCCGGACTGACCCAGGTTTTTTCAGGGACGGCCGGGCCCGGCCCGGTCACCCGCAGGGTGATGTTTCAAGGGATCACTTGTTTTTCATTTTCTAATAAATATTTTATTATTCAACAGGATTAATTCTTTACAGAGTCTCTCGGTTAATATATATTCACCCAAGCTAGTTAGAGAGTTGTGTGAAGAATGATAGAGTGTCATGAGGTTGGACAGCATATTTGGGTGTCATGGTTGTTCATCGGTGGATGACCTAGATTTGTCCTAAGCGAGTTATAGCGCCGGGGAATGTTGCTATCATTATCCCACCCCGAGTGATTCAGACGAAAGCCTGCGGGCTGTCAATGGATAAAGCGAGGGTGCAACCTCTTTATCTTCAGATTACCTGGGCACCAGGGAGCTTTGACCTATGATATATTGCGCCAAGACCCCGACCCGGCGGTTGCCTGGGCGCCGCCGGGCTTTGGCGGCCACTGAGAATTTGACCGGACTGACCCAGGCTTATTAAACCAAGGCCGGACTGACCAGACTGCCAACCCGTGGTTCGGGCCATGGTCCGGACTGGCCGCTTGGGACCAGTGCTTGTGATATTAGATATGTTCTATCTCATTGCAACCACTGAGCAGCGCAATTGAGCTAGGGGATATGTCGTCAAAAATTTGGCCAATTGTGGATTGGGATATCCTAGTGAAGAGTAAATGTCAATCTATCATAACGACTAAGAGCTGAAGTTACTGGATTGCAGTTGAGCTTCTTTTGGTGCCAGTACGTTAACGGCAGAGGGGGTGGAAATAGGATTAGGCGGCTCCGCGGTTTCACGATGAGTGTCGACAGACAGCCGAGGGAGGTTGGACGCCTTGCACTTAGGTGCCCTAGGGTACTTGTAAGAGTACCGGTAGTAGGTCTCAGAAAGAAATACTTCTGCTATCATAGATTTCGTTGAGCGCTTGAAGCGAGGTTTGTCACACAACCAGAGTATGAGTGGCGGCATCATGTTTCGTGATCAGGGCTCATATCACAATGTGACAAAATGCGAGCGTTTGCTTGGCGGGAAGTTGTTGGATGGCAGATGTAGGCTCTTCAGCCCCAGCCTTCCTATTTTCAGCCGGTGAGAATTCCCTAAACCCTCCATATATCTACCATGCTATCGCGGCGGTATATCTACATTCGACAAACACTTTGGACAGACCGCCATGGAGAACATAGCATATACATCCTTGAATGGCAGCGATAACATCAACTATGCTAACACAACGAACAGTCATAATGTCAGCAATATCAGCAATATCTTCAATCTGAACAAAGTCGCATCCGATGAGAACCTAGAAATTATGAAGTGGCTCTCGCCACTGGAGCCGGGAAGAAGGCATCAAGATGTGCGTGCCGGGAGGCTCGATGGTGTCGGGGATTGGTTTTTGGAAACAAACGAGTTTCAGGAGTGGAGGAGCAGTGAAGGTGGAGCAGATAAGGCTATCCTATTTTGTTACGGGAATCCAGGAGTGGGGAAGACATATCTAAGGTAAGCGATTCGCTCCTCACAAAGAAGTAGAAGTTATCACTGATGGCCAGCAATACCAGCTCATTGGTGATCGATAACTTATGCGATGAGCCTTGCGAGGAAGAGATTGCAATCGCGATGTTCTACTGCGACTTCCGCGACCAGCAGGAGCATACAACTGCCAACATCATTGGAGCCATCCTAAAGCAGCTAGTGACCAGAGAGAAAGTGCTGAAGCTAGTGAAAATAGCGTTTGAAAAAGCGAAAAAAGAGGTCGGTGGTCGAGGTCTACGGCTTCCGGATATGGTGAAGATGCTAAAGCAGGTTATTGCCGAATCGCCCCGAGTTTTTATCTGTATTGACTCTCTAGATGAGTGCCTTCCCAACCATCAACTGGAGCTTCTTGAATCACTGAAGGATACTCTTCAGGTGTCACCGAGGACCCGAATATTTGTCACCGGAAGGCCTCAGGTTGAGGCCGAAATTACAAGATATTTCACTACTATGTTTATAGTTCCCATTAGCCCTAAGATTCAAGACATAAAAAGCTATTTGGAGAGGAGGTTGGACATGGACACCGAGCCCGACGCGATGTCCGATAGTTTAAGGTCGGATATTCTCAGGATTATTCCAGAAAAAATCTCTGAAATGTGTGTAGGAGCATCCACAATTTCCACTCCATGCACGATGCTATATTTACTAACGATGGTCTGTAGATTCCTCCTTGTTTCGCTCACTATTGATGCTATCCTAGCAGAGGCTACTGTTGGTGAGAGGGAGCAAAAGTTGATGGAGCTTAAAGAGGGCAACCATGTGGAGGATGCATATGCGACAACCTTGACACGAATAAAGAGGCAGAAGGGGAGTCGGCCCAGGCTCGGAATGGAAGCCCTAATGTGGGTATCGAATTCGAGGCGACCATTACAAACTAGCGAGTTATGCCATGCCTTAGGAGTAAAGATAGGATCCGCGGATTTGGATATTAAAACGGTTCCTACAATTCGAACACTCCTAGGGTGCTCTTTGGGGCTTATCACAGTTGAGGCGTCCTCCGACACCGTCCGTCTTGTCCATATAACGCTAAAAGAATATTTGTCCAATAATCGAAGCCTATTCCAAAGCCCACACTTGATGATAGCGGAGGTTTGCTTGACATACCTTAATTTTCAGAGTGTTCGAGAGCTTCCGCCCAATCTCAATTCGGCCCCACCGACGGTCCCCCTTGCTAAATATGCTTCATGCTATTGGGGAGCGCACACCAGGATGCGGGAGACGGGTAACGTCAGTCCGCTTGCGCTTAGGCTTCTGATTGGATTCGAGCAACATATATCCTCTCGGCTGCTCTTGCTACATCATAAGCATCGTCGTTGGTGGGAGCCAGGTCTTGATGAGAGGGGTGGCCCTAAGGGCTTTACGGGGCTCCATGGAGCGGCATATCTTGGTATCGTAGAAATATTTTCTGCGTTATTGGCGAAGACAGAATGGAATATCAACGCAACAGATGCATTGGGTAGAACAGTACTAGCGTGGGCAGTTGTAGGAGGCCATGAAGACGCCGTAAAGTCGCTGCTGGGGCGAGAGGACATCAACCTCAACGCTGCCAATACCGGATATGGTCAGACCCCACTTTGGTTGGCTATAATGGGTTCCCATGAGGGAATAACGAAGTTGCTACTAGAACGAGAGGGCATCGACCCCAACGCTGCCGATACCGGATTTGGTCGGACTCCACTCTGGTTGGCTGCCAGGCGCGGGGAAGAGGGAGTAGCGAGGTTACTATTGAAACGAATGGACATCGACCCCAACACCGCCACTGAATATGGTCAAACACCACTCTGGTCCGCCACGAGGCATGGGCATGAGGGAGTAGCGAAGTTACTATTGGAACGAGCTGATGTCAACCCCAACACTGCCGACACCGAATATGGTCAAACGCCGCTTTGGTGGGCTGCGAGAGATGGGCATGAAGGAGTAGCGAAGTTGCTGCTGGAAAGAGAAGACATCACTCCCGACATTGCCGATACTAAATATTGTCAAACACCACTCTGGTGGGCTTCGAGGAATGGGCGTGAGGGAGTAGCGAAGTTACTATTGGAGCGAAAGGACGTTAATCCCAACACTGCCGACCCAAAATATGGTCGGACACCACTCTGGTGGGCTTCGAGGAATGGGCGTGAGGGAGTAGCGAAGTTACTATTGGAACGAGAGGACACAGATCCCAACACTGCCGACACTAAATATGGCCGAACGCCACTCTGGTGGGCTGCGAGAGATGGGCATGAGGGAGTTGTGAAGCTGCTATTGGAACGGGCTGATGTCAACCCCAACACTGCCGACACCGAATATGGCCAAACGCCGCTTTGGTGGGCTGCGAAGGATGAGCATGAGGGACTAGCGAAGTTGCTTCTGGAAAGAGAAGGCATCACTCCCGACATTGCCGACACTAAACATGGTCAAACACCACTCTGGTGGGCTTCGAGGAATGGGCATGATGGAGTTGTGAAGCTGCTATTGGAACGAGCTGATGTCAACCCCAACACTGCCGACACCGAATATGGTCAAACACCACTTTGGTGGGCTGCGAAGGATGAGCATGAGGGAGTAGTGAAGTTGCTGCTGGAAAGAGAAGACATCACTCCCGACATTGCCGACACTAAACATGGTCAAACACCACTCTGGTGGGCTTCGAGGAATGGGCATGATGGAGTTGTGAAGCTGCTATTGGAACGAGCTGATGTCAACCCCAACACTGCCGACACCGAATATGGTCAAACACCACTCTGGTGGGCTGCGAGAGATGGGCATGAGGGAGTAGCAAAGTTACTATTGGAAAGAAAGGACATAAATCCCAACACCGCCGATACTGAGTATGGCCAAACACCACTCTGGTGGGCTGCGAAGGATGGGCATGAGAGAGTAGCAAAGTTACTATTGGAACGAGAGGACATAAATCCCAACACCGCCGATACTGAGTATGGCCAAACACCACTCTGGTGGGCTGCGAAGGATGGGCATGAGAGAGTAGCAAAGTTACTATTAAAACGGGAGGACATCGATCTCAACGCCGCCGACACTAAATATGGTCAAACACCGCTCTGCTGGGCTGCGAGACATGGGCATTCGGGAGTAGCAAAGTTACTATTGGAACGAGAGGACATCAATCCCAACACTACCGACACCAAGTATAGCCAAACACCCCTCGTGTGGGCTGCGAAGGATGGGCGTGAGGGAGTAGCAAAGTTACTATTGGAACGAGAGGACATCAATCCTAACGCTACCGACACCAAATATGGCCAAACACCACTCTGGTGGGCTGCGAGAGATGGGCATGAGGGAGTAGTGAAGTTGCTGCTGGAAAGTGAAGACATCACTCCCGACATTGCCGACACTAAATATGGTCAAACGCCACTCTGGTGGGCTTCGAGGAATGGGCGTGAGGGAGTAGCAAAATTACTTTTGGAACGAGAGGACATAAATCCTAACGCTACCGACACTGAATATGGCCAAACACCACTCTGGTGGGCTGCGAAGGATGGGCATGAGAGAGTAGCAAAGTTACTATTAAAACGGGAGGACATAAATCCTAACGCTACCGACACTGGATATGGCCAGACACCACTCTGGTGGGCTGCGAAGGATGGGCATGAGGGAGTAGTGAAGTTGCTATTGGGGCGAAGGGACATCACTCCCAACATTACCGACACTGAATATGGTCAAACGCCACTCTGGTGCGCCGCGAGGCATGGGCATGATGGAGTTGCGAAGCTGTTATTGGAACGAGCTGATGTCAACACCAACACTGCTGACCTTGAATACAGTCAAACACCACTCTGGTGGGCTGCCACGCGTGGGCGAGAGGGAGTAGCGAAGTTACTATTGAAACGAGCGGACGTCGACCCCGACACCGCCGACACCGAATATGGTCAAACACCACTCTGGCGCGCCGCGAGGCATGGGCATGATGGAGTTACGAAACGCTTATTGGAACGAGATGATGTCAACCCCAACACTCCCGACACCAAATCCGGTCAAACCCCACTCTGGTTGGCTGCCAGAGGTGCGCACGTGGGAGTAATAAAGTTACTATTGGAAAGAAAGGACATCAATCTCAACACTGCAGACTACCAATCTGGCCAAACACCGCTCTTGGTAGCCGTAGAAGGCGGACATGAGGGGGTAGTTAAGTTGCTATTGGAGCAAGAGGATATCAATCCCAACATCACAGATACCAAATACGGTCGAACGCCACTCTGGTGGGCTGCGAGAGGAGGAAATGCGGGAGTAATAAAGTTACTATTGAAGCGAGAGGGTACCAATCCTAATACGGCGGATACCCTATCTGGACAAACACCGCTCTCGGTAGCTGCCCAGCACGGACATGAGGGGGTGGTCAAGTTGCTATTGGAACGAAAGGATATCAACCCCAACCTTGCCGATACCACATATGGCGAAGCAGCACTCTCATGGGCTGTGGTGAGTGGGCATGAGGGAGTAGTCAAGACGCTGTTGGAACGAAAAGATATCAATCCCAACACTAAAGGCGCCCTATATGGTCTCACACCACTCTCATGGGCTGCGAGGGGTGAACATGAGGGAGTAGTAAAGCTCCTGTTGGAACGAAAGGATATCGATCCCGACACCACAGACACCAAATATGGTCGAACGCCGCTCGGGTGGGCGGCTGAGAGGGGGTGTGTGGGAGTAGTCAAGCTGTTATTAGAGCGAGGTGATGTTAATCCCGACATCCCAAACCTCAGCGGCGAAACAGCCCTCGAGTTAGCTACATCCCGTGGATATACAGGAGTTGTAGAGTTACTCTCTAAGCCTAAACCCTCCCCCGTCACGCTAGGCGCCGACGAAGCCCCCGTGCACCCCCCACCCCAGCCATCCGACTTACCTCAATGCCCTGACCCGCCTATCCCGCCGACCTGCTCCCCACCACCCCAGCCATCTGACTTACCTCAAAGCCCTGACCTGCCTATCCCGCCGACCTGCTCCCCACCACCCCAGACACCTGACTTGCCTCAAAGCCCCGACCCGCCTATCCCGCCGACCTGCTCCCCACCACCTCAGACATCTGACTTGCCTCAAAGCCCCGACCCACCTATCCCGCCGACCTGCTCCCCACCACCCCAGCCATCTGACTCACCTCAAAGCCCTGACCTGCCTATCCAGCCGACCTGCTCCCCACCACCCCAGACACCTGACTTGCCTCAAAGCCCCGACCCGCCTATCCCGCCGACCTGCTCCCCACCACCTCAGACATCTGACTTGCCTCAAAGCCCCGACCCACCTATCCCGCCGACCTGCCACCCTCCACCCCGACCCCCCCCTGGAATGGCAATTGGTCCCTTTACGATTATTTTCTCTTTGATTTTTCTCTTCTATTTTCTTGCTATCATCAACCCGTCCTTATCAACTATCCTATCACTACCACCCCACCGATGACCTCTATATTTTACATGCGGAGGGGGCGTGGGCAAAACTCTCATAGATCCAAATCAGATATATAAACTAGAGCTAATCCGTTGGCGCGGGTGCGAATTAATGCAGCAAATCCCGGCGCGGTCTACTGTATAGTGCATAATCCATACTTTGCTCTTTCTCTCTCCTTTTTTCTTTCTTGTCAATCCCTTTTTCGTCTAGTTTATGAAACACCATTTATCTCCTTTTATTAGAAGCCTCATTTCCTCTGTTTTATTCTACGGGTTATCTCTCAGAATACTCCATGAATGTATCATAGCTTCCCTTCTGCATCTTTCAGTAATCTGTATCATACCTCAAAGATTTCACATCACAGATAATGTCACATTATGGAACCTTTGTAGAAATTCAGCATCGTCGCTCACGCTTCGGCCATAACTTCATAACTTCCATAAACAAAGCAGGAACCAACAGCAGGGAGCGTTTGCTGTCGTCTGTCGATGACTAGCGACGAGACGCCCACCCCGAAAACGGGCATATGCTTTGAAGAAGTCTCTGTCACATCCCCGGGGCCCCACGGGAGCAAAAAAACTCCACGGAGTGAACCAATAACCATGCCAAAGTTCTCACCACTTCGAATGACGCTGGACGACCTTCACAGCAGCTGGCGCTCTGGAGGCGTGCGGAACAGTTCAGCGATAAATTTATTACATGCGATGAGAAATATATTCATTAACCGAAATTTTCCAAAACCCATAATTCCTGGTCCCATCCTTTACCATACCATGGACTTTTCCTTCCCCTTTCCTACCGCCTCTTGGCCTTCTATCGGCTATCTTCTCCGTGCGGTCCTGTGGCCCACGGGCCTTTGCGCACTGGTTTGCCACTACAGTAGTCCCGGCTCCTCCTGATATGATATTAATCGCCCAGAATGGAAGTCCTAATGCGGGCACCGAATTCGGAGGCACCGTTACACATGAGCGACTGTGCCGCCGTGATTTCCTGTGAATCTTCAATCACTTAGGTAAATATTGGGTTCAATAATGTCGCATTACCATTACTCTGCTCAAAGATATACTAACTTAAAATGTTTGTTTTTTTTGCACTCTTAAACAGGACTCATTTTGATGTGTCACTTAGCCCTCACACCAGCCCCCTTGTCAGCTGCTATATGTGGAGTGCATCGGGAATTAAAGTAAAGGACTCCCCAATGTCAAACGGCAGTGTGACTCCAGTCTCGTCCGCAAGCGCGAGCCCCCCACCCGCAACATTGGATATGTTCCATCCCAGTCAAGTAGTCTACTTAGTTAACAGGATATCTTATTGACCGTGTAGGTCACTTTGTGAATGGAATATCCTAGTAAAGCAAATTCCAACCATCCCGGTCAAAAACGCGGGGAGGTAAATAAGCGAGTGATAATATATGAAGCGGAAAATATTTCAAATAGCAAAGGGAATTAGGATCCCGACGGGCAAAACTAGATAGCTGTAGATTCCGTCATCAGCACACTCTGGGAAGAGGCGAAAAGCAGGCTCCTACGACCCACCAGAAGTCAGCACGTTCCAGATCCGGAGAATTTTACGAGATCTCGCATTTATGCTCGTTACGGCGTCAAATATGTCTGTTCCACCCGGTTTGTTAGGCATCGCTGATGGTATTATTTAAGGGGGTGGTATGGAGTTCCACTGCGCCCGTGCTCCCGGGCCCACCATGGAGGCAGGATTCGTGTGCACTTACCACTCTCTTGCTCCGGGCGACTCCTGATCCCTGGTCGGACTTTGCCTTTGCTCGGCTCTGCGACCCGGAAAATCCCCCTACCGCTCTCAATCTTGGCGCCCGGGGGTTCACTCCCGAAATCAATCTTTAGATGTCTGAACGTGTCGGTGTCTATTAAGCTGTTTACTCTGCGGTGAAGGTAATGATAGGATTCGCGAGGACTGGATTGTGGTAGTATAGGGTGGGTGTAGGTATGTCCACTATGGAATGTACTGGTAGAGTTATTACTATGGTGCTGCGAGGTGGCTTTGGAAGTGAGCTTCAAGTCTTGATTGACAATATATTATGGTTCCAATCACTTCCTCCCGGTAGTAGTACTCTACATAGCACCCCCGCAGACAAGTCCTCTCATAGCACATCTGGTAATTAACCAGCGCCCCATGAACTAATACTGTTATTAACACAGCTAGAGAATCTGAACCAACCCTCCCTATAAGAAACGTAAACTAGAAAACATGACAAATACTAACCCATCGGACAAGTGATGTCAAGACCACGAGCACTAGTATTCGGGTAGTGTCAACACGGCGGACAGCCCGACACCGTACCATATTTCTCAAAAGTATCCTCTACAACTGACCGACAAGCATTGAATTTGAATGACCCCGCCGGGCACAGCACTGCATGCCCGATCAACCGCTGTCAATTCATGTCCTTGTCGATTACATCACCTAACGGCGTACTGCCCAATAATGTGTGCTAGGTCTGGTATCGCATAGCCTTCGATAGCTAGAGCTGCGGTAGGTAACGCGGAACTTATGGGGGATGGGTCATTCTTACTTGTATGGTTTGGGTGTCGCTGTACTCTATAGTGCACATGATGGTTAATGTTTGAAGAGTATTCTCGGTAGAGATGACAAACCGCCGCCCGATAGCAAAAGCTATTTGGGGTCGGGTAGGGGTGTTTTTTTTTTTTTTCGAATTGATGAGTGATAAACAATGAACCGTTACTGTGAGTGAGGCTTTTGGGGCGGGCGATGGGAGGGGTATCAAACTCGGTCTCTCTTGGCTCAATTCGGAAGTATTAAGTGAGGGCACGAGGAATTATGGATATTCATTGGAGGGAGTATCGTGTGGGAGTAGGAGACTTGTGCGGAGGGTCTAGAATGTATAAAAGGTGTATTGCCATGCTGGGGAGGGATCGCAGGAACGAAGATTATGGCTGGATAAGATGCTGTCTGCCTCCATGATGCAAGTACCGTGGGTGCTCATTGTCTTGGCTCCATGCGTGGTGGCACCTTGGCGTCTGGACCCATGCACCCGTTGGTCACCCCTTTTCCAGTCAAGCTTAGCATATCACTACCGCAGCTATCGCTACAGGGAATCTACATTCAGCCAACGCTTTGGACACACCATCATGGACAACATAGCATACAAATCCTCGATCGGTAGCGGTAATCTCGGCAGCGGTAACATAACGGATAGTAATAACATCAACAAGATCAAGAATATCGGCGGTGTCGTCAATGTGGATAGGGCTATAGCCGATGAGAACCCATAAATTAGGCAGTGGCTCTCGCCATTAGACCCCAGGAGAAGACACCACGATGCGTGCACAGACAGGCTCGATGGTGTGGGCAGTTGGGTTTTGAGGACAAACGAGTTTCGGGAATGGAGTAGTGAAGGTGGAGCAGATTAGGCTGCCTTGTTTCGTTACGGGAATCCGGGAGTGGGGAAGACATATTTAAGATTAATGACTCCTTCCACAGAGAGAAGTAGGGGTTATCGCTGAGGCCAGAAAATATCAGCTCAATGGTCATTGATAGCCTGTGTGATAAGCCTTGCGAGGAAGAGATTGCAATCGCGATGTTCTACTGCGACTTCCGCGACCAACAGCAGCAGACAGCTACCAATATCATAGGAGCCATCATAAAACAGCTAGCTACTAGAGGGGAAGTACTAGGGCACGTGCGGGCGGCGTTTGAGAAGGCGAAAAAGGAGGTCGGCGGTCGAGGTCTGCGACTTCCAGATATGGTGCAGATGCTGAAGCAGGGCTGTCGCCGCATTGCCACTGGTTTTCATCTGTATCGATGCCTTGGATGAGTGCCTCCCTAAGCATTTACTGGGGCTACTTAGGTCACTAAAGGGTATCCTTGAGGAGTCACCGAGGACGCGAATATTTGCTACCGGGAGACCTCAGGTTGCAGGCGAAATTACGCGACAATTTAGTACTGGTGTTATAGTACCGATCAGTCCTAAGATGCAAGACACAAAAAGATATCTACTCCGTAGTGAAGAAGTTGGAGATGGACACGGAGCCCGACGCGATATCCGAGGCTTAGGGTGGATATCTTGACAGTTATTCCAGAAAGATTTTCGGAAATGTGTCTTGGCGCATACGCACCTCCTACACAATGCATGATCTTAAATTGGCTAATAGTGGTCTACAGATTCCTACTTGTTTCGCTAAACATCGACGCCATCCTGGGAGAGGCTACCATCTTTGAGAGGAGGCAAAAGTTGAACCAGATGACCAAGGGCAATCATTTGGAGGATGCATACAAGACAACTCTGGAACGAATGAGGGCACAGAATAGGGGTAGATCCAAACTCGGAATGGAAGCCCTGATGTGGTTAGCGAATTCGGAGCGACCATTACGCATTAATGAGCTATGTCATGCCTTAGGAGTAAAGATAGGATCCACATATCCGGATCCCGAGAACACTCCCACAATCCAAACACTCCTAGGCTGTTCTTTGGAACTTATCACCGTTGAGGCACCCTCCTCCACAGTCCGGCTTGTCCACATCACCCTGCAGGAGTATCTATCCGATAACCCAAGCCTGTTCCAAAGTCCACACTCGATGAAAGCGGAGGTTTGCTTGACGTACCTCAATCGGTGTGTCCGGGAACTTTCGCCGACTCTTAGTTCGGCCCCGTCGATAGTCCCTCTCGTTGAATATACTACTTACTACTGGGGGAAGCACATCGGAGGAGAGAAGGCGGAGAATGTGAGTCCGCCCGCACTAGGACTTCTACTTGGATTCGAAAAGCATATATCCTCTCAGCTCCTCTTGCTCCGTTATCATAGGGATAGGCATTGGTGGGAACCGGGTTCTTATGAGCGTGGTGATCCTAATGGCTTAACAGGACTACATGAAGTGGCATTTTTTGGAATCGTGGGAACGGCCACTGCTTTATTGGCAATGAAGGAATGAGATATTAACGCATCAGATGCTATGGGTAGAACGGTACCAGCATGGGTAGTCGTAGGAGGTCATGAGGATGTCGTAAAGTTGCTACTGGAACGGGAGGATGTCGATCCAAACATCGCAGATCCCAGATCTGCCCACACACCACTCAGCAGGCTGTGGACGGCGGGCATGGGTGGTTGCTATTGAAACGAGACGATATCAACCCCCTATCTGGTCTAACGCCATTCTTGTGGGCCGCAGAGCGGGGGCATGAGGGATTAGTAAATTTGCTATCACAGCGAGAGGATGTCAACCCCAACATTGCCGACACCAGATATGGTCAAACACCACTCTCGCGGGCTGCGGAGGGTGGGCATGTAGGTGTAGTAAGGCTGCTATCAGAACGACAATATATCAATCGCAATACTGCAGACCCCGGATTTATTCGGGCACTACTCTTGCAAGCTGTGAAAGGTGAGCATGAACGAGTACTGAAGTTGCCATTGGCACGAGACGAGGTCAATCCCGACTTATCAGATGCCACCGGTGAAACAGTTCTTGAATTAGCTGCGCCCTGTGGATATACAAGAGCTGTGGAGCCGCTCCCAAAACCCCACCCCTCCATTCCTGCCCCAGCAGATACCGAAAATGTCCCAGAGTTCCCCCTTACCTGAACCGTCTGAATCACTCCAGAGCTCCTTTAACCTCGTGAAACCGGCCCGCCCGCCACCGCCGCAGCACTTCCACCCTATGACCGACCCCTCCTCGGAATAGCTATTCGTTACTTCGTGATTATCCCCTTTTTATTTTTTCTCTTTTGTTTCCTTGCTGTCATCCGTCCACCCTTACCAACCGCCTTATTACGGTCATTTTATAGATGATGGCCACCCCACGCACACGGAGTAGGTGAGTAAACCCTCACAGATCTAGTTAAATATAGAAGTGAGTCCCTCACCACCAAGGTCGAAGGGAGACCCCCGTACTACATTCTATTGAGCAGTCAAAACGCGGATGACCCCCCACCCGAGCATCGTGCCGTTCTCGGGTATCAGTGTTGGTGTCCTATGATGTTGGGTTCATATCTCAAAATCATGGAGCTGCTAGTTCTTACACGGCGGAAGATTATTGAATAGTATAACTCCTGGACAAAAGTCGTGGTTGGTGGGCTTAAGTACTTTGCTAGGACAGACTGGGATAGTCGGAATTCAGGGTCATAGAAATCGCCATTTACACTACCAACTCCTAACCAATTAAAACAGAAAATATATCAACAGATAGTTGAAGATCTAGCGGTTCTGGAATTCATATTTCTATAACAAATCTATTCTGTGGGCAGCTCTCGCCAATTAGTGCGAAGGATTACAAAATTAGACATAGTGCCAAGAATTTGTATGGGCGCTCATATACAAAAATATTGTTGTTTGAGAATCGCCAATTTCACATCGCCACGGTTCAGGTATCGTAATGTTGCACCATACACTTCAAAATTTAAATCCCAGTCTAAGAATACTCGAGATCACTATTTTATAAAGAATTAACTTACTTCCACTGAGGTGGTTGAGTTCTGATGCTGTAAAAAAACCGTTCTCGGCGTTAAAGTGGTCGTCAACGATGACTTGTCACCTTGTTCTCACAATACGATCTTTCGATCACACTAGCAAGTTACCTATTGCATCAACCGCAAAACACTCCCGTTCTTAGAAACTACAACGAAAGCGGGGTTCCTCCACAAGTGCGGCCGATAATTTAGATGTATCCGACAAGTGAAGCCTGATAAGAAAATTTTCTTGAACTTCTTATTGTAGTGTGCCCTGATGAGGCACGTGATGGATATACCTGTGCCGTATCTCTTAGCCTCGCTTGTAAATTCGTACAGCCGAGGTGAGACAGAGTGATAATTAATACCGAGTCTGTAAGCCGTTTCCATCTCTACATTCCTGGAGTTTATAGGCCTAACACGAATAAGCGGATTCCAATCCGTGAATTCTACCGTAGCTTATCCCATTATGCCATGGGGCTGTATCATCAATATATAGCCCTCTAGCGAAATCATATCCATTGCATTTATGGAGAAGACGTGATAGATGCACTGGTGGAGGCTCCGCTCTGCTGCTCAGGACTTTGGCGCCAAGATCGTAATTTCGCACATCCCTCCTTTCTCAACCTGGCTGGCGCACTTCCACAAACTCCCCGATATTGATACCATAGTTATCGCTCTCCCATATTTACCTACCTTCGGCGAACACTTGGGCAGACCATCATGGACCAAACGGCATATACATCCTCGATTGGTAGCGGTAATGTCAACTGCGGTAACGTAACGAATAGTCATAACAATATCATCAATGTGAACAAAGTCATAGCCGATGAGAGTCCACAAATCATGCAATGGCTCTCGCCATTAGACCCCAGTGGAAGACATCGGGATGTGCGCACCAACAGACTGGCTGGTGTAGGGAGTTGGCTTTTGGAGACAGACGAGTTTCGGAAGTGGAGGGGTAGAGAAGCTGGAGCAAATAAGACTGTCTTATTTTGCTATGGGAATCCGGGAGTGGGGAAGACATATCTAAGGTACATGACTGGTTCCTATGGGAGGAGCGGAAGTTATCGCTGACGGCCAGCTATATTAGTTCATTGGTGATCGATAACCTGTGTGATGAACCTGACGGGGAAGATATTGCAACGGCGATGTTCTACTGCGACTTCCGCGACCAGCAGCAGCAGACAACGGCAGACATCATGGGAGCCATCCTGAGGCAGCTCGTGGTTGGGGGTGGAGTGCTGGAGCATGTGCAAATAGCATTTCAAAAGGCGAAAAAGAAGGTCGGCGGTCGAGGCTTGCTGCTTCCGGATATGGTGCAGATGCTGAAGCAGATTATTGCCAAATTGCCACGAGTTTTCGTCTGTATCGATGCTTTGGACGAATGTCTTCCCAAGCATCTACCGGAGCTCCTTGAGTCACTGAAGGATATCCTTCAGGTTTCGCCGAGGATGCGAATATTTGTCACCGGGAGACCTCAGGTTGAGACCCAGATTAGAAGACATTTCACCGCTGCAATTATAGTACCCATTAGCCCTAAGACGCGTGACATAACAAGATATTTGGAGAGGAAGTTGGAGATGGACACCGAGCCCGACGCGATGTCCGATAGTTTACGGGCAGATATCCTGAGAATAATTCCAGGAAGAATCTCTGAAATGTGCGTAAGAGCATACACAGTTCCAACTCCATGCATGATCTTATATTGGCTAACAATGGTCTGTAGATTCCTCCTTGTTTCGCTAAGCATAGATTCTATCCTGGCAGAAGTTACCGTGGGTGAGAGAGAGCAGAAATTGAACGAGCTTAGCAAGGGCAATCATGTGGAGGATGCATACGCGACAACCTTGGCACGAATAAAGGCTCAGAAGGGGAGTAGGCCCAGGCTCGGAATGGAAGCCCTGATGTGGGTATCGAATTCAGAGCGACCATTGCAAACTAGCGAGTTATGCCATGCCTTAGGAGTAAAGATAGGATCTGCAGATCTGGACATTAAAACGGTTCCTACAATTCGAACACTCCTAGGGTGCTCTTTGGGACTTATCACGGTTGAAGCATACTCCGACACCGTCCGTCTTGTCCATTTAACGTTGCAAGAGTATTTATCCGATAATCTAAGCCTGTTCCAAAATCCACACTCGATGATAGCGGAGGTTTGTTTGACATACCTCAATTTCCAATGTGTTCGGGAACTTTCGCCAACTCTTGATTTGCCCCCGTCGACACTCCCCCTTCTCGGGTATGCCTCGTGCTATTGGGGGGCTCACACAAGAATGCAAAAGACGGAGGATGTCAGTCCGCTTGCACTTAGACTTCTAATGGGATTCGAACATCATATATCCTCTCGGCTTCTCTTGCGACGCTATAATCGTGATATATGGCGGGATCAGGGTTTTAATCATAGGGCTGGGCCTGAGGGTTTCACAGGGCTCCATGGAGCGGCGTACCTGGGGATCCTGAATACAGTTTCTGCGTTATTGGCGATAAAGGAATGGGATATTAATGCGACAGATGCAACGGGTAGAACGGCGCTTGTATGGGCAGCTATAGGAGGTCATGAGGATGTTGTAAAAATGCTATTAGAGCGGAAGGATGTTAATCCCAGTGTTGCAGGCGCCGGGTTTCACCGAACACTACTCTCCTGGGCTGCTGGGCACGGTCGTACGGGAGTTGTACGCTTCCTATTGGCACGAGGGGATATCAACCCCAACACTGCCGACAATGAATACGGTCAAACACCGCTTTGGTTGGCTGTGAGGTGTGGGCATGAGGGAGTAGTAAAGTTGTTATTGGAGCGAGAGGATATCAATCCCAACACTGCCGACACCGAATATGGTAAGACTCCACTCTGGTTGGCTGCGGCGGATGGGCATGAGGGAGTAGTCAAGTTGCTGTTGGAACGAGAGGATATCAATCCCAACACTTCCAGCGTCTGTGGCCAAACTCCATTCTTGGTAGCTGTCCAGAACGGACATGAGGGGGTAGTCAAGGTGCTATTGGAACGAGAGGATATCGATCCTAAAACCGCGGATACCAAATATGGTCGAACGCCACTCTGGTGGGCTGCGAAAGGTGGGCATGTGGGAGCAATAAAGCTACTATTGGAACGAAAGGATATTAATCCCAATGCAGCGGACACCCTATCTGGTCAAACACCACTCTTGGTAGCTGCGGAGGATGGACATGAGAGGGTATTCGAGGTGCTATTGGAACGAGGGGATATCGATCCCAACATCATGGATACCAAATTTGGTCGAACACCACTCGGGTGGGCTGCACGGAGCGGGCATGAGGGGGTAGTCGAGTTGCTATTGAGGCGAGAGGATATCAATCTCAACCTTGCGGATACCAAATATGGTCGAACGCCACTCTGGTGGGCTGCGAGAGGTGGGCATGTGGGAGTAACAAAGTTACTATTGGAACGAGAGGGTATCGATCCCGATACGGCGGATACCCTATCTGGTCAAACACCGCTCTTGGCAGCTGCGGAGGGCGGGCATGAGGGGGTAGTCAAATTGCTATTGGAACGAGAGGATATCAATCCCAACGTTGTGGATATCGCATACGGTCAAGCAGCACTCTCGTGGGCTGTGGTGGGCGGGCATGAGGAGGTAGTCAAGTTGCTGTTGGAACGAGAGGATATCAATCCCAACACCAAAGGCGCCGAACATGGTCTAACACCACTCTTGTGGGCTGCGAGGGGTGAGCATGATGGAGTAGTGAAGCTCCTATCGGAACCAAAGGATGTCGATCCCAACACCACCGGCAGCAAATACGGCCGAACGCTGCTCGAGTGGGTGGCTGAGAGGGGGCGTATGGGAGCAGTAAAGCTGCTATTAGAACGAGGCGATATCGACCCCAGCGTTCCAGGTCTCAGCGGCAAAACAGCCCTTGAGTTAGCTGCGTCCCATAGATACACAAGAGTTGTGGAGTTACTCTCCAAACCTAAACCCCCCCTCCCCGTCACATTAGATACCGACTAGCCCCCAGAGCAACCCTCACCTGAGCCATCCGATCTATGATACTTCAAAGCCCCTCTCAGCTTATCCCGTCGGCCTGCCGCCCACAGTCGGAGCCCCTTCCCCTACGAGTAGATACCCGACCCCTCCTCGGAATAGCGATTCGTTCCTTCGTGATTGTTTCCTCTTTTATTCTTCTCTTTTATTTCCTTGCTGTCATCAGCCCATTCTTATCAGCCATCCTATTATCATAGACCACTATTATTCCACAAACCTAAGTTAGATACATTAACAGAAGTTAATTCACTAGCGTGAGTGCAAATTAATGCAGCAAGTCCTTTGGCGGCAGGCGGTCTCTGGTGCATAATCTATACTTTCCTCTTTTCTCCCGTTTTTTCCTTATTTTCAATTCTTTTTTCTGTCACACTTATACAACACTGTTTACTCCGGTATATCCTTTTATTAGAAGCCTCATTTCCTGTTTTCTTCTCTAGATTACCACCTAGAATACAGTATGGATGTATCGCAACTTCCATTCCGGATCTTTGAGTAATCTACCCCTCAAGAATTTTGGGATATCAAAGATGGTCACATCATGCAAGACCTCGGTAGAAATTCGGCAATCCCGCCCACTCTTCGGTCCTAACTTCCATAAACAAAACAGATAGCGAGGCTTCTTTGCAAGTCGCCTATATGTGTACTATGATACCCGTGATTCGCGATGAGACGCCCACCCTGAAAACGCACATATGATGCCCTTCGGGGAGGTCTCTGCCACCTCCCCGGGCCCCGTGGGAGCAAAGACATCTTCTCAGGGTGACTGACCCAATAGCCGGATGGTGGATGAATCAAAAAAAATTAAAAAAAATAGACAGTCACCACCATGGCCCAATATAGTTTAGTTAATGACCTGCCTCTATTCGTACTTTTCCCCCATACTTCTTACAACAACTATACGGAACTGGAGAAGCCGTGAATTACTCCTATGGGAAACTCGCGTCACATTAGGGAGGTTCGATGTTCTCAGTGCACCTCAAACCGAGTACACAACATACTGCATGAATACAGGTGTACCGCTTTGAATGGCACCTGTAGTTGAGTATGATATAAACTGCCACTACGACAGGTGTATCGGCTGACGTTTCCATGCATTCTAGGCGCCATCATCTTGGCCGGAAAGGAATAGGAAGGTCGTCACTACTAGCAATACTGTAGTATGGAAAATATTTTCCTTCTTACCTTTTTGTGTCTAGCATTACAGACTAAGCACTGTACCTTTGAACCTCGTATTCTGTGTACAGTACCTGGTTGCCAAAAGGTTTACAATGTACCGTATTTTCCAAGAGATACGCCTCTATCGAAACACCTGTACCTTCCATCCCCCGAGAACTTCGAACCTCCCTATTGTATCGTAGACATGAGTAACCCGATATATTCCATACCTTTGTTCTTCTGTTTCCACCTCTCACTAGTATTTTAGCGTTTCGGTTTGCAAAAAGGGAGGGCAGACCATCCGCCCCCCCCCCCGACTAATCCGTGAAATCTTGATGTCCAGAAGAAATCCGGAATAAGTTACCGGTATGGCACTGAGCTATCATATGTCCCGTATCCTACTCTTACGGAGGTACAGCCCATAAGTTTTGGACTTTCCGCTAGCGGGGGGTGTTCCACTAGCAGTAGTAGTGCAGTGTATTTGGTATTATTTCACGAGCAGTACAGGTAGAAAAAGAGGAAAGGCCGCCGCTGAACGTTTCCTATTTGTGCGGAGACAGGGTTAGGGACTGGCCTTTGTTCATAGTAGTTGTGGAAGTGGTGGAAGGGCGGTTTGATGCGGAACGTTCAGAAACGCTAGGGGTAGTAGGAGGATTTTTGAAATTATATGTAATTCAGGGAAAAATATTTTATTTTAATATTTTTTTTATTTCTTTATATCTTATATATTATTCTTACCAGAATGTCTACAAAGTCATATAAAATCGAGAGCTTAACCTGACTGCCGGTAAATGAGATAGTAAGATCATTAACTACCATTCATGGTGGCTCAATGGGTACTTGGGTGCCGAGGAATCAATTGGAGATTCCTGACTCAATTAGTAAAACATACCGGTAACTAAATTAGCAAAGCCCAAAATACATGGACTACCCCGAGATCCACCATTCCATATTTGCTGTAGTCATCACACTACTACTGCTTATGCAACAGCCCCTACTAGTGGAAGGTCCAAAACTTATGGGCTGTACCTTCGTAGATCTTCAGTTTTCAATTTTTGTCGCCTATTAAAAAATCCACTACGGTGCATCAGAGGCGCCAGCACAAACCACCTGAATTTTCGGCGAGCTATTGTACGAGTACTTGAGTACTAGTATTCGAGTAGTCTGCTCGCAACCCCACCCACCTCCCATTATTAGCCTCGGCATACTCGAGTATAAGTTTCCATCACAAAAGACTCCGAGGAGTGTTTTAGCGTGATAGTAGGGTTCTATTCCTGTAGCAGGTGTGAATATCACCTGGGAGATGTCAGTTTTTCGAGTACCACCACCGTCAGGGACACTCACGCTTCATCACCGATTTGGTCAAATTCGTCTACCCCCAGGCTAATCCAGCTAATACATAGCATAGAAAATCCAAGAACCTAAGGGCCCGCGGAATGCACAAGTTAGAGAAAGGATGACGATTACACACGCCGCGGGTTCGCACGGCGTAGGTATTCTGGTAATCTATGACAGACAGGTGAGCTCTTTTGCCATGGGCTTCTGTGCTCTAGAGCGCTCCCGGGAGGTTCGCATTTTCTTTCCGTGTCAAGGTTAGAAAAACCTCGGCGATATTTTGGTTGGTTAACGTAATTCTGATAGACATTCATCTTTCCCAGGTCGCGGGGGCATCACATCTTGGAATTGAGTAGAGCTATTCGGCTCATCATTAGACTAGAATCTTCGTGATATTATACGAGTAATAGATACGTTCTATCACCGTGCTTAAGCAGCTCATCTGGCCTAGGGGATATCCCACTGACTATTTGACCAATTGTCTATTGGGATAACATACTCGACTATTAGACCGGGAAACGGATCAGAAGGGAAAGTGAACCAGTTAAAACGCACCAAAAAGGTCGAAACTTAAAACTCTTAATTAACGCCTGACACTAGGAAGACGAAATAAAATAGTGTAAGAGTCCCTCCCAAATAGGACGTTATTCTAGATTTGACCTTTTTCGGGCTAAATTCGGATATTTGGTTTTGGGGAAATTTCTGCAGTGAGGACTTGAGCACAATTTACATAGAAAAATAATTCACTTCTGCGTATGATCCGCTTCCAGGTCCAATACGATATCCTAGTGAAAAAGCCAATGTCAAACTATCCCATTGATAAAGTACTAAAGTCCCTAAATCGCAGCTCTGCTTCGTTTGGCAGGTCGTTGCCCGAGAAAACAACTAGAATCCGGCCTCTCTAAAAGCTTACATAACGTTTGGAATAGCCGACCAATTTCTTCTGACGGAGGTTAGGTGCCTTGGAATACTTGTACAGTACTTGTGCTGGGCAGTTATTCTAACTTCTGATAAGACAATCTCATGTTTTGTATTCAGTGATTCGGCTTTAATAAAAAACTATAAGCCATACTAGCATACCGAGTCTACCCGACAGATCACTGGGCTACATTCCATTGAGCACTTGGTGAACGGTCCGCGGAGTACCCCTCCCCCTAGATATCAGTGCTGGTGTTGTTCTCCGTAATGTTGAGATCATGCCCCCCTATCGTTTGTCTGCTACCGTACTCGTAGTGGCTCGTAGTGTTTAACTTGGTGGGAAATGATGATGTAGTTTTTTATCACAGCAGCACAACATGCTGCACCCCTCCTTTTTTTCCGCTCGGCAGGTGAAGATCTCATAAAGCCCCCAATATCGCTACTGTAGCTAGTGCGGTGGCATATCTTCGTTCGACCAACACTTGGACATATTGTCATGCAAAATACAACATATCCACCCTCGATTGGTTGCAGTAATTCCAACTGCGGCAACGTAACAGACAGCAACAACAACATCACGCACCATGCCGGGAATATCAAGAATATCAAGAATATCAACAATGTGAACCAAGTCATAGTCGATGAGAACCAAGAAATCATGCGGTGGCTCTCTCCACTAGACCCCACGAGAAGGCATCATGATGTGCGTACCGACAGGTGCGATGGGGTGGGAAATTGGCTTTTGGAGACAAGAGAGTTTCGCGAGTGGATGAGTAAGGATGGAGTGGACAGTCCTGTCTTATTTTGCTGCGGGAATCTAGGGGCGGGGAAGACATACCTAAGGTAAGTGACTGGTTCGTCTGGAAGAAACAGAAATTTATTGCTAACAGCCAATGATATCAGTTCATTGGTGATCGATAACCTGTGCGATGAAGCTGACGAGGAAGATATTGCAACGGCGATGTTCTACTGCGACTTCCGCCATCAGCAGGAGCAGACAGCTACCAACATCATGGGAGCCATCCTAAAGCAGCTGGTGGTTAGAGAGGAAGTGCTAGGGCATGTGCGAAGGGTGTTTGAGAAGGCGAAGAGGGAGGTCGGCGGTCGGGGTTTGCTGCTCTCCAATATGGAGCAGATACTGAAGCAGATTATTGCAAGATTGCCTCGGGTTTTCATCTGTATAGATGCTATAGATGAGTGCCTGCCCAAGCATCTGCTGGACCTTCTTGTGTCACTGAAGAAGATCCTTCCGGAGAAACCGAGTACGCGTGTATTTGTCACCGGGAGGCCTCAGGCTAAAGTCGAAATTACAAGACATTTCACCACTGCCGTTATAGTACCCATCAGCCCTAACAAGGGTGAGGTAGAAAAATATTTGGAGAGGAAGTTGGAGAAGGATACGAGGCGGGACGCGATGCGCGATGATTTACGAGATGAGATCCTGAGAACTATTCCAGAAACATTCTCTGAAATGTGTGTAGGAGCATCTAGATTCCCCCCCCTCCATACATGATCTTATATTGACAAATGATGGTCTATAGATTCCCCCTTGCTTCGCTAAACATTGATGCCATCCTGGGAGAAATTACTCTCGCTGGGAGAAGAAAAAAATTGAAAGAGATGACCAAAGACAAATATTTGGAGGATGTGTACGCGACAACCCTGGCACGAATTCAAGCACAGGATAAGATTAGCCGCAGACTCGGGATGGAAGCCCTGATGTGGGTATCGAAATCGGAGCGGCCATTACACATTAGCGACCTACGCCATGCCCTAGGAGTAAAGATAGGATCCGCAGATCTAGATGAGGAAAGCATTCCTACAATTGAGACACTTCTAACATGTTCTTTGGGGCTTATCACCGTTGAAGAATCCTCCTCCACAGCCCAATTTTCTCATCCCACCCTGCAAAAGTATTTATCAAATCATCCAAGCTTGTTCCAAAACCCACACTCGATGATAGCGGAGGTTTGCCTGACTTGCCTCAATTTTCGCTGTGTCCGGGAACCTCCGCCAACTCTTAGTTCGATACCCCCACTTGTCGAATACGCTTCTTGCTACTGGGGAGAGCACATAAAAAGGGGGAAGACGAAGGGTGTGAGCCAGCTCGCACTGCAGCTTCTGGATGGATTCGAAAACCATATATCCTCTCAGCTGCTCTCGCAGCATTCCCGCAACCCTAAGCATTCATGGGAGCCGGGTTCTGATAGGAGGGGTGACCATAATGGCTTTACAGGGCTCCATGGAGCAGCGTTTCTCGGGATCGTGGAGATAGTTGCCGAATTATTGCCGAGGACAGGGAATATTAACGCAACAGATGCTATTGGTAGAACGGCGCTTGCATTGGCAGTTGCAAGAGGTCATGAGGATGTCGTAATGATGCTATTGCAGCGGGGGGATATCGATCCCGGGCTTGCAGTCACCGAGCTTGGTCAAACGGTGCTCATGTGGGCTGCAGAGGGCGGGCGCGAGAGGGCAGTAAAGCTGCTACTGGAACAAGAGAGTGCTTGTATCGATCTTAATACCATAGACGCCAGATCTGGCCGAACAGCACTTTCGTTGGCTACGTCAGGCGCGCATGAGGGTGTAATGGAGTTGCTACTGAAACGAGAGGACATCAATCCCAACATTCCAGATGCCCAATCTGGCCGAACACCGCTCTGGTGGGCTGCGAGGGGTGGGAATGAGCGGGTATTAAAATTGTTATTGGAACGAAAGGATATCAATCTCAACACCGCAGACACCAGATATAACCTAACACCACTCTCGGTGGCTGAGAAGGAGGGACATGATCGAATCGTAAAGTTGCTATCCGAGCGGGCCAATACCAACCATCCCTCACCCGAGCCACCCGGCGCAGTCCAAAACCCCCGTCATCCCACCCCGTCGGCCTCCCTTGCACCGCCTGACCCTCATCCCCTGGCACCCAATCCCTCCTCAGAATAGCGACTCGTTCCTCTACAACCACTTCCCGCCCAACACTACTCCCCCCCTGTCTCTTTGCTATCATAATCCCTTCCTTATTAACCACCCCATTACTATTATTCCATAGAAGAAAACCGCATTTTGCACGTGGAATGCGCCGACAAAACCCTCATAGATCTAATGCAGGGAGTCCTGTAATTGGCCATGGCTCATAATCTGCGCTTTCCTCCTTTTTCTTCACTTTTTTTGTCGTCAATTATTCCTTTTTTTGCCTCTCACAGACTCTAAAACGTCATTGACCTCCTTTTACCAGACAACTCATTTTCTTTATTCTCTAGATTTTTTCTATAATACTGTATCACGGGAATGCATCCTACCCCCCCTCCCCGCTCCCCAGTAATCTGCCCCTCACGATGTATGATATCAAAATTATGACTTTAAAGACATAATTATGATTCACCACCGTGACAGAAATTACCCATCTCGCCAACTCCCCACCCGCAGCTTCCTTAGGCAAAGCCATGATGGGGGGGCCATATTCGCTGTCAGACGCACCTGTGATGCCCGACGGGAAACTCACTCTGCTAACGCGCATACGCTTCAGCCCCCCCCCCCCCCTGTAACATGAGAAAGAGTGCTCGTCAATGGCCGCGCTCACCGGAAGTAGCTACACACAACCCCCCGAGGGCCCTATGAGAGTAAAAACAATCCTCACACAATGAACCAAGACGCTCAATGGCAGATAAATCGGAGAAAAAGAGGAAGAAGAAAAACACAAAGAGGCAGGATATACCTTAGATATTGACCTATCTCTACTTCTTTTTGGGGTATTTTAGGTATAGTACTGTATACGCACTGTACAGTACAACCGCCTCCGCAAAGTTCTCATACAATTTCAAATCCGATACTACTCGTCCTTGGAAACACTTTACTTCCCTCCCTTCCCACTTCGCAGTAGAACGGGCTGGCATGAAGGTTTGCAATGTCTGTGCAGGAACGCGGCAGAACGGTCCTCTACAGATTCTCGCTCTTCTGTTGTTAATACTGTTCAACATATCTCTTAGGGCGCGAGGGGGATGTGGGGAGTTTACCGACATGGGTGTGTAGAATGGGAGGGCTATGGATTCCCTTGGTTAGAGTTCCGTGTTAGGTTGCTTGTGGGGTACCGGGAATACTTACCTCTTCATTTCCTTCTTCTTCCTGTTCCTATCGGGAATTAGGCATTTTGGGCTTGCGAAAGTAGAGTAGACTTGTGTTTTCTTTTTTTTTTCATGGTAAGCTGTGAGGTAGTGATTACCACAGGGTTACTTCCAATTTTAATCATTTGCCACTACGAAAAGTGTCATCAAAACGGCATCAAAAACTAATTTAATCTATATTTTTCGGCTTGTTATTATACTTGCGATCCTGCTCACCACCAATAGAACACCCGAATCACAAGTTTTTTTTCCACTAAGCATCTCGTCGGAGCACCCAGGGCAACGGCAGGGCCCTATCATAGCAGGAGTGCACATCACCCCCCCCCCCCGCGCAGACGTCAGTTTTTCTATCACTGCTACAGTAAGGGATACTTGTGCGCCATCACCGCGAAATCCAAATATTTGTACAACCGACCCAACGAACAGGTTGGATGAGCGCTGGCGAACGCATACTACGGCGTCATAAAGTGTAGGCAGGGAAACTGGGCCTTATGTCACAGTTAGGGTTTTTCCAGGAGGTTCACGCTTTTCTTCCTGAGCTAATATAAAACAAAATCGCCGGGATATGGTTAGCTGACATAATCCTCGTAGACACCCATGTTTCAGGGTTGAGAAGGTATCATATCCTGTGTATTGCTGGACCAGAAATATTCGTAATGTTACAGGTAGATGGGCTCTCTCTGAAGCATTTTATTTGGTCCTAAGGAATCTTTCATTTCGCCGATTAAGACATCCCAGTGAAATAGCAAGTGTCAACCTTTCCCATTGACTCGGCGCTGGGGTTGCTAGATTACAGGTACATTTCTTTTGATGCGTTCGCAACAAGGAAGATATATCCGGAATCCACACCCTCCTATAGCCTCTCCAACTGCTTACTACACAGTTGGGATAACTTGCCGGCGGTCTGGGAGGTTGGAGGCCTTGCAGAACCAGTAGCTAAGCTGGTCAGTTGTTCTGGTTCCCGGTAGGGCAATCTCATGTTCTCCCTGTGCAGGTATGTAATGATTCAACTTTGATAAATACTTCAAGGTTCCCGGGGATACCAAGTAAACATGTCAGATTCTTGGGCCACCATACATTCCTTTAAGCAATTGAAATGAGGTTTGCCCCTCCACCCGAGTATCGGTGTTTGTATTCTGTCGGATGATGTTGAGTTAATGCATGGAACGAATTGAAGGGTTTTGAATGCGTCGGAGGTGAGGCAAAAGCCGGACTCCGATTAGCCGGTTGAGGGAGTGCTTCCGTGCTCGAACAGGTTAGGGTAAAATCATGTATTATACCCGAGTAGAGTGTATGTCTTTCCCCATTCTTCTGAGCACCAGCAGTCGGGTCTGGATGATGATTGACCTTGCATACTTCTACTCGAGCACCATTACTATTACTATCTAGCTATCATAGCTACCGTATATGCTAACAGAGTTTGGAATCAAGCGACGACCTGAGGGTACGGGGCATCACGCCGCCACCGCGAGAGTCCGACTCGTGAGCGAAATGGTTTCTGTTTACTGCGTTTCATGTATTTTACTGTCCTGACATCCCACACTTGGGATCGGTTGTTGGTGGCTCGCCGGCTTGATGACTTACTACCCAATTCCCAATCGCGGGATACCGGTAGGAGATGTTCGCTAGTAAAGAAATCCCCGTTGTCCAAGAGGTGGTCCTACTTTATCACGGGGGACCTCGGTCCGTCGGCTATTCCGCTGTTGTATTAGAGACGACGGCGCAATCCATTCGTGCTCCCCATAAGCAATCCATTCGCGCTCCACACACTCAGAACACCAAAAGCCCCTAACAGATTTGCCTCAGCGCCGCGACAGTAGGGTTCGGACCACTACCCCAATTTGAGAAGTAAGGTTTTTAACTAAGAGGAAAAATAAATCTGGAGGAATTTCTAAACTAACGACCTTCCCGAAATCGAAGATAATGTCGTTCACTTGTAACGGCTGTTGAGGTCGTTTATGGTTCGTAGTTGAGTCCTTGTGCTATTCTGCGTTAGCGGGAACGGATGGTAAGTTAGTCTAAGTTGTTGAGGCGCGAGTGTCTGCCCTAGTAGGGAAATGATTGGATTGTGACTTTTTTCCATCACAAACCGCACTCCTCCCTTTTTCAGCTCAGGTTGGGGTCCCATAAATCCATCAATATAGTTACCGCAGTTGCCGCTATGGCCTATATAAGTTCGGCCAAGTATTTTGACAGACTGTAATGGACCAGGCAGCAAATTCGCGCTAGACTACGTTATCACCGTATCAACAATATCGCCAATGCGAGCAAACTGATAGCCGATGAGAGCCCAGAAATTCCGCAGTAGCTCTAGCCACTAGATCCTAGGAGAAGGTACCAGGATGTGCATACCGACACACTCGATGGTGGGAATCAACCCGCTTTTGGAGACAAACGAGTTTCGGGAGCGGAGGACTAGCGAAGAAGTCGCTGATAAGGCTTTCCTGTATTTCTGCAGGAATGTGGGAACGGGAAAGACATGCCGTGAAAACTCAGATAGTTTGGCCGTGCGCTAAGTAGTCCAAAATCCCCTTCACTATAAAGGGGGGAAAAAACAGCAAAAATGCAGCCCTTTCCACCCGCCGAGACAGAAGTTTCTTGACATTATTGAGAGTGGAAAACCCAGAGACGTAGCACACAGTTCAACTGTTCAAGCCTTTACGGTATCCAAGGCGACTGACCAGTTCCTCTGGAGGAACCAGGTATCATGGTTTTGCGGCCAGCAATACTAGTTTATCAGTGATCAATAGCCTGTGCGGTGAATCTGGCCAGGAAGATATTGCAATCGCGGAGTGCTACTGCGACTTCCGCGACCAGCAGGAGCAGACAGTTACCAATCCCGTACCGGTATTATGAAGGTTATCCCAAAGCAGTTGGCGGTTACAAGGGAAGTTCTAGGGAACCCGCAAAAGGTGTTTCAAGGACTGAAAGGGATGTAAGTAGAAGAGGTCTGCCCCTTTCGTATATGGCTCAGATTCTGGAGCAGGTACGGGCCGAAATTACAGGATGTCTCATCACTAGTGTTTTAGTACCCATTAACCCTAAGATACAGGATATAGAAAGATTTTGGAGAGGGATTTGAAGATAGACACCGCGTTCGACTAGATGTCCGGCGGTTTATGGACGGATATTCTGAGAACCATACCAGAACGGATCCCAGCAAAGTGTGAAGGAGTATCCACAGTTCCCATTCCCTTTCCATGCATAACCTTATATCAGCCAACGATGATCTATAGATTTCTCCTTGTTTTGCTAAGCATCTACGCTAGCCAGGGAGGGTTTCCATCCCCGAGAAAAGAAAAGGTTGAGCAAGATTACCAAGGGCAATCATCTGGAAGATGCGTTCACGACAACCCCAGCACAAATAGAGGCAGAAAATGAGGGAAAGAATATGGAAAAGTAGACGGGGGTATGATTCCTCTTGCGCTGGGAATTTGGCCCATGATTCGAACCACACATATCCTCTCAACTTCTCTTCCTATGTTACAATAAGGATAGACGTTGGTGGAAGCTATACTCCGATGAGACGGGTGGCCCTTCGGGCTGTACCGGGCTCCATGGGGAAGCACCCCTCGGAATTGCGGGGATAGTTGCCACTTTATTGGTGGTAAAAGAATGGGATATTAGAGAAACATTCACCATGGGCAGAACGGCGCTCGCACTAGCAGCTACAGGAGGCCCCGAGGATGTCATAAAGATGCTAAGTTACTGCAACTAAAGGATGTCACCCCGACACTCCAGACATCAGATCCAGTCAAACACCACCACAGTGGGCAGTTAAGATAGAGCAAGAGGGTAGTAAAGTTGCCATTGGAACGAGAAGATATCAATCCCAACACTACACACTCTAGATCTGCCCTAACACCACTCGGATAGGACGCGAGGGGTGGGCATGAGCAGCAATAAAGCTGCTATCCGGACGAGAGCGTATCAATCCCAATACTGCAGACACCAGATTTAGTCCAACACCACTCTGTTAGGCTTTTATGCGCAGACATGAGGGAGTAGAAGAGCTGCCGCCGGAACGAGGCGATGCCAATCCCGACATGCCAGACCTCAACGGCGAAACAGACTTTACATTGGCCACGCCCTGAGGAAATACAAGAGCTGTAGAGCTACTCTCCGAACCTAAACTCCCCGCCCCCGTAGATACCGAAGCCGTCCGAAAGCACCCCTCAGCTGAACCCTCCGACCCACTTCAATGCACCTCTCAGGCTATTCGCCGGTCCGCCCTTCCACCATAATATTATAATCCCTTCTCCCCGACGCCAGACCCCTCAACGAAATAGCGATTCATTCCTTCACCCTTGCTTTCTCATAGAAATTCTACCAACTCACTCACTTCTCACGTAGTACTTCCATAGACAAAGCAAAGATAATAAGGCCTACTCGTAGTCACCTATGCCCACGATGTGCGCCGAGACACCCATTCCGATAACCCCCATCTTCCTTCCTCCCTCTATTCTCCCTCTTTCGGCACACCCAGTTACAAAACCGGCCATCGCATTATCCCTCTTTCCCACAACAACCCGTAGACTAGTTGTCGTGGCTATTTCGCAAGCAATCCAGGCTACCGAAAACAGCACTCATTCTGATACCCCACCTCCAAATTTCCACTGTCGCCGTTCGCCGCTACAAAAGCTATTACATCCAAAACCACCCTAATGCATTCCCCGTCCCACTGCCGCACCCACTATCCCACTCACCGCCCATATCATCGCACCCAAAGCTCTAGTTTTCCTTAAACATCATAGGGCTGTCCAACGTAAGACCATGGCACTACCGTTATACCATGGCGGGTGTGCACCCCAGCCCACAGATAGCTCTTTTTCAATTACCGCTACTGCACGGCGCACCACTGGTTCGCTGGGGTTTATCCCCGTTGCTGGACCAGCGCAGCTATCATGCCACGGAAAATTCAAAGAGGTCAAGTCAACCAACCGAATGCTACAGGTCGGGTGAGGACCGGCAGATACATATTCTGGTGCCGTAAAGCGGAGGCACTGTACTGTACTAGTACAGTGTGGTATCACGCCGGTAGTCTGCGGCGGTGAAATCGATTCCCAGGCAACAGGGTTTTATGTGCTAGGGTTTTACCAGGAGGTTTGCACTTTCTTTCTATCTTTCTTTCTTTCTTTCTTTCTGGGTAAAGTGAAAGAAGAAGAAAACCACTGCGATACGATTAGTTGACATACAGTAATTGCCGCAGACATTCATTCAGCCTTCTCGGACGCGGGAAGTAACGTATCCCCAGTCGAACCGAACTATCCTGCTCCTTATTTGACCAGAAATATTCATGACACGTACGGTAGAGTACAGTACAATATTACAAGCGAACACACTCCGCAACATAACCGTGCTTTTAGTAGACTTCAAATAGTATATATTCAATCCTTGGCCCGGACACTATCAGCACTATTTAAGAACAAACCCAGACTGCTATACAATGTCTTCACCTCAAGCTCGACTCCCAGGAACATCGCCCCATTAGCCGATCCCCCACACCTAGCTCGCCAACTTCCAATACAATTCCAATCCCACCCGAATCAGGGAGCAGAGTATGAATATCATCGTTACTCCCGGGCCCAGGTACTCGATCATCAGCCTGATCCACAACCCAATCGGGCGAGGGTTAGGGTCCCGTGCCACAACGGGACAACCAGGGACCACCCTACTAGTACCTACCCGAGCACAGCCGTCTTCAACGGCTTAGAATAATGATGAGACAGCTCCGGTACAATAGCAGCTTGGAGAAAAGAGAAATCCTGTAGTCCGGCTCCTCTACGCAGCTCATCAATCCTGAACTCCGATACTCTGTGCCTATCATATGGATTATGTGGATAAGGAGGCGGAGCGGAGTAAATCTTAACCCAAAATGAATTAGCTGCTAGATACCCTTCGACCGCGGTATAACGCGATGAACCGGTAGAACAACCATCTAACTTAGCTCCTTATCCCCCACGATCTCATCCACCTACTCATTTTTCTATCCTTTTTTCCTCCGTCTTTCTCTTAGAAATAGGGTAGTATTGAAAATCATGAAAGCCATAGGGATTCGCCAGATTCCTGGGAAGCCGGGACAAGTCTACTACCCGTGTGTCTTCCTCCAACGATTTGGCTGTGACTTGAAGTTAACATAGTGACAGCTTAGAGTACATCACATTACCGCCGCCGACCCCGAAGAGCAATGAGTTAGTTGTCAAGATACTAGCAGCAGGCTTGAATCACCGCGACCACTTTATTCGAGAGCACTTGTACCCCGGAGTTGCGTTCTCAGTGCCGCTGTTAACCGACGGTGTTGGCATCGTTGTTTCTGCCGGAAAGTCGAATTCACAATGGGTTGGGAAACGAGTTGTGTTGGCTCCAGGGCGAGGGTGGGAGGCTTCCCCTGATGGCCCAGAAACTTCTCCCTATGCAATCCTAGGTGGCACTAAACATGCTCCTCAAGGAACGCTTAGCGAGGTGATTGTGGTGCCAGAGAACGAAGTTGAGGAAGCACCAGCCCACTTGAGCCTTCATGAAGCGGCAGGGTTACCGCTATGTGGATTGACGGCTTATCGGGCTGTCTTCACTAAAGGGAGCGTCAGGGCGGGCGATAATGTACTCATCACGGGGATTGGGGGTGGAGTTGCGTTGGCTGCGTTGGGTTTCTGCGTAGCGGTCGGCGCAAATGTTTGGGTTACGAGCGGAAGTCCGGAGAAGCTAGAGGCGGCAAAAAAGTTGGGAGCGAGAGGAGGGGTTAGCTACAAAAAAGTGGGGTGGGAGAGAGAATTGAAGTCAATGTTGCCTTTGCCAGCAGAGAGGTCGTGGTTGGACGTTGTAATTGACGGAGCGGGGGACGATGTCTGCTGTAAGCTAGGTCTTGATCAATTGTGAGACACAAGATGCTAATAAAGAGACCAGCGAGAACCGTCCCGATACTGAGAGCGGGGGGAAAGATTGTCTCATATGGTATGACACTCGCGCCCAAGACTCCGTTTACCATGTCAGCGGTATTTAAAAACGTCGAGGTCTGTCCCTTCCCACTTATGGCAGGGCTCTCAATTACTGACATACTAGATCCGCGGAACAACCCTCGGATCCCGAAAAGAGTTCGGAGAAATGGTGGAATTTGTCCGCAAGCACAAACTTGGTGTTGTAGTATCCAAGGTGGTTGAGGGCTTGACCATCGAGGCATGTGAGGAAGTTTTCGAGATAATGAAGGGGGGGAAACAATTCGGCAAACTGATTGTCAGGGTTGCGGATGAGGAGGGGATGGCACCTTCAAAACTTTAAGATAGAGAGTACGCAGGGGATGTTTGATCAGAGCTTTGTATTTGGACCAGTAATTTTTATCCAAGGGATTCTCCCACCTTCTCTCACGTGATAGGAAACTATGGGCGGGGTATGACATGCCGGGTCCCTTTTCTTTCAGCGCAGTTGTAGCATTGCCATCACGGGTACCAGTATGATAATACAAGTGCCGTTCCATATTCGAGGAAAAGTTTGACGGGCGATGCAGGAACAACAAACCACCCCTCGAGATTCCTACCTACTCGAGTACTCGAGAATGGTAGATACCCCGCGCACCGGTGTCCCCCTCACAGACAACAACCGGGCCTATCCCCATGATACTATACTTACCCCGTCAGGGCTCCTAGCCAAGCTCGGTTGGCGGGAAAAGATATATTGCATGATAGCGGTGAATCTTGTCAGGATGCTCGCTTCTCGCAAGACTCCCGGGTCCGAACGATAACCGCTAAGTTAGTGATGCCTGGAATCGATCTAGCGTACGTTCGGCTGCAACATGGAGGGGGCTGGAAAAGCAGTTGAAAAGCAGTGGAAAAGCAGGTGATAAAAAGGTGCCGTTAACGCCCCTTTTGTTCCACCTTCTCTTGATCTCTTCTCCGTTGACCCAGAGTGAGGAGCTTGCCCTCCAGGTACAAGTATTAGGAAAAACTTTAATCCGCGAAGTCCACGTGCTTACGTGTTTCACTCTGACTTCTGTCTTACCACAACGGTATCATACAACTTTTTCGCCTCCTCTCTTCTCCTCCCTTTCCATCTCCTTGAGCTCCGCCATTTCTCTCTCCACCCTTTGCCCAGTTTTCACCACGGCGACCACGAGCTCCTGTGAGTACGTAACTCCTATCGACCCAATCCTATCTCTCCAGCTTTCCCCTCCCTCCATGCCCCCCATCCTATTGCTTGTTTGTCCACTCAATTCATAACCACCCCTGCAAATAAAAAATAGAAAATAGGACCCCCCATTGGGTCCCTTCTACCCAAGTCAAAGATATCTAACATCCTTGGTGTCATAGCATTAAAAAACCCTCTTCCCCCTCCTCCTCCCCCTCCTCCTCCTCCTCCTCCTCCTCCTCCTGCACCCGCCACCTTTCATCCACCACCCTCCCTCCTACTACCCGCAAAGAAGGATAGAGACAAAAATGGCCGACCCTATTAATCATAAGGAGGTCCATAGTCTCCTTGTTGAGGTCGCCTTAGCAGCTGGTGACATGATTCTCGCTGCTCAGCCTCACATTGCCACCGTGGGAACCAAGCAGAATTGTCCATCCTCTCCCCTTTCTCACACTTTATTTGTTTGCTAACCTTTGTGGATAGCTGCGGATCTCGTGACCGAGACCGATAAGGCTGTCGAGCAATATGTTATCACCACGCTCAAGGGAAAATATCCGGAGCTTGAGTACGCCCGAAATTATCATTTAGGCAAACATTGAGGGCTAACCGAACGACAACTTAGTTTCCTTGGAGAGGAGACATACACTATCGGGAAGAAACTTAGCGACAAACCCACTTTCATTTGTGACCCTATCGATGGGACTGTCAACTTTGTAAGTTGTCTGTTTCCCTCCGCATCCTGGTCTCATGCGACTAACAAACCTAGGTCCATACACTCCCCAATGTTTGTATCTCGCTTGCCCTAGCTATTCACAAGAAACCGGTCGTTGGTGTTGTTTACAACCCTTACACCACCCACCTTTATAGCGCGATTAAGGGTCAGGGGTCCTTCTTGACCATGCCCGTTCGTTCTAGGTCTACTGCTCCAATTGAGTCTTGCAGGTTCAGGCTCCCTCGCAACCCCAACCCTCCCCCACTCGAGGGTCTTGACAAGTCTCTTGTTGCGGTAGAATGGGGCAGTCACAGAACTGGTATCAACTGGAATATCAAATATGAAACCTTTGCAAAGCTTGCCGGTGGTAGAGAACAGGGTGGAAAGATGGTCCATTCCTTGCGTAGTATGGGAAGCGCAGCGCTGAATTTCTGTGCTGTTGCTGCCGGACAGATCGATGTCTACTGGGTTCGCTCAACCCTCACCCAATTTTGGAAGCAAGACTAACTGATTCCTAGGAAGGTGGATGCTGGGCTTGGGATGTGGCCGCCGGATGGCTCATTCTTACCGAGGCTGGTGGGATCGTTGTGGATGCTAATCCAGGCAATTGGTCCCCTACCATCGACGGAAGAAGATACATGGCTGTTAGAGCTGCTCCGGCTGGGCAGAGGGAAATTGTGGAAGAGTTCTGGAGCATCATTCCGGAAGGTGGATATGATTACTCTAGTTGATTTTCCACAACGGTTCGGCCCTAGGCACCTAGTCCTTACAGCGACGAGTTCTTTCCATCTATTCGCACTCTCCACATGTAGTCGCTCGATCACTCGGTTGTGAAGCTCGATCCCCGATTGGTCCCCATCTCAAGGGCATAGTTGGCCTATTAGAAACGGTAGTTCTAGGAATGTAACATGCATTTATGCTCATAGAGTACATGGCAGCTGAACAGGGTACTACGGTAGTAGCATTGTGAGAACGCACTATCGCCCTACCGGCACTTTTGCCTGCCACGTGATAATCGCCGAAAGCTTCCCACTAATTACGATCGATAATAGTAGGGCTGACGGCTGAGTTTTCTCTCACAAGTTGTCATGCCAGCGATGTCGGCGAATTTTGGATATATATAAATAGCCTTCTTCCTCTATAACTACCCCCCAGACGGGAGCTCTTCCCTCGATCCACCATTGTCCCCGTCTTCGTTTGCACTTCGAGCACAAGTGGGAATGATACCAAAGGGGATAGTTTTGTTTCCTCAAGTTTCCTTCGCGCTCGATAAAACCAATCATGTTTATGACCTTTTATTAGCTTCGTTACGATACCTATGCCTCAACCCCAGCTACTGGTATGGGACAAGAACCCCAATTCCAAGCCCAGCTAATAGGGGCGGTTAGTGAACACGATTCATGAAGGTCCAGGTGAACCCCCACCCACCACAAAGTATCCTGCACAACTCCCGCAGCCACCAGTCTAAAAATGGTTTAGGGCCTGTTTGGCAAAAATGGAACAATTCCCTTTGGCGACCATTTCCCATACACAATGTCAATTTCGAAACAGAAGGAAAAGGAATGACAAGCATTTTTGTATGAGAAACGGTCGCCGAACGGAGCGGTTCCATTTTTGCCAAACAGGGCCTTAGGGAACCTCATTCCATCCTCTGGGGCGTTTCCGGATACAGTAGCCAGCCAGCCTCTCCACTCATTCTACAACGTCAAGTTCCCCCAAAAAAAAGCATGAGAAAACCACACCCCTTTCCTTCCTTCAATTGGGTTCGAGACTGAAAAAGACCAGATTCCGAGAAACTATTCCACTAGTCGCTCGGAATCTCCTGGCACTTTTTGACAGTATTACTACCTACCAAAAATGACCGAACGACCACAGGAAACAATAGAAAAGCTTTCTTGGTGCCCACGAATAGTGGGCTTAATCCAGCTTTGCGGCGACTCCATGAAATCCCCCCACCTCCCGGGGCTCCCGGGGCCGTAGGGCATACGGTTATGGATAAGCTGAAAGCTCTGATTGAGGCAGCTTCGGGACTTTATGAGCACTATCCGCAGTAAAGATACTTACCTATAACTTGGTCTTGATTAACGGTAAACTCTATAGAAGTTTTTCCCATCGCTTCCGAGACGTTTTCAGTTATTCTTCATTAGCGACAATACTTCCACAGAGCAATATCCTTTTCCAATGTCCTATTACAACAAACCTAGACCACTATGCTCCGGGCCAACCCCATCCAGCCCCGTTTACCTCTGCAACTTTAACAAGTATTTGCAGGCCATCAAGCCGAACCAACCGCACAGGCATAGTTCCAAGTTCCAACCATACCCATACGCCGCCTGAAAGGCCTCAGGATATAGTTAGGGGCCATAAGAGAACAAAGCGCTCCCCACTTCCAAGCATGTCATTTCCTCTAGCTCCTACTCTCAGCTCCTGCCCAACCCCCAGCAGCGGCACCCCCCACATCACGCGAGTGCTTTCCGAGACAGGATGCAATGGGTTGGAGTTTCCCTCAAGACCCATTCCTGCCAGAATCCCAGCAGTCCCTTCCGGGAGGAATCCAATATTCACGCACTATAAATACGCTCCGATGCCTGGCATAGCACTGGCTACGGGGGGCCTCGCACCACCGGATTCATCAAATATCTACAGCAACCTGCCACAACTCCACTCTTCCATGTGAATCACCCAGGGCTCCTGTGTCACAGCTTGAGCCTAAAGGATCTCCCTAATCCCTCCAACGATCAATCCAGGCACATAGGGAAAATTATCAACCGAATCAAATACCGTATTTCCCCAATGTATTTTTTCGAAGAAAAAACGTGCTTCGGGCCAGGTATTATGGTTCTTAACTTTGCCTTAAACCCCGGGCACAAGATTGGCACGGTTATCTCGGTATAAATCGCCGAATTCGGTAACGCCCTTTGCTTCAGATTGAACTTTCATAAACCTATCTAATGGTAATCAGATATCCTGTCCAAGAGACAGCGCTTAACACTGCTTCATAGCATAGCAGGCTCGCTCTCACGATCCCAAATATCCCACGGGCTTGAAAATAAGCACCACCAACTCACCAGCAACGAAAGCAAGCTTGCGTTGCTCCTCGCACAGACTCAGTTAACCAACAGGTCACCTGGTGGTTGTCCAGGCTATAGTTCCTTAATAGGCTATAATTACTTAATAAGGAAGATATCTACCGGTAGTTGCAGAAGAAGCGCCATCAAAACAAGATTATATAAGCTATTTTCTCAAACCGCACACGGTAGACTATAAGGCCGCCGCATCAGGTATTCTCTCCTAGTTTGCACCTTTGGTATCGTCGATACTACATTCTTGTATTCGTGGCCAAGCAGGGTCTACCCAATGGAAAGAGTGCGCCAAGTAGCATTTGAAGCAAAGCAATTCCAAATGAGGGAAAAACCAGCAAGATTACCGACTACTTCATCTCCTCTAGAACGGGATAAATACACATAAGGCGCTATGGAAAACAGTTATCGGGAAAACCCAGTACACAGGGTGACACACATACTGCGCTATGCCCAGCTTCATTTCTACTCACTATACCTGGTGCTGGTGCGGCACTCGATCGAGAATATCGAGTTATATCCGGTGACGACCTCCTGGAGACCGGGGGGGGTTGTAACGGTTTCTGGGCCCCGAGGAATTACAACCTGGTTTTAATGTGCTTAAGAAGCAAATATGGAAGGTGAGTGATATTTCGGGGGTAATGGGATTCTATCTCTGCTACGTGGCAGATTTGCCCACACTAAGCCCACTCTTCGCATCACTTGATATACCAAAAAGTTCACATTACTACCGATAGCTAATAAATTCCCTTCCTTCTAATCGCTCACACTACAGTGCTGTCGAACAAATATGGTTTCTGAATACGTCACCTTTATTTCTCTTCTGATTAAGGCCATTGGAGATATGGGAAGCCAAGATTAGGAAATTCCACAACTGATATGGCGGTATTTAGGGATATGAACGCAAATTTGAAGTGCTGTAGAGGTATTATCCTATATCCGAGGTGTTGTGGCAGGGTCTGGCAAGGCGAGAACAAGGTGGTTAGCTAATCAACCGAGCAATAAATCACCTGGTGACCATTTATTATAAGTATATTATTCGACAGATTTTCAGAAATTATCTCCCTCAGCAAAGGAAGCCGAAATCTGCGAAGCCGAGGCGAGGCAACCCTCAAACTAGCATAAAGAAATTGGATGATCTTAAAGCAAGCAGGAGTATTGTGGAGGCTTATCTCTCGTCACTTTGACTCTGCTAGATCTAGTCCATTCATCGTGCCCCACGAGGATATATTGATATAATCAACAAGATAGTGCGCTTTCGGCTGGCTACCAGTACCGTAGTCCATCCCCGCGCTAGATGTCTGGGTGGAACACAGCCTGTTCCATCTCTCAAAGCCCCCGAACATGATTCGATACCAGTTATGGGCCAGGAAGTTGCAAGGATGGCGTAAGGGAAACGGCAGATCTGGGGGCTAGATGATTGTTGCTCTCATCTACTCGTACTAGCACGAGCTCCTTCAAAACTCGACTACAGAAACCTCGTAGGGCTCTGGAAACGGGCTCTGGAGCCAGACTCGTATCATACTAAAGTACGGATATCTCCGCCTCTCGGACGGGACCTTGCATTTGCCGAGCCCTTCGGCAGTGATGGGGACCGATACCCAAGTATATACCGGCTCAAGTCTCTACCGGGTCCAATAAAACGATCTGAGAATGAGGGTGGATCATAGGGCAACATAGCCTGCTTGCCATTGGAAGAGGAGGAAAGAATTCTCCCACAAGCCGTGGGAAAGTCACGCAAAGCCAAACCCCAAACCACTAGCGGCCATGAACCAATCCCTGATCCAACAATTCCCAACAATCATTTCCAAAGAGGCTGATAGGGTCAATCTCTCGCCTGGCCATAGTTAAACTAAGGGAGCCACAATCACCAGACTCTGGATCCGAGAGCAACCCCGCACACACAAATCGCCCACAATCATCCACGCCCGACACCCATAAACCGTTCCGCCAGTATTCAGGCGACCCAAGGTTCGAACTTGCTAGAGGAAAGCTAATACCTGGCGGGCATACGTCGGAGCTCGGTCCAACATGAAAGGAAAAAAACGTCGTAAGTTATGCTGGGGTCTTCAGTTGATGGAATTTAGTGACTGACGCCTAGAGGTACAATCTGGCTGTTGTGGGCCAGCTGTTAATGCACGCGAACACGGTTCGGTTGTTGCGTGTTCAACAATGGCCTTGTGCTCGAGTACACTTCGCACCCACCAACCAATCTAGGCGAGAAAATTCCGGCCACCACTCGACCACTCAAAAGCACACACACAACATGGCACTAGTATGATCATTTCCAACTGCCCGCAATGTTGCGACGTTAGTGAAATGGATAGTTACTGCATACCACTAAAATCCTGATGGTCTGTCCAATGCCTGGCTGTATGCAATAGCAGTCCGTTTCAAAAACGTTACGACACTGCGAGTAGACCACACCCTAAGTTACGTGGCTTTAGAGGAAATGCTTCAATCCTCCAAAAAGCAAAAACGCAGTGCCTGGCAGCATCCAGCTTGTCACTATTGCTGCAAAAAATGCACGGGATGTACAATACGAAAAATAGCTCCAAAAAAAAACCCCCAATCGAATAATGCCGAAGAGCGGTTGTTCTAAAGTTTCGATTAGAAATGAATTCTGGAAATATGAGCATATGCATTTATGATTCACAACGGCTATTTTTGGTGCAGATAACAGCCATCAACAGCATGCCGACCCCGAAAAAAAATGACCTTTGTGGGCATGTGGTCACTCCGGACAGAACCGGCCATTGAAATTCCCGGCGATCCAGAAACACGTCAAGAAATCACGGAGAGCCAATACAATACTGCGCATGGTTCGGCTCTTTAGTGTGCCCCAGCAATTCCTCTGGCTTTCTCAGCCCTAGGGGCGACCTCGGAATCAGCGGGGCCTACGTAAAGTATTCCACCGGGATAACTTTTGTCCTTATTCCGTTTCTACGCGGAGCCTGCTTTCCAGCTCCTCCTGCAGTGCTGACGCTGGGCGCTTACTTTCAGCTGAGTGCAACCCAAGAGTAAACCAGCGACGAGTCATGTGATGTCACTCGTCATTGGAAAAACATCACATAATCCAACAAGTTATCCATCAACACGCACGAGAGCAGGAAACCGCTGAGGTATCAATGGTGATTTGAGATCAACCTCAGATCCTGGAGGCTTGAGTAGCTTGCTACCGACGCACTCCCGTCCACGATGGCCACGTACGACAACCTCAACAACGCCAGAAGGAAATGAATCCTCGGACCCCCATCACCGCCGCGTTGACAACTCACACCCTAAATACGAGGCTACGAATTTTACTCCTATGAGAACTCTTTTTCCCATGGGGGGGAACAGCCGGCACCACTGAGAAGAAGTCCCATTGCTTCCTGCATTATGCCGGGGCAGCATTCGCTGTTTAGGTATGGAAGTAACAAGACTAAGGTTTCCTTTAGTGTTGTCGAGAGCTGGCAAGGCTATAACATGCATCTCTTCCACGCAAATTTTTGTCTAACTTGGGTTACACAGTGGTTCGGCAGAGTTGTGGTTTGCTCCCCCAGCCGCAGTATGAGAAGCTCACGAGGTCTAGCCTTTCCGTAATGACATTTACACACCGGTATCTCCGGGTGCCCTAGGGCATCGGCCGACTTTTGGAAACAATGGCGCTCGCCCAAACCCGAGAGCGCTCGTGGACCAGGATGATAGATGCCTAGTGTACGTGTTCTATACCTGCTCGCGAATAAGTACAGTACCGGTACGGTAATAATTCCTGGCATCTCGCCCAGGTAAGCCAATCCTTCGTTCCCCATTGCATAATGAGGCGCTGTTAATAGTGAATGAGCAATGTGATATGAGCAATTTGGAGGGCCGAGCGCTTCGTAAGCTTTGGCATTCTAATACCGGTATGTACAGTACAGTAAAACGCATACTATGTAGTACGGTAATTCTCATTGAATTCAGTGCACGAGTATTCCCGGGCATCGTAACATTGCTGATGCACCCGCTTCAGGCGTCACTGCGAATTCTCCCGTTATTTTGCGTTCTGCTGGGGATTGGTTTTAACTACTCTCGGCTGCGATATCGATATACTGGGGCGATTGAGTAGTTTCCTTCCCCACTCCCCATAGTGGATTTTCCAGGTAATTAATTTGACCCCTACGGGGCGACGCCTACGAACACAGCAGTTTTTGCATACCACCCAGATCTGAGCAGATATGCCAAAATTCGGGGGTATGCAATAGCGGCGCTATCCACAAAAGTCAATCCACCACGAATGTCGAAGCTCGCTTCGTCGCTCGCGTAAGGTAACGTAAGGTATCCGAGTGGGCGAAAAATAGAACCTGCAGGTCGGGTTGGTCCACCAATGAAAGCATTTACCTGCTCTGTTGCATTGTCGTGCCTTTCTCCTCACTACCCCCTCCACTGCCAACAGGATGCCTTTGAGCACCATCCTCCAGATGCCCACGAGCACCCACTGCGAAGGATACTACAAATGGTGCTACAAATCAAGCATGGCTTATCTATCATACGCCTTTTCACTTACCCTTTTCCCAAAGGAACTACGCCTTCAGAACCCACAACTCTACCCCCCCGCCTGTCTATCTCCCTCCATCGCGCAGCTTCACATAGAACATGATGGCCGCCGAAATAATCCACTGTCCGGAATCAAGCACAGCTCGAGCATTTGTGCACACCGACGCTCTTTCTCGGTTTTCCTCGTTGGCAATGAAACAACCCCTAGCCAACCGCCTGGCCGACTGGATGTCCGACGATGATGCCCCATGGCGCGAACAACCACCAGTTAAAAGGATCCAACTCGTTTTGTACAGCGTCCACAAGTTCGAGGTTCACTTCACCGAGCAGACTAAACCTATCAACAATATCCTCGCCGTGATCGCAAGATTGGCTTTACGAAATGGATATACCACCATATCGCAAATCACAAGCGCATCCTACGGACAAAGTCACGGAGGTCGTGGGAGCCATTCCGCCCGCAGGAACAGCGGCGGCGCAGGCCAAAATACATCAGGATCTGCGGTTCCGTCAGGGGCAAGGGATGGCGGTGGTGGCCCGAGCAAGCGCCCGATGAAGCGAGAGGGAGGTGGAGACGGCGAGGGCAACCCGAACAAAAAGAAAAAGCTATTGAACGAACCACAAGGCTCGGGTGGGCATCGTTGCGTTGTTTTCGAACTCAATCAGCAATCACCCGAGAGGAATGGGGATCACCCTTGTAAAGACAAGCAATTCATCACTCTGGAAAGTGCAATGTAAGTCATGTTGTCCATAGGAGTACGAGTAGTGGTAGAACCTGTGCTCACCTACAACTAGTGATCACCACTTGAGGATACACGTGGGACATATACAGTGCCCAACGTGCCTGATTAGGAAAGGTACTAATACGGATATGGGCAAGCACATGCGAACCGCTAGTTGTGCGCCTCCAGTTAAAATCCGAGATGAGGTCGCGGCCCACGGCGAAGATGTTCGCAAGGTAAAGTCCTGGGATGACCTTAGGCGACAGGTCGCCCCTAATGGCAAAATACAATATGATATGGCTAGCAACATCGACAGTATGTACCAAGATCCCCGGGCGGCGACGACACCCAGAGACGGGTGGATCCCTCTGATTAAGTTCACCTGCTGACCTGAGCTCGCGCTATAGACTTGGCGCGGTCGAACCTAGATGAGGAAAAGAACCAACTTGGGCAACTGATGGCCCCGTTCATTCCATACCAAATGAATTCTCCAGATATCCCAGAGCTGGAAAATAACCCTATAGACCGCACCCCTCAACAGGCGTTTGACATATGGCCGACATGGACTTTAGGCGGGATCGACCACGATTTGAGCACCCTAATTCCTAACACAGTCGATCCTCAGCGCTTACTCATATCCAATCCCGACAGCGGCTATAGCCCAACGACCAAGCGTGATATTGAGATTCACCGCCACGAGTGCAGCGAGGTACGAAACCAAACAAGCACCGGAGGAGGGGGAGGAGTCACAAGTGGGAATGAGGCACCGCAACAGGACCCGAGTCTCAAACTCCTTGATAGGGTGAACGGGGTTATCGAGGCGTTTCTCGAGTGCGACAAAGACTCCACGAGGCGCTCGTTTGCTCAATTATGCGCTAAGAATCTCGCAATTCAGATGCCTGAGAACATTTTGCAGGTGTTCGCCCAAGCTTATCAGCGTAAGGTTGGGCCGGAAAAAGAAGCGTGGGCATACGATCCCCCTCGCGGGGCCAAAGGCAAGGAGGGAGAACGTAAGTGATACCCCATGATATTGAATTTGTGCCACCAGAGAACTAACGGCCATCTCGAGCAGATCAGGGTGATGTTGATCAAGGCTAGTTCCAACGAGGGATCTCAATGGTTAGGCTCATTTGTTGCAGTGGTAAGTCATCTCTGTCTCCCGGGGTGGATAATTGTATGGAGGCTAATGCACTCGCTCCGTCAAAGACCTCCAAACTCAAACCGACAATTCCCAACAGTCTTAAGTTGCCACGGTATCCGCACGAAAACCGATCCGGGTTTGAGGGTTATGGCACAGTGAGGAACCAAATCTTTAAATACTTTGCCAAATTGGAAGAAGGAAGAATCGAAAAGAGGGGGGTAAATTGAGAAAATGGAAAAGAGAAAGAAGAAGAAAGCGAGAGCCACAGATCTTGGGTAAGTTTTATGAGGAACTTAGCACGCCGGAGCCCGCATACTCGGATACCCGTATAATCTCTTGAAATCCACTATCTCCAGTAGCCCCGTAATCTCCGGACTTCGAGTCAAAAGCTCCCGGGAAGGACCAGCGTTTCCCCAACACGGTATAGGATCGGCCCACTAGACGTGCTTGATCTCGTTAACTGGTATTTAACTGGTATCCGCAACCCTGCCAACCCGTCAACTGAACCTATCGCGGGCTGACGGGCTGATTTCCGTCGATAACCTGATAGTGGCTTTCAAGAGATTATGCGGTAAGGTATCGATAACTTTCTCTCCTATGACACCTTGCCAGAGTAGGCTGTCCCCAACGTCTAAGATCGCATTCTTATCCAAGTGAGTCCAAAGAAGGAATTGCTACTCGCAGATATTGTATTGGGGAGGTTTTTTTTTTTTTCCTTTTTTTCCTCTTTCGCGGTTTTAGTCCATCATATTATACACCGGACCTCTTTTTTTTTCTCCCTTCAACATAAACAGAAGATACAAAGAGGTGGTCCAGTTTGGAAGGCGATGGAGAGGGGTAGAGGGGAGGAGATAGAAAGAGAAAAGAGGAGCCACGGGTGCGTCAAGTGGACTACAGTAGGCATTCTATCCTTCCTGTCTGATTATCGCGATGCGATAATTTGAGCGCGTATAGAGTTAGATTTCGGATGTGTCATGACCGAGTATAAGTACATATGGGTGCATACATGCTGTTCAAGCGGGGGGTGGCGGTGGTGCGGGTGGCGGACGAGAAGTTCTTTCGAGGACGAGACCCGAAAGAAGACTTATTCGAGATGCCCTGTCCTATACACTCCCTTTTGTAAATAATGCACGTTAATGAGACGGGCCGGGGCAACAAGTTGTATGTGGAGGTCTGAGGTCTATGTGTCATACTGGTATTATATTGTACTCCAATATGATAGCACTGTTAAACTACCCTACGATAATTATGGTACTTTAACACTCCAAGTCAAGAATCGATGTCGGGAGATGACTTGCATTTGTAGCCATGGTAACCAACTTAACTCATACTCGAGTGATGTTCGAATACTGTACGGTACTCGTACTAGTGCAGAGTTGGCGCGCACTGTGCAAACCATCCATGATACCCCCCTGATCCACCAACCACCCGCCGCCAACAGCAGGGGATACGGCGCCGGTGGATCATAGCTAAGAAAGAAGGACAAAGCTCCCTTCAATGATATTTACGAAAAAAACGCGTCTCACCCCTTCCATGCACCCACCTATTCCCTCTTTCCTCCCCTTCTCCCCTCCCTTCTTCTCCCCCCGGCCCCCTTCACTCCTTCAATTGCAACCAACAGCCAACACCGTCGTCCAATCGAATCAAACTAACCATGGAAGACATAGCAGAGACTCTCCGAGCCCTTGGTACACCCCCCCCCCTACGCGCGAAACCCTTATACTAACCAAATCCAAACTCCAGGCCCTTACGAACGCTACTCCACAACCCGCCACACCCTAAACCTTTACAACAACGTCGGTCTAACAGCACACTACACCCTCCCTCCACCACTTTTAGCGAAGCCACGGATCTTCTCCGCTCTGAAGGCTCTGATAAACCTCCACCCACCGCTAGCCGTGACGATCCTAGGGGAGAACACACGTGAGCCGCGGTTCGCGCGATTGAAGAGTATTGACCTTGAAGAGATCGTGCAGACGATACTACTACCGGGCGAGGACACAACCGCCGAGCTCGACACCGTGCTTTCGGAGCAGCATTCACGAGGTTTCGAATTGGGCAGAGTGCCTGGGTGGAGGTGTTTGATTTTTCGAGATTACGAGGATGAGGTTGGTGGTGGTGTAGCTGCAGGAGAGGGAGGGAATGGGGGAGTCTGGATATCGTTCATATACCACCACGCCATAGCCGACGGCGTCAGCGGATTAGCTCTACACAAATCACTCCTCACCGCGCTCTCTCGACCCCACAAAAATCCCACCTTTGCCGGTCGCTATGTCGTCCATCCGCAACAAAAGCCCTACCCTTCCTCCCTTGAATCGCTGATCCCCCTCCCGCTCTCCCTGCCACACATCGTCTCTGAGGTCTGGTCCAAGGTGTACTTCCCGCCACCTCCTCCCCCAACACTTTACACAGGCGGTCCTACACCTGCGTGCCCAACCCCCGAAACCACAAGAACAGTCTACAAATCCCTCCACTTCTCCGCGAGAACCCTCAAAACACTCCTCTCTGTCTCCCGCAGGGAGAACACCACAATCACTTCCCTCCTTGCTGCAATCATCGCCACAGCAATCTTCCAAGCGATACCAGGAAAGTTCGACAAGCTCACCTCATCGACGCCGATCAACCTCCGACGCTATGTCCCCACCGAGCGGATCCAGGAAGTAGCCATAGGCGCATACGTCGCCAGTCTCCGGTCAGAATACTCGCGCTCCCCTCCCACACCTTCCAACCTATTCTCCATCGCGCGGGAACACACAGCGCAGATCAACGACCGCCTAGACGCCGGCACGGCAGACCTGGATGTAGGCATGCTGCGCTGGGTCAGTGACCTCTTCGCCTTCTTCAAGGGCAAGCTCGGCAAGCAGCGGGAGGACAGCTTCGCTGTGAGCAATGTCGGCGCCTGGGACGGCGAAGCGGGCCTCGACAGAGTAGTGTTCTCGCAGAGCGGGGGGGTCATCGGCGCTGCCATGGAGTGGTGCGTTGTTGGCGTTAGAGGCGGTGGGTTGGTCCTCGGCTGTACTGGGTGCGAAGGCGCTGTGGACACCCGCGTGCTCAAGAGGGTCTTGGAAGGCGTCAGGAGGGGTGTTGAGGGTGTTGAGTGAGTCTTTGTGATGGGTGGATTCCTTCTTTTGTTTTTCAACTTTTGGAAGGGAAAATAAAGAATAAGGCGTTTTTAGGGGGGAAATTTTGTAATTATAGATATATATCTCCACTCTGTTGGCTTGGTTTGGCTTGGTTTGTGTATTACCCTCATCATAGTACTGAAGGTACTTGTACAGTAAGGTATTATTACCAGGCTAAATAGGTTAGCGTAGCTAGTACATAATGTTAGTTTCTAATAAAATCTCAACTCTTAGATGGATAGCTTGGACTGGGCGGAAGCGTATCCCCGATGAGCGCTTTTTCACCCTCTTCCCAAGAAGCACCCCGGGGGGAGCTTTATATAGGATTCGCCGGTTGGCCCAGTGCTCGCTCATGCCCCCATTCCATCGCTCAACATCACCACCCTTTATTTCCCTAGCCCCAAACCCAACCAACCAACCAAGCCAGAAACACCCCCTACTCGAGTACATATACTACGCTATGTAAATTCCCCCATTTTCCAACTATCGTGATGCCAATTAGAAAAAATGGAGAAAAAAAAGTTTTACGTTCCCCCCCCCCCCCGGAGGTTTACCAGGTATGGCTATGGGTGGGCCCGGAAGTATTTACCACCTCCAATCCATTGGAGTATCATACGAATCGCTCCCCCAATCAATCGACCGAACACGGCCGGAAAGCCGGGGGGGTGGAGGGAGGGGAGTCAAGATCCCCACGATAGCAGATCACAAGGCCTGCAGCAGCGCCGTCCTGAATTAGATGGGAAAGGTTCCCAAAAATCTAGCTAGCCAGGGAAGTACGATACAGTACAATACAGTGCGGAAGAAAAGTTCTCAGAAGCAGCAGCACATGCACCGCCACACTACATTCCCACCACATTCCCGCGTACGGCAGCACCGCACTCCGCCCGAGCCGGTACAATGACCAGCGCTTCCAGCTCTCTCTGAATGAAGCGCATGTTTGGTATCGTATCTCTCGGAGGGGAGAGTTTTCACGCCGGAATGGCCCCGGAAGAAGAAAGCCTAATCTCGGGGACTAGCGGAGTGAACGAATGCTGGGCAGGTTCGAGGTGGACGTTAGGTCTTGGTGAGGGTAGAGGCTAGGGGGTGAGATCGGTCAAAAGGATCCTAGGCGGTAGAGTATCGACCCCAGCGGGGAGGGTGGGGTGGGGGACGAATATCCGGTTTGTGGGCAAGGAATGAGCCCGATGCACCAGGTCCCCCTTCCCAACAACGCGCAAACACAAATATCATACAAAGCACACCCAAAAACCGAAAGTTATAGTATCATACCTAAGAGACCTCCATCCAGACTATTTCCAACACGAATCACCAGCCACAACCCTCACGAGTGATTGCCCATGACGGAAAATCGCCTCTGCCCGCTTTATCCCACCCCTCCCACTCACCGCCCAGCCAGCTTGACCTGAGAGTATCATACTTGTCTGTAAACACCAGCTTGCGTCCAACCCTTCCGGGGGAGGAAAGAGGAAGAATGAAGAGATGACCAAACGAACCAGCACTCCCCCGTTCCCGCCAGAAGGAAGTAAAAAAGCAGACAACAGCCAGACAGACACGCACCCAGCAAAGACGAATTACAAGTCAAAAACAGAAACGGGACAATTCCCAGCTTATGACAGCACGACCCAACACTTTTCTCCTTCCTTCCTTCCTTCCTCCCGCGACGTGATGATGGAGTGGGAAGGCTGGTCGTGGTCCGTGACTGTCCGACAACCCCACCCGGGGCAACTACCGTGATCCCGAACCTGAAGAGCACCGCCGGTCGGTAGGGGGCAGGGGGCAAGTTGTGATGGCCCGTGTAGGCTCAACGGCCCCCAGCTTCCGCTATGCTGAGATTTGGCCGGGCGGACTCGCCGACCCTAACGCGACCCCTCCCCCTCCTTTCTCCATTCGGTTGTCGATAGCGTGCCCGCCCGCCCGCTCGGCTTGTTCGTTCATTCGCAGGATTACAATTGTTCGCCGCTGCTGCACGATAGCCGGCATGGCGGTTAGATATTTATGAATGATGTACAGTATTCGAGTATTTCATAACCCGAGGTACTTTACAAGTGATGTATATGACAGGCAATCCCATTCAGAATATTGCCTCCGGCCTCCCCATATCGGGCATCACGATTCGGGGCTTGATGCTAGTTTTTAATAACCCCATCTCACACGGCAAGCAAGGCCTTCTATCGTAAGCAGAGCGCAGGACATCAAAACAAGAGCAATTCATTGCATCGAATTGAATTCAGCATTCATCTAACCCAACCAGCCATCATCCATCACGTCATATCAATCATACCAAATACATGTATACAAAGCCCCCTCTCAGAAATCCAATCCATAAAACTCCACCCATATACACAAGAACTTGAGCCAAACAAAACCCGCTCACCTAGCGGTCATCACCGGGCCCGAACCCAAATACACAACGCTCCATGACTACAAACCCATGTTGTTAGGCTAATATACGAAAAGGGAAAAGAAAAAACAAGTATAAAAAAACAAAGAACTGAAATTAGAATTATGATTCGACTAAAACTAGTACCCCCTCCTTTCAGCTCCCCACCGTCTAGGAACCTCACCGGTCGCCATGGCTCTGCGGAACATCGGGTGTGCATGAGCCGGGTGTTGATGCCAAGGGTCGTTGAGGCCGAGACGGCCAGTATTGAATCCTCTTGGACGCCACTCGGCAGCAGGATCTCTCGGTAATGGTGCGGGTGCAGGTGCAGGTGCGGGTGCATGCCTGAAACTCATGTCAACAAGATCTCTTCTGTCAATATCGAGATCGTGTTCTGCGGCAAAATTGTGGTTTCTTCTGCGACGGGACAACTGCATGCGCGGTTCCTCGTATATTGGGCTGACGGGTTCTATCTCAGGGATTTCGATATTGCGGAGATATTCTTCTATATGTGCTTGGCGGGCTTCGCTGAGGTAGCGGCTTGGCGGCGGTGCTGGTGCTGGTGCTGGTGCTGGCGCCGGTTCTGGTGCCGGTGGGGCGGGGAGGAGGAGTTGTGGGGTTTTCAGGCGGGGTGGTTCTGTCTCCGCACGTATGGGGGAAGGACGGACCTCGAGCTCTTGCGCCTCTTGAAGGAGGTTGACAAGGTTCTCTCGGATCTCCTCGCGGCTGCGATTGTGTCTAACACGTGGGGGTTCTGTTCTCCTGCGCTCGAGACGGGGTGGCTGTTGAAGCCGGGGAACACGGGCTGGTGTAGGGGCGAGGGCAGGAACTGGATCACGCGCGGCTTGTGTTGCCTCGACGTAGTCTGCTGCCAGTCTTCGGATGCCGTTTCGCAGCCCTGTGCCGATCGTGCCTAGGGTGGCGAGCGCGTCGATTTGCAGTGGGCTCGGGAGGTAGTATTCATCACTGAAACCTGGGGTGACAGGTGCACGAGCTCCTTCTTCCCGTGCTAGTCTACGAGCAAGCGCTTCATCGGCACGGAGCTGCTCTTCGCGGGCACGAGCGCGCTGTTCTCTACGCTCGGCGAATCCGGCAGGGAGGGCGGGGGGGGGTTGGTCAGGGTTCCAGATGGGAATGACGTAGTCGTCTTCTTCAGGCTCGTAGTTGAACCAGGGGCAATTACACGTCTTCCACTTCTCACCACAAATGTAGCAGAATTCTGCTGTGCAGCGGCAACTAAGATAACCGTTAGTATAAGGCATACTTCAAAGGACAGGGCAGACTCACGTCATGTGGTTGCAGCCCCTCTCCAGTTCAACTACCGCCCTACAGCTATAACATCTTTGGAACTTGTTTTCTTTGGCCGTCTCGATAAACTTCATCAAGTCCTCATCCTTAGGACACTCCCCATCACCATGCGCCTTTCCATTGCACAAAGCACAGACTTTGGTTTTGCACCGCGAACACTTCCCGACACCGGCCTCAATATCCTTAGGTTGAACCCATTCGCCACAGTTCACCTCGGGGCAGTAGATGCGATTGGAACTAGTGTACTCGATGTACTTCTTGTTCCACAACTTCTTTGTCTGGTAGCTGAGAAGTTTGTCGACGTGGTTCAGAGGAACATGGTCGTCGCTACAGCATTTTGGCGGCATATGAGCTGGGTCGGTCAAGGAGAGTGTAAATATTCGTTTGAGGCACTCATGACACCACGAATGATCGCATGCGAGATGCGCTGCTTCCTTGTGTGGGATGTCGTCGGCCAGACAGGTAATACATTGAGCACTAGGCGACTTAGCTGGTATCAACATCGCCAGCAAGGAGATACCTACAGTTTTTCCGGCTTCTTCCCAGCAGCCGGCCCCAGCACTTGCTTTGACCTCTTCAAAGTTGGTTTGACCGGCTCGCTGACCTTAGCTTTGGCCTTATCCTCGCGTTTTCTGTCCGCCTTTGGCTCGTGAATCTTCACTTCCACCTTCTTTGGTGCGGTAACCGGGACTACCACTGGCTCGGGCGCGATCTCGATATTCAGTTCGGCCTGTTTCTTCTCCTTCTTCTCCCTCTTCTGGATACATCGTTGACAAAGAGCTCTAAGTTCTGGGGTTGAATGGTCATCATGATGTTTGCGATGTCGCTGGCGAGATGGCGGCCGCTGGCCCGCGCTCACTACAGTGGCAAGCTTTGACGGCTCCTTGGCCCGTTTAGTACTATTTCCACGGGCTCCATCAGGAGCGACCTTCAATCGCGAATCTGGTCGTAGCCGTGCGTCCGACCTAGCTGTTCGCAGAGAGTGATTCGACCGAACCCTTACCGGTCGCCTCACACTAATGGATCGTGATCGTGAACTAAAAAAAATATTAGCAAGGATGAAACCTCGTATAAGCACGCTAGAACAAACCTAGATAGACCCAGGACATCCTCAACAGAATAACGGTTCTTTTTGTTATCCTTCCGAGCACCCTCAACTGCCTTTCTCAGTATCGATTGTTGTAGCGGTGGTGGTGGTGGTGGCGATAGTTCTTTCTTTTGTCGATGCCCCCCCTTTTTCTCACCTCCCCCCCGTCGTCCCACCTCATCCGCAGAGTCTCTCGGATCCCGAGCTCTTTTACCCTCCCTTTCCGCCCTTCGCTTCCTTCGCTCCTGTCGCCTCCGCTCTCTCTCAGCCGGATCCTCCTCCTCGTGCGACGACGATCTCCTCCTCGAAGATTTCGACTTCTTTCCCTCCTTAGCGACCGGCGATGGAGATGGGGCGCGGAAAATGGGGCCAGCCATTCTCTCTAGCGACCTTCCTGGGACCTCGCAGTTCTCAAAGTATTCCTCACGGTGGTTTTCGTATAAACGTTCGTCCCCTTCGCCCTCGTTATATTCGCCCTCGGTGAAATACGCAACCACGTCAATCTCAGGTGATGGATTGTCAATGGCTGGCAAGCGTTTTCGCGGATATAATTCGTCGGGGCAAGATCGATGTGTGTTTTCTACTCGTCGATGAGTATAAGCGTAGTTATGTTCTAAGCCGGTGGAGAAAGAAACGTCAGAGAGATAACCCCCGCTGTCGCTGTCACCCACACCACCTTCCTGAAAATCTTGTTCTTCCCCTCGACCAACACCACCAAGAAGAGCAAGGTCGCACGGGGGTAAATGAAGCTGAGTGGAAGACGCAGCAGAGAGAGGACGAAAATACACCTTATCCTCTTCCTCCTCCTCTTCCTCCAATTGCAATTTACTTCCAATCTTGCGAATCACGCTTTTCGCAGAGTCACAAAAGGCATCAAGTTCGGTGCTCCACTTTGGCCATGGCCACCGAGTGCTTTCCACGTCGCTAAACTTGGTGGCGGACGAGTGGGAAGTGTTCATCATAATCGAGCGATGGGATCCTTGTCACTTACCCGCCAGGGGTGGGCGTCGAAAGAAAAAAAAAAAACAAAAAAACAATTTGATCGAATTAACGCGATGTGGAATGTCTAAGACGCGAAAATATGACTGGTCCTTATTTGTATCACAGCTACCCACCGAGGTCAGTCTGAACCCGAATGGGAGAAAGGAAAGTCGGGATTTCAAAGAGGGGAAAATTAAAAAAAAATTGGAATAAAAGGAACTGACTGACCTTGGACAAATTCACCCGGGATCAGGCAGAATAGGAAAAAATGGAGAATATAAACCCAGACCTGCAGACAACGCCAAGCTGAAGGAAAAAATGAAACCACTTTGCCCACCGTAAGTCCGTCCGTACAGATACAGATAGTAGTCTAGTACTCGTAGCCTCAAATCCGTAGAGAAAGGGAAGAAGAGGTCTCACGGACACATCGTGATTCTTATCATTATCGCCAGGAGCAGCACTTGCTAGGAGTGGAGGGAAAAAGGAAAAAAATTGGCCCAGTAGTAGTTAGAACAACAGTTGGTGTGAGTTGGCACACACACGTGCATGGGCGAACCAGTTATCGCTGTGACGCCGTGAGCAAGAAGCGGAGGTTTACCAAAGTCCTCGTGAATCCATCACCAGCCAACAGTTTCCTGATCACGCGAGAGAATCAACAAGGCACCACCATTCGAATTACGAGCAACGGGCCAAAACCACCGTGTTTCACTGGGAAAGGAAACCCCTCAGTCCTACCGTACGAGTACAGTACCCATCCATCCCCATTGCTAATGGTACAGTTACAATCGCCGTACGTGGGTGGGATACCGGTGGAGTTTCCTGAGGGGCCCCCCACGGGGCGGAAGATCTACACGGTTGGAAAAAGTCATAGGTATGATACCGGTAAGGTAAGGAAGTTCCCAGCACGGCCAACGACTGGAGCCACGGGGGCTACGGATAAACTTCTCGAGTGGTACTCGAGTACCGTAAATGGATTCCGCAGTCAAGATAATTTCTCGCCTCATCTTGGTATCATACTTTAGCGACGCGAGCAAATGCGGGGCAAGGCTACGATACTCCAGTAGGCTGGACTTGTGCCTTTAGAAAAAAAAACGGCAGACTACGGGAGTGGGGAAAGCGGCGGGGAAGGAAGGGACAGACAGACAAGTGCCGGCAGGGCAGGGCTTCCTCATGAGAAGAGAGAGGGAGAGTGAAGGCATCCCGTGTGATGAGAATCCCGATTCTCGATTAGCGTCTTCTTCTGCCATCTCCGCCATCTCTGCCATTGAATGGCGAGAATAGAGCTCGAGTCGCAAAACGTGTTCATATCACACGCCAGTGGAGATGGCCCACAAAGTGGCACACGGTGCTCATCGTTTTAATTGTGGTTATATCAGCACCAATACTAAACTATTTTGCACGATGGACCGGATTGCCGATTATCGGTGACGAATGAAGCCTTGCGTCAAAAGTCCACCGTTCTCCCTTTGTGAGCGTAACTTAACGGGGCTCAGTGAGGCCGGTATGATACCGCATTAACTGACTGACGAGATCCGCCCGCCGCTTGCCCTCAAAAAGCAAAGTAAGAGCTGAAGTGTGATACCGGTACCGGTGAGCACAGCATCCAATGCAGTCCAGAACAGGCCCAGTGGTACTCGTACGAGTACTTTGTTGCGGGTTTGAGACAGAACTACCCGAGTATCATACAAAGAAAAACTCCTACTGGTATACATATTTCAACGAACAAGCGGGGAACGAGTCTTGACAGTTGAACACCGTCCGCCAACGGCCGGCTAGTTGTTGACCGAACTGCAGTAGCAGCCACAACGCCCCACCCTGCAAGCCACGAGTTCAACGATGATCCGCACCAGGTTAGTTTCCAGTTCAAACTGTACGACGGGGTAGGTTAAGCTTAATAAATTAATGGTTGTCCATCGGGACAGTGGCAGCACATGGACGGATCATGGTAGCTTATACTTCCCATCAAATTGAGAACCGCCATTTCTGAAAGATCGAATCCGTCGTCTGGGCCCGGTCCGATTTGGCGTTCCCACTGCGCTGTTCGTATCGTATCAACTGGCCCAGGCTTGTGCAAGCAAGAAATACACCACCTGCATACAGTACTCGAGTACAGTACGGGCCCTGGCGAGTGCGCAAGCAAAAACAAGCCATAGAATGACTAAAATAAAAGCTCCTTGGCCTCGAATCCCGTGTTCATTCAGTTAGTCCAACCACCGTCGGGGTCCAGGCTTTGTCCAACTTCACATATCCCCCCCGCCCGTTATCCAGCCAGACATTTAATTAGCCTACCAGTCTCTGTAGTGGGGAGAAGTATGAATAGCAAGCGGAGAAACTCACCCCCTATTGTAGCAGAAAGTTCCAGGACCACAGATGTCTCTCCAATCCTTCCACCGGTCGGAGCATCCACGAACCTCTAAACCCATTCCGACATTCAAGTGGCCGCGTCACAAAGAGTGTCTGCCCCACTCGATTCCCCTACTCGGCCATATCGTGACGGCCAAACCAGTTCGAGGAGGGACCTTTTGATCAGGGTATTATTATTTTAGTCAGCAACGGTTACCCACGCAAGTCCTGTATCGTAGACGACCGACGTGTTGAGTGCACCGATGCCGTAATTGAATAACGACCTTGTCAACAAAACCACCACTACCACCACCGCATTACAATAGCACCGTCCACTACAGTACCGCAAGAAACCCATCTCGTCCGCTCGGTTACGGGTATGTACCGATGCCATCGCTTTTACCATCCCGTACTATACAGTACTAGTACTCGCACGGTTACAGTACACCACGCGAGGACCCGTCGAGGAATCGTGCCTTGTGAGAGTGTCAAAGAACATCATCACCAAATAATCCCCTCACTCTCTCGCTCGTTATATATATAACCTGCATGGGAGGAGAATTGAAAGTGGTTGGTTGTGATATGGTAGCCCAAGGCTACTACCGTACTAAAAGATAGCGTAGACCGGGCTAGACAACTGCTAATAAAGTAAAAGCGAAGCCTTCCACAACCTTATTCCATCGTACCGGCACACACTCTCTCTATTCATATTCCCGGGATTGACATCACGTTTTTTTTTTTTTTTGCCGGTGCGTTAACTTATCACTTCAACCCAGTGGTATGCCATCGCCAGACGAAACCCCACAAACCAGACGAAACCAATTTCGAGTGATATAACATGACCCGCATCCGACGTCGACACTGCCCCATTACCGTAGGTGTCATATCAGGTCCCGTTCATCACAATCACAATCGCGATGTATATATAAATATATAAACACCAAGAAATGCATCATATAAGCTAAGAAGATAACCCCCCCAAACGGCCAACCAGACCTAAAACTAAGCCACACACATACATACACACACAAAAAAGTAAAAAAAAAAGAAAAGAAAAGAAAAGGAGACTCAGGTCTGTTCTATAACGAGTATACTATGGTAACTAACTACTGGTGAGTAAGTTACGCGTACGGGAGCGAAGGGCTATGAAAAAGGCGAGAGAAGGTAGGAGAGAGAGAGAGAGAGAGGAAAAGAGGGTTGTAGAACACCGCCGAAGGGAAGCTGAAAGGGAGGAAAAAGGTTTTGTGGGTGTGATGGATGGAAAATGTGTGGGTAATTTTCTGGGGGGGGGATTTGCACACTGGGGCTGAGGGGAAAAAGGAAAGAAAGAAGGGAATTCATAATAGTTGGGTAGGAAAGTATCATAGGAGGAAAAAGAGGGGGAAGGGGAAGAAAAAAGAGGAAGCTCAGGTTTTGGTTAAAGAAGAAGAGAATTACTGTACACTGCCACTGCAAAGAATCCCCCCACTTGCCCGCCGGCCAGCAAAACGAAGGAAGCAGGAAAAATAATAATAATAATGAAAAGAAAGAGACCACCAAACGACCCCCCACCTAATTGATACTCTCTCTAAAAGCGCTCCTCCTCTCAGATTCCACGCTGGCCCGGCCACCTTTAACCCCGACCCCACCGAACCCCTCATCCCGATCTCTGACCCCCTGCAGTCTAACATCCACCGCAAAAGGATTCAAGTCCTCCGGATACGGGGCAGCCCTAGTCCCCAAATCTCTGGGTGGCTCCCGGCTCCTACTTCTCCCCCTCTCCTCAAACCCGTTCCCCCCTGCACCTCCTCCCGGCCCAAGTCCGACGTCCCTTCCCCTCTGATTCCCATACCCAGCGCCGTACCCGCCCTCGTCCTCCTCCTCGATCCTGTCATCCCATTCCCCGTCCATCTCGCGGGTACGCTGGGATCGCACGTTGGAGCCCGAGTAACCAGTGTTGTTGCTGCCGAAGACACCGGTGATTTTCCCGACGAAGCCACTGCGCGAGGGCTCATATGAGGCCGGGGCGGGCGCGGTGCGGGAGTTGTTTGGCAGGAAGGGGATGTATGTGCGCCAGCTTGGTGCTGGAAGGCCGAGGCGGCGGGCGCGGAGTTGGGTGAAGATCTGTCCTTCAAGTTAGTGCTGGGGAGGGTAAGGGGAGGGGAGGGGGGTTAAGGGGGGGGGGTTAGGGGGGGACGTACTATCCAGCCGGCACCGGCGAAGAGTAAGAGTAGGAAGATTACTAGTACAGCGACTCCTCCCCCCGACATTCCACCCGAATCGTCGGATGGGGAGTTTGTAGCTGAGGGGGTAGGTGTTGGATCAGCAGGCGTTGGTGCCATTGCTTTTGTATTTTTCTCGCTTTTGTCTTATCTTATTTTGGGGTTTGCTTGTGCTCCGCCAAGGTAATGGAGGGGGTGGTGGTGGTAGCGGTGGTGGCGGTGGTGGTGGTAGTGGCTAACGGAAGGTGCTTGTGTCGACGATGAAGGGTGGATGCGTGAATGAGAGTGGTGAAGTTCGATGGTGGTGGACAGACAGGGGAGATCAATGGGGGTCCAAAAGAGGGCAGGCCCAGCGCCAGGTTTGGCTGATGTCGCCTTAGCGCATGGAAGGATTAGTCAGCTTACCCCGGAACATGTGTTTGTCCCTTTCTTCCGATTTGCTTTAGACAGAGCTTTGTTCTGTTCGCTCGCGGTGTTTCGAGATTGTGGAAGAATGAATTGTTTCTTCTATGTGTGCGTTGTGCTTTCTATTTTACTTGTTGAGATCAAAGGTCTGGTATGATACTTTATTTGCTTTTTCAGCTGAATGCGTGAAGGCTTGTGAGGGACGTTCTAAGATTTGCACCAAGTTATTTTTGCAACGTTTTACTGCGTTGTCTGAACCACCGTAGCATGTGTGATGCAATCCCCGGCCATTCGAGGCATTATTTCTTGCACGTACTCGTACTCGTACTATTTTAACTTCTGGCTGGGTTACTGGTAAATACAAGCTATTGGATTACATGGATTCTCAAACGTCCGAATATGCGGCGGAAGACGCTGTAGAGCTTTAAAGAATTCCGAACTGTGCTACTGTAGGACCGCGCTCTTTGCCGTGATTCTTGTTCCCCCCAACCACGAGCCTCACCCATCTGCTGACGGTGGAAGTGCTCCGATCGAACATTTGTGTCGTGGTATTTCCTATTCTCATCCTCACGATCAGAGCATCGTCCTCGGTCCACGGATCGGTAATCTCCACTCTATCGCTGTGGTATACGCGGCGCCATGTTTCGGGCGCAGTTCCGTTACCACCGACAAGGAGAGTCCAGAATTCCGGCGGCTGCGATGCCCAGTTGAAGCTTACACCGTTGATTACCGTGGGATTTTCCAAATCCACAGTTAGGGCAGAGGGCTCAGAAGTCGCTGGTTGCCAGACTGTTTGGTTGCTTCCATCCACGGCCGCAAGAGGGAATTGGCCTGGGTACCAGGGGGTGTTTGCCTCCGCGCGCTTACATTGTGCCTTATTCCCGGGAAGGTCTGTACCGTTCAAATCGGGCCGGCGGGTAGGGATGACGAGAGATTGGCCGGCAGATAATTTCCAGTCTCCGGCCATTTCATTCCGGGAACCGATCCTGATAGTGACAAGTCCTGGTTTATTGTTTGAACGTCTATGTGCTTTTGGATGGAGTCTAGTGATTGTAGTATTGGTGGAATTGACAAAAACATTAAAGACGGAACCTTGGTGTTTCATCCCCTTTACCTCTATTCCTTCGAGTTGAGGAGGTAGAGAAGGATCGAGGTAGAATGCGTCAAGGCGTGGGCGGTACCCAGTGAACCCGTGTGTGGGAACTTGAAGGAACCCTCCGTGTCCGGTCAGAAATGTGAATGCGGGATTGGTGTTGCCATTCTCGTAGATATTGTCGTTAATTTGCTCACTGAACTGGTAATATGGTTCACGGAGGTAAGGCTGGGAGGCGTAGAGTAAGTATGTATAACTCGCGCAGCCAACAGGCGAAAGATCCGCTGCGTTGATAGCGAACATTGCCCATGTCATGGCAGGACCGTCCGGCGACTGAGCTCTAGCATACTAGGGAAAATGTTAGTATGAGAAAGAGGAACGGAAGCAGTTAAGGAGCTTACGAAATCTAAGTCATTCAGGGCTTGGCTTTCGTTAAGACGAAATTCGAATGGGTAATTGATCAACACCACATCTGCTTGCTTGATTTCAACACTCCCGTTCATGGTTCCATATTCCGGGATGATGCTCGCATTGGTATTGAAGGGTATGAAGATCTTCTCTTCAATAGCTTTCCACTTGCTAGGCGCTGTTTCACCAACAAGGTTTGCCGCTGCTTGGGCAATACCCATAATGACCTTGATGCCGGCATTTGTAAACGCACCGTTATCGACGTGATTTGCATATTCATCCTGCCTTGCAAATCAGTAATCGATACCTCAAAGCCGAGTTATCCGTAAACGCAGACCGGATCCGTCATGTTTCTAACAACATACATGCCTGGGCGAAGCCCGTCGTCTCCAGTCTCATTGGCGGTTTGCACTTTGCTAGCCCACATGTCGGCAACCCCCTTGATAATCGGCCAAGCTTGTCGCTTGAGCCAATCCTCATCGCCAGTTGTCAGAAACTGATGCCAATTCACAAGTGCAATATCCGTATTTAGGTGGTATTGGTAATCGACACATGGACCGGTTGCCGTGCAGTTTCCAAACCTCGCAGAAGTCCACGGATATAGCACACCGTCAGACTTATACTGCTTGGCATTTTCTCGTGCCTGAGGAAGCATTCGAGAACGGTAGTTATTGATTGCAGATGCGTGATCGGGGTGGAGGACGAGTAATCCGGGAAGCATCCACACTTATAGTCTTTTGTTAGTACGAACCGCTAAGCGAAACTGGAAGGTAAACATACAGTCAGCATCCCAGAAGACAAAACCTGCGTAAGAATCACTGGCCAAGCCACCCACAGAGATGCTATTGTCTCCAAGCCCCCTTCCTTCAGAACCGCCGCGAACATTGGCCAGTAAATGGAACAAACTAGCTCTAACCGCGATCTGCATCTGTTCGTCTCCATGAACGATAATATCGCCGTCATCCCATAATTCATCCCAAGCTTGATTATGCTCTTTCACTAATGCGTCCCATCCACAGGCCCTGGCGTCTAGGGCGGCTTGTCGAGCTGCATGTTTAGTGTGCGGGAACGCATCAGTGCTAGCAATACCGACATATTTGACAATTGTAACAGTCTGTTGCTTAGATGTCTCCACTTCCCATTCCTGGGAGATGGTGGACTGATTGATTGAAACGTAAGGTCTATAATTCGCGTTCTTTCTAGATCCTTCTATCACGAACCCCTGCTGGGATCCAAAAGGGAAATCTACAGTTGAAAATTCATAGGCAGTAACGTTCGGGACACCAATTGGGTTGACAGCCGTCCAAATCACGTTGTCCTTATTCTCAAAGGCCTTCTCAGAAAAATCTGTCCTTTGGGCACCAGCACCATCCAATATGTCTGTCACAACCACATTCCCGTCCTCGGAAGGGGTAATCTCGAGTTTTAGCATCCCAAGGTTGATTCGAGATCGATGAGCCAAGATTGTGAACTTGAGGTCGTAAGAAATACCGGCCTTGGCAGGGGTCCATTTTACTCTCGTGGTTAGGATCCCGTTTCGGATGCTTAGCGATTGGTTGAAACTCTCAATCTGCTTGTGGGGAACACCGGGCGCATAGGTGTACTTCCCATCGGGTGTCGTGACGAATAGTGTGCTCCAGGTTGGGATACCAGAGATGACGCTCTCTCCGCCGTTCTTGAGCAATTCCGGGAAATTCGTTCGAGTGGTGTTTCGTTGGGAATCCCAAAATCCGGAGATTGTAGCAACAGTCTGTCGGGGGTTATCCAATGGCCAGCCGTTGATGGGCCAGACGCTGTTGGGATTCGAGTCATTTTTCAAGACCTGTACTGCGTTAACTGCGCAGCCCCTAGAACTCGGTTGCTTGAGAGCTTTACCCAATATCCGATTCCTTCAGCGGGTATTCGACTTCCGTGGTAGCCATTCGCAACGTATGGTTGGGACTGATAGCGATTCGTGATCAATGCCTTAGTGCTCAAAGTCCAAGACTTAGGATCATAATCCGCGATGCTATGCGCTTGCTCGTTATTCTCAAAATCGGGAGGCGGAGGAGAAGTGAGCTGTCGTGCAACCAAGGGCCCCGTAAGCCTGTCTCCAATTCGCGGGAGCGCAAAAGAGAGGATTAGGAAGGTTAAAGCAAACAGTAACACAGCCATTGCTCCTCGACCCGCAGTATGCGCAATCAACGAAGATAACGGTGCTGAAGGAGGAGGTCCCGGGAAGGTACTGTAATTATATGCTTTCTCGGGGTCACCCCCGAAATTCATATCCTCGCTTTTAATTTCGTAACCATGTCGCCGAACGGCCTCCAACAATAACGGCCGCTGTTCCCCATTCTGGACTTCTCGGATAGAAAATTTCGTGGCCACTTTTGCTAGCTCTACCGGTAAATTTTGCCGTGTTAATAATGCGTGAGTGGACGTATGTGGGAATTCAAACCCTGGATTCGCACTGTTTTCTACCCAAGTTCGCGTGAAGCGATAGGGGGCTCCGTACAAGGTACGGGGGGGGAGGCTAGGCAAAACAAAAGCCGAAGCTCTTATCGTAAACCGAACCTAGGGTGGTGAGTAGTTGTAGGTATATAGTGCCTGTAGAATTGGGGAAACGTAGATTCGCACTGCCGGGGTGGATTGTTAAGAATAATATGGATCGGTGAACGATCGAATGATGGGCCTGTGGGCGAGATTCGAACAATGGAAAGAGATAGGCAGGAAGGGGGGGGAAGACAGAGCAACAAGGTGACCGAGCAACAGGGTGAGAGGAGAGGCTGGGGAATCACGAGAGCGACGTCATCACATGGTTGGCCTACAAGAAAAACAAAGTGTGTGATTGGAGAAGGGGAACTGGGGAAGTTATGGGCACATTCAAATATAACTTTATGGGCAGAGAGATGTTTCCCGGAGGAGTGAGCGGTACTTGCACAAGCACTCGAGAACCGGTAGTCTACTGTACGAGTGCCGGTGTGATAACCGGCTTGGCCTAGCCAGGAACCATCCCAGTAAGTCTATAATACCGGTGTCACGTTTGCCACGCTTCACCACAAAGCGCCGGAGTCTGCTGGCACGGCACGAGTATCGTGAGCGAGAGCCGGCGCTGCTGAGCCAGCGACCTGGTGTGGGGTCTGCCTTGGGTTTTCAAGGTCTTGTGCGAAACTATTGTGGTATCCCGTGAGCTTTAACGTCATGCGACTCTGGAGTACCAGACTCCGGTAACCTACTCAAGTATGATACAAGTAAATTACTCGAGTGCGTCGCGTGTCTATCGGTAACATCGAGAACTCTCCGAATATGTGCTAAATTAATTAGTCTGTTCTCCATGAAAGCTATTGTCCCCATAGGCACAAGTACCTGATCTCGCGGAAGCAGTGGCGATCCACGCTTTCAGTTTGGTACCGTACTATCCCCCAGGCTGCCGAGACAGCGGAGTCAAAAGCAGAGACGACTAGGGTCCTGCCTCAGCATTCTTCAGTGATGATGATGGGCGTGGGTATGATCATGAAGTCAATATTAGCCATCTGCAAATTTGTAGTAATTGGTGGGAGTTGCGTATTAACCTGTGTTTGAGACATTGCCAGGTGCGTCTCAGTAGTTTAGATTAACTTACCGGTAGGAGGATGAGGGGATCGCTGAGAGGGGAGATCAACCAACAAATTAGCCCGGCACAATTCAACGGTTCGGAATGGGTGAACCATGGTTTCTACCGGTACCCCGCATGGGGAAATTGTTAATTCACAATTCTTGCTCGCTTCGGGATCGTGGAGTTGTTCCTATCATTAAAAAAAGGCAAATATTTAGGTTCTTTAACGGGGTGTGGGAAATGGAGGATGTTCATCGTGAATTGGGATTGTAAATAATTTCTCCTTTTTTCTCTCCCCCTCTTCTCCCTTCCTCTTCCTGCCAAAGATTCGATTTATTTGAGCGATCCTTGCTAGGGAATTGTATATATATATCATAGTGCCATGCCGGGCACATTGACATGGAAGCTCGCCCCGTGGCACGCAATGTGGCCATGCGAGACAGGAAGAAAAATAGATTATTTTTGATGCGACAAGAATCACCTCATGCAGTATCTCGTGTAGTAGTGGAAGTAACTTCTCTAACCGATAGCTAGCCTTTAATCAATTAGGTCTATTATGTGGCTCTTAGCTCATAATAAATCTTCAGTGGGGCGAGAAACGCTACTCGCTATGAAGGCTTGAATACGAGTGCTATACGAGTGCTCGCGGGCAAGCACGACAATGTCTATCGTACTGAGACTGCTCTATAGGCGGGGAAGGTTTCGGATATCTCATCGTTGGATGTTGAACGATCGAAACCACTACGGTATAATCGTGCCAAGGTTCCTGCGGCGATTGTGTAACAGCAAGCAGTTTAAAATCGGCAGCACGCCTACGGCGTGCCTAGCAGCTCAACACAACATATTGGCACAACACAACATTCCTCCATACTACCAATTTCAAAGCCAATTCACCCACCACAATGGGTTCCCGAATTCCTGAGAGTTATGTTGATGTCGAAGCAAGGATCCAAGATGCTTGTGAAAGGTATTTTGACACTGAAAAGCCTAATGTTTCTGCCTTAGCCCGCGATTTTCAAGTACCGAAAGCAAGATTGTATGCCCGTATCAAGGGACGCAAATCAAAATCCCTACGCCCTGCCACAAATCGACTACTTTCCGAGGCCGAGGAGTTAGCCGTCTGCCTTTACCTAAAAAGACTCGATACTATTGGGACCTCTGCGAGGGTTCCAATGGTCACCAGTTGCGCAAACACGATATTGAAGCAAAAGCACGAATGTACTTCGATTCAACAAAGTCTTCAAGAAGCACCCCCGAAAGTCGGCCCTTGCTGGACTGCACGATTCCTTGAAAGACATCCGGAATTCTTTATACGAAAGCAGAGAACTCTGGATTCAAATCGAAAAAACGCACACAACTCTGAGGAATTGCTTGCTTGGTTTACAAAATATAAAGAAATCTGCGAGGAAAAAGGAATTCAAGTCAAAGATAGATACAATTTCGATGAGACTGGCTTTAGGATAGGGATTGGCAAGGATCAATGGATTGTTACCGTTGATCCGGATCGCCAGTCCTATCTTGCCAGTTCGAGTAACCGCGAACTTGTAACAAGTTGCGAGGCCATAAGTGGAGATGGGTATGCCTTGCCACCAATGCTCATCTTACCGGCGACTATCCATTTAGAGGACTGGTATCTTAAGACGGACCTCGAAGATGATGTTTTGTTGGCTGTTTCCGAGAGTGGATACTCGAATGATGGTCTTTGCTTTGATTGGTTACAGCATTTTGATCATTTCTCTTCTCTACGGCAGGTCGGAGCATATCGCCTTCTTTTATTGGATGGCTATGGATCACATTGCACCAAGGAATTTATTGATTTCTGTGATCAGAAAAAAATAGTTCCTTTTTGCCTCCTCCCCCATACAACTCATCTATTACAACCTCTTGATGTTGTTGTTTTTCAACCTCTAAACCACTACCATGCAGAGGCTATCAAGCAGGCGACTGGAACAGACTGTACAGATTTCAACAAGATTGAATTCTTGTCTGCTATTAGCTCAATTCGTGAGCAGGCCTTTAAGCGGACGACGATTATTTCTTCATTCAAAAAAACTGGCCTTATACCTTTCAATCCGGAAAAGGTTCTATCAAAATTACGAGAGTGTTCACCAGGGCCCCCCCCTCCTCCACAGTACCTTGCCCAGTTCACACCTACAATCAAATCCCGACCTCACACCCCCCCCTCAGGCATATTGACAGAACCACTCTCAACTCCAAGAACTGTTCGTTCTCTAAAGAGGCATGCCGGCTTCTTATGGCAAGCAGATCCTACGACATCAACCTATCGGAACTCCTTAAATTACTACTTGAAAGGAAGTATCGCGCAAGCCCATCTTGCTGCTCAGCTGACAGAGAGCCTTGAGCATACCGAGGCAGCACAACTTGCCCGCGCCAATAGGCAGAAGAGGACTCGTCGTGGAGTACAAAAAGGTGGTATTCTCTATGCTGGTGATGCACGTACAATGATCAAGAAGCGTCAGGAGGACGAGACTGCAAAAAGGATTGAGCAGACCCAACGCCAACTGGATAGGTTGGCTAAAGTACAGGTAGTAGAGAGAAAAAAGATTTGGAAGCCAATTTTTAAAGACCTTAAGCAGTCAGTACGAGGTCGGAATGCTCGTTTGAAAGCACTTACTCGGCAATTACGATCCTAGATAGAGACCCGACATCTTACACGAAGAAGGGAACTATAGCAAGAGGCTGGGACCTATTTGGGAAGTAAGAGAGGGGTGGAAAAACACTATATCGACCGGCTATTACTACAGTATTAGTACTATGGGGTGGGGGGGGGGGGGGGTATTAGAAGTGTTCTTGGTTTCAAGTTCTGAGAGGTTATAGTTGTTGGAAATAGTGGATGCTACTCGGCATGCTCACTGTTCTCTTGCCCGCCGGCATATCCAGCCGTCTACACCACTACCTGCCCGTCTACACCATTACCTGCCCGTCTACACCACTACCCATCCACGGTACCACTACTCGTCCGTCCATCTGCTAGCGGTACTTTTGTCGCCCCTTCGCCTGCCTGTCCGCTTATTCAATATATATTCTCGGAGCCGGCCATTTGCCCGTTCCTGCCTGTTTGTTCTCCTCCAGCTACTTGCTTTGTTGTGGCGAACGTTCTTGCTATGCGCTTTGGAAAAGCGCTTCCAGCGGAAATAGATAGGAACTTCAAGGAAGTTGTAGACTGTCGGGAGTCTTTGTTCCTGTATTTCTTTTGTTAGCACGGGAATGCAGAAGGCAATTGGAGCTTGGAAGGCAATGGGAGCCTGAGTGCGGAAGGAAGGATATTGGGGGATCTTTGGGGGGTCTGTTGTTTGTCTTTCTTTCGTTAGCATCAGGAGTGCACAGAGGAGACAGGGAATAGGTGTGGGAAATGTTGGAGACTTTGGTGTCGAACTGATAGCAGGAAGGATAGGATTGGTGATTATTGTCGTTTATTTATACTCCTGTCTTTTCCTGTTAGTTTAGAGTTGTGGATTAGCAGAGTTGCGGGTTAGCAAAGTTGTAGAGAGATAGTTAGAGAGAGTCGACGAATAGAGAGAGTTTCAGAGTGATTTGGTGACCTTTCCTGCCCTCAGTTGAGCAGTGTATTTACAGCGCATCTAGTCTTCACTGCTTCGCACCGTTATCGTGGGGTGGTATAACTCTAGCTCCGGCGAGCCCCTGGATTTCCAATAATGGTCACACAGTATATAGGTATTACGGCCCGGAGATTGACTCGGAACTATATCTCTTTTTTTTTAGGTTATTTATGTTTTTCTTCACTATTTAGTTAGTATCGCAATCTCTAAACATGTCAAGATAATCTGTAGGCATTTATCTTGTGAAAATGAGGTCCATAGGAGCTATAGTGTAGAGATAAGTATATCGGTAAGGGTATTTGGTGGTACTGAAACTTGCGGGATCTCCACGCAATAGTGGTAGTATATGGACTTTTGATATATATTAAATTTTTATAGATACCTTTGATCTCCTTCTTCAACACTCACAGACATCAGAGACTTGGGAACAAATTGTGATGGATAAATTGGCTTTGAAATTGGTGGTATGGGGGAATGTTGTGTTGAGCCGATATGTTGTGTTGAGCTGATAGGCACGCCGTAGGCGTGCTGCCGATTTGGAACTGCTTGCTGTTACACAATCGCCGCAGGAACCTTGGCACGATTAGTAGTGATATAAGCCATAGGATAGCGGTTGTGAGCAGGGAAAATAAAGACGGGGATGCCTAAAGGATGTTGAGAAACTGGGGGACAAGAGAGACCCCCCTGTACAGTATATGCCATACGGCCTAGAAACTGTGCGAGGCCTCGAGTGCGGGAAAGGAAAAACAACACACAGTACCGTACTTGTATGATACCGGTGCTGTTCTTGCTCAGAGTTGGTTGTTCGGGTAGTCCTTGGCCCTCAGGTACAGCGCCGAGTAATAACTTATTCTCATAGAAACTAATACCACAAAGTAGAGCCTCTATTGTGTGTATCCGAATTGCAATGAAAGCACTGCTATGAATTCGGGTTCTGGGTGCTCGGTCTACTCGTATGGTTACGAGAACCCTCCAGCGGGGGCTGCGTGCTGGAATGCGCCACGGCTGCTTAGACTACTAGCAACAATACCGGTGCTCGAATAGTGAACTATGTAAATTATCCATTCTCGGTTGGTATCGTTTGGCGTAATAAAGGTTCCAGAGAACGATAGATATTCACGGTTCGGTTCTTCACGAGCCTGATACTTTCGTTTGAGGCCACATACCATCTAATACACCCTTCATGAAAGAGAGAAATGTGCTGCTTCCAAATCATAAAGAGTTTTGACTTTTGTGGCTTCATTTAGGACAATGAAATCTTTCTTTTTCCTTTTTTCCACAGTACTTAAACACTGACACCACGATGCAGCATCCGAACAGGGTATGAACGAAAAGAACGAAAGAGGTCCTCGGGGATCTCGGGGATCTGAGTGAAAGAGTCGGGTAGACTTTGCAGGTTCCTGATTCATGCCGAGTCGCTTGTTTTTAGTTGCTTGCCCGTTGCGGTGTATCTATACTACTCGAGTAATATCACCCAGTTAGAGCACTATGAATGACGGAAGCGGTGGCTCCAAGGCCGCACAGTCCTCTCCAGATCCACTGTCATGGCAGGCTTGAACCCAGATCCCTTGATTTCCACGGAGCACCGATCTCTGCCTTTCCAGTGTCGGTACGGATAAAAACGTTGGGAGGTAAGGGTAATTAGATACCGGTACCGGTATTCTATCGTAAAACGGAGGTCCGGATGCCCCCGGGCAAATCATCCGTATGGCAAGATAGCCAAAAGGGCCCTGGATGCGTCCGGCGCGAGGTCTCTGTGTGATGCCGTGGGAGCACAAAGGATTTTAGCTTTGTGGCTTATTTCAGTAGAACAAAGTGACTTTTCTTTGGCGCACTGTATATAGCGAGGATATTCGGCCCACTTCTTGGACCATTGATCTTGAGATCTTCCTGCGGCTTCAAGTCCTATTTGGTCGGTTTTGATCGCCCGGTTTCCGGATTTCGAGATGCGTTATAGGTCCAAGAGAATATCCACTGGTATCTCATCGCCAGGTATGGCCCTTGTTTCTCGCAATCCCCTCCTCACTCCGTCCGATAAGTCCTGTTCGTGCCAATACCGGTATCATAACGCCGCCTTGGGTACCTGGCAATGGTTTGCCAAGAGTTTTGTCAAATATCTTCAATCCGGTATCACGGGGGACTTCCCACACTGGGAGGGATTAAACGCTGGTTTTTTTGATGCACCCCGTCCTAACCACAGGTGCCAACGGACAAATGTTTCTCCGAAATCCTTCTACATTCCCAAACGTGACTCAGCCAGGTGATTACAAGATCATCGTTGACTACGATCCGCAATACGGGCACTGTAGTTGAGTCCCCCTCCAATTCCCATCTCCACATTATCATGGAGCTTCCTACAGATTCCACTCCCACTCCGGCATACATCTCAGACTCCGAATGCGGGGAAAGGCTGACTTTCCGTCAGGATGAGGAAAAAGCGCTCAGCATTCCTCTCGAATACCTACTCGCTCTTGTTCCGGCGGAGACTTCTAACACTTATACGCTTATTTCCCAGACAGGACCGGGGGGCGGGGTCATTAGCTCGACTATTGCTGGTCCGCCAGCGGAAATCATTGAACGGTATTGCATTCCCGTTGACACACCAGCTCATCTTCAGAAACCCGTTTCGGTAGTCATCTCCCCGTATTCGGGTCTCGGAAGGGCGGAGCTCTACTTCTCTACCCTGCTTGCGCCGGTGCTCGAATATTATTCTGTCGATTATGGCAAGCATACTGTTACCTCCCCCGCTGCTATCAAGACCATTGCCAATGGGCTCCCTGAAGGCACATCAACGGTTATAATTCTCTCGGGGGACACTCTCATCTTTGAACTACTCAACCAACTACCGAGCACCAAACGGCCGACATTAGTGTTGATACCGACGGGCACGGGGAACGGTCTGGCAAGCAGTCTTTATAGGCCATCGCCCCCGGACGACCTCATCAGAAGTGCATTTCACACATTCCTTCACGGAATATCCCACCCGCTTCCCGGCTTTGCAGTCAAGTTTTCGCCCGGCGCTCGTCTTCTTGAAGAAGCGATACCGGAGCAGGGGCTCAAAGGAACGGTAGTAACAAGTTGGGGATTCCACGCCTCCCTCGTTGCCGACGCTAGCACCCCCGAGATGCGATCATCAGGAACGGAAAAGTTCCAAGTCGCAGCGAAGCAAAACCTTACACCATCGCTTCACGCCTACCGTGGCACCATATCCATCGTTCGTCCCGGGAGCACTAAATGGGAGGAGGTGGATGACACCAACGACGAAGGCCATTTTTACTTGGTTGTGACCGGGGTATCCAACTTCGAGCCCACTTTTACAATCAGTCCGGCGGCCAACGGGATGGATGGGATTCTCCGGATCATCTATTTCGGCGTTGGAGATGTAGAGGGCGCGGAGGGGGTGATGGGAGTAATGAAGGCGGTGTACGATGGTGGGAAACATGTCTCAATTCCGGGAGTAAGGTATCAAGAAGTGGACGGGGTGAAGATTCATTTGAAAGAGGCAGAGGAGAAATGGCGCAGGATATGTGTTGACGGTGCAGTGGTTACGCTTGAGGAGAAGGGTTGGCTGGAGGTCAACAGACACGAGGGATGGGCCGATGTCGTTTACAGATCCCGATTCGACAGTTGATTGTACCGTATCATACCCAAAGAAATGAACTACAAGTACTGTAACAGCACAAGAGAAAATCGCGCGAGCGATCCCCTCCATCCATCGGGACTTGTCGTGCGGTCGATCGCCATACCCTACCGTTTGTCCCGGTGGTGGCGATATCTCGAGACGCGTAACGAAATCACAAGCGGTGTGAGTCATATCGGTGTGGAAGAAGAGAGAAACATCATAGTAAGAGGGGGTGTCTCACCGCATCCTACAGAACAAGATTTTTTCGCTCCGTGAGTCAGTATGCCGGAAACCTTTGCGCGATACAAATCATGTACCAGCACTCGTTGTCGCCTGAGGATAACTTGCGACGACGGCCACCAGTCTTGAACGTGGCGATAGGTACAATCATGGTAGGATTATGCGGAATAGGAAGGCAATTGACAGATTAGTGAACTTCGTGCAACTGTAGATGCATGCGAAATGGCCGCGCGACCGATTGTGGTGTGACTCTAGCATGAACGGGTGGGTAAAACGTATTAGGTTATGAGTCAGAGGGAAGAAATGATTGGTTCTTCGGTAGGGTTATCTTTTGCCTTGAATGACGAAACGGGCAAAAATGCCAAGCCTGATTGGTAAGCTTTCGGCGGGTTTGCCGTTTTGGGACTGGTCTATTTTTGCCTTCTCCCAATCCTAGTATTTAATCATCTTCCCACCACCCTTAACCCTCTTCCTCTTCCTTCTTTATCACAACACACTTGACTTTCTCAACACAACACACATTCCTCCTTGCACTTAACACCCTCTTGATTCTTTACACAATTTCACATTACCTTTTACCTTTCTTCAATACCTCACCTTTCTTTTCTTCAAAAATTAAAACTCTTTTATTCATACACTATCTCCTCTACCTCCTTTCATCAAATTGCACATTTCCTCTACAATACACTTGGTGTCTTACCATACAAGCTTTCAGATTTCTGCATCTGAATCTGAATACCATACTGGTTCCAACTTGCACTTACCATAATTCCTGACTCCTAATACAGTATACTTCAATACTGTATTCTGCTATACAACTAGTACTGTTTATGTTTATACAATACTATTGTTGTTACTCATAACTCAGTACTAGTCTGTATTCAGCTTTACTCAAAGTCAGTTTTTCTCAGAATTATCTGGCTCCTGTCCTGCATTCTTCCTGATCACTTTGTTCTGTTACAATTTTGATCACTCGCATTTGTTTCCGACTGGTTTGCATTGTTACCAACCAACCGTTTTCATTTGTCAGCGGTTTACATTGTTACCAACTGCTACCATTTTTACCTAACAGTACAAATCGTTACCAACGGTTTTCCCCGACAGTTTAAATCGTAATCAACGGTTTAAATTTTAACCCACGATTTGCATTTTACCTTACGGTTTAAATCGTTTCCGAGTTTTTCAGTGTTCGCGGGCAGTTTTTATTGCTCTGAACCTTTTCATCGGGAAAAGAGGGGAAAAATCGAAAACCGGTTTTTGTTCATACCAGGATAGAGTTCAGAATACCGGTTATAAAACTTAGACTTCACAGCAACAAGCGTTGCTACCGGTACTTCAACAGCGAACTCTTCAACCAAGCAACAATCGTTCCCGCGCCTGCATAGTCTACTGATCAGGGCCTGCCTGCCTTGAGCGATTTCAGAAAAAACTGAAAAGGGAAAAAATACCTCTTGTATTAATTACCCCAGCAACTGGCTACACTACCGATCCGACCCGCGACTTAAACTTTATCTAAAGCGTCCCGTCCCGCCTGTCTATCCCTTGCATCAACTGACAACATGTCGAACGTGACGGAACCGTCTACCGCGGCGCATAGAAATCTTTGTACGTATTCTGTTCTCTTTTTTACCTCTTAACCCCTCTGAGAAAATAAGTTAAAGCTAACAAAATAAATAGACGGAAATGGAACCGTCAAGCAACGACAGTTAATGAAGTGGCGCTGGTCTATTCAGGATAGACACCATCACGCGGTAAAGTTTGGTGCCACCGCAATCACTACAGAGGATATTGTCTTTCTTGACACTCTCTTAACTACGCTGAGCTTTTATCGCTGGGTCGATGACGATTTTAACGCGACCAAGATTGGAAGAGCCGTTAAATACCTTACCGATGAGACGCTTTTCGGGGACGACCTTTCAAACAGAGCCAAGATCCTTCTCGACCGGTGGGATAATGGCAATTTCACGCCAGGTCCTATCGAAGATCTATTTGATGATAACGATTTCAGCTCTGATTCTGGAGAAGATTCTGACAGTGCCGATGAGAATGTTGTGGGAAGTACCACTTATGGCAATGTTATGAGAGGTATCAGAGTTGTTACAAGCGCAAATGGCAGAAGGACTTACATGTTGGATAAGCGATTTCCCAAAAGAGTTGCCGACAGATTTGGAGGTAACGGACTTACTGTTGGAGAGTATGTTTATCTATTCTTATTCTTACTTGTATCGCAATCTCAATTACAGAAGGATGCTAACTAAAAGGCAACAGCTGGTGGCCATATCAGATATGCGCGCTTAGAGATGGAGCACACGGTTCCCGTATGGGCGGTATCCACGGCCGCGTCAACTCGGGTGCTTACAGTATCGTAATCTCGGGCGGGTACGAAGAAACCGACAAGGACTACGGCGATAGGATTCTTTACACTGGTTCCCGCGGCGAAATAGTTCCCAACCGCCCACAAGTTGCGCCTCTTACCAACGCCACCATGTCTCTTATCAAGTCTTACCAAACTAGAGAGGCAGTTCGCGTTCTTCGCTCGTCAAAATGCGACTCGCGATGGGCGCCCGCTGTTGGTATTAGATATGACGGCCTTTATCGTGTCATGACTTACGAGATTGAGGAGGATCATGAAGGAAAGCCGTACTATCGATTCGAATTGCAAAGGATTCTTGGGCAGGAACCGATCAATACAAGTAGACCCAATTCGAGAGAGAGGGCCGACTTCGCACGTGTTACTGGGAGATAATGGCTGCCTGAGGCAATCGGGTGCGTGGAGGTAGGGGAGGGTGGATGAAGTGTTTGTTAAGTTGGGGAAGTGGAGGCGTGGAGATGGTATACCCTGTGGTAGTAATAGGCCTTATAGCAGGCCCGAAAACGGCTAGTTAGGCGAGAACGAAAACCGAAAACCGAAAACCGAAAAAAAAAAAAACCACCAGAATTACGAAAACGGTAGCGGCAGAGTTACGAAAATAAGCGGAAATTTGTCTACCAGAAGGATCGGAATAAGAAGACAGCGGAGAACTCAAAGTTGTGTTTCTATGGAAAGGTCATAAATTGTTGGATTACTGCTTTGTTTTTTTTTGGTGTGGCGATACTGGAATTTGCATTGCTTTAACCCGACGATGAATGAAGAACTACCTGGGAGCATACTATCGGTAAAGGATTGGATTGAGTTCATTTGAGTAGAGTGGGTTTTGGGTTGGGTTGAGAGTCGAGGAGGTGAGGTTTGCATGGCAAGGTTGGAAATTGTTGGATGTATATTTTTTCTTAGTGTCACGACACTGGAATTGATATGACTCTAATCTGACAGTGAATGAAGAAATATCGGGAAATATCTTACCAACTTTAGGGGTTGGAGGTAGTTAAGTATCCTTAATGGAAAAAAACTACCGCGGAAACTACAATCATGTCCTCCTCGCCGAGTATGGAAGCAATTGGATCGAGCTCAAATACTTTTTTCAACGAATACGGGACCGGCGATTTAACGAAGAACGGTTCGGGGAGGTACAACTGTCGGGATTGATTTTGCTTTAGTTTGATGGAGGAGGATATCAAAAAATTTGTTGCTGTAGCTGGTTCTTTTGACGGAAAGTTTGTGGATAGGATACCCGATTTGCATTTGTGGTTTGTTTGTCTTTACTTTATTTCTTACTTTGCTATAACGAGATACCAGTACCGGTATTGTGGGAGTGTTTTCTTTTTTGCTTTGCTGTATCGAGATACCAGTGGAATGGGAGTGTTTTTCTTTCTTGCTTTCTTTTCTTGATTTTTTTTTCTTTTTCTTTTTTTTCATTCAATTAGGGGAGGAAAAGCATAGTTATTCGAGATTTAAGCAGTCTTGCAGTTTTAAACTAGTTGATAATAGGCTGTGAGAGCGCAGATGAAGAGCTAAATTACTGGTGGATCTTTCGGTTGTCTTTTTCCTTAGAGAGTTTTTTGTCTTATCTTGCTTTTTTCTTTCTTTCCTTTCCTCTTCTTTTGAAATCTTAGCATACTTAGATCGCAATACCAGAATAAAAGCTCTTTTGCAAAAATACGTGAAAGATACGCACCACCGTGATTTTGTAAACATTGATGAAAGCATATGCGTGCATCCTGATAGCACAGAGAACATTCAACTTATCCTAGTAAGGAAGAATAGCGAATAGCATTTCCGCAACCCGATAGACGTACACCGAAGGTTTGCCGGACCAGAACAATATTTTCTCTCAAACTGCTCAGAATTTTTTTATTGGAGCTATTCAAACAGAATCTGTACCGATATATATAACCATTAGAAAATCAGTTTTCGCGAATCCACTATCAGTCTGAGGTATTTTTGTATGACGCCGGAAGCAGGTCTTAAGTGTTGAACAGGTATGAAGGAAGGAGTTAAGGAAGGAGGTTGAAAGATTTCTTCGCGTTTGTGCGAAGAATTACTGATAGTTCGAGTTCTGGCACTTAGGTAAGTAATACGGTCTTGGATAAATGTGTTTGAACACTTTACAAATTGACAAATAGATTGGGATTTTGTTTTGACCTGTGGATTGGCGTAGGAGGGGGGTTGTTATAGTTTCTATCGATGATATGATATCAACTGGTATGAACAATTACAATATATAGTATTACAAGTAGACATAAATGTGCACCGTAGTATCATAGTTAAAAAAAAAATCCATTAAAGTAGTTAACCCTTTGAAAATTACCTTGTTAGTTTAAAGAATACAGACTTAGTTATTATATATTGACTTTAGGTATTTTTAATGTAATAAAAACTAGGATAGATGATTTACAGTCTATATAGTAAATTCTTATCTACATACATGTAAGTAAAAATCTATTGACTTTATTGTATTTTTTACAGTATATAGACTTTAAGTATAGCTTATTTCTATAATAATCATACTATAACAGAGATGACATGTTTATATATTATAATATTATATAATGAAGATATTAAATTAATACTATTTAATATTTTTAAATATTGGTGGAATTTAGGATAGTAAGTACTGTGAAAACCCACTAAATCTACTATCAGGTATCCCAACAGAAATTGTGGTCTAAATTATAGTAGACTTGGCAGAGCAGGTTGATAAGATGATAGATACCTGTTAATAAGATCCAGTCACCTCAGCCTTTTTGTAGTATACTGTATCTAGAAAACACTATTCCTTTTTAGGATGTCACATCATTGATGGAAAGAATCCAAGCCCAATTTCAGATAATTGATTTAGCAAGTTTTTATAATATTTAATTGAATAACATTCTTAGCTTATTTGTATATTTGCAGAAATAAGAATTAGTTTTATTTTTGTTTTTTAAAAAAAAACTTGTATTATTATTAATTACTTATTAGTAGTTTGTATGTAAAATAATACTTAAATAATAGTAAATTTGTATTTATATCTATTTTGAATTATATTTCGAAGTAGTTACCTTTAAAGATTCTTTTAAGTTATTTTACAATACTAGGTGCATTTTTATATTATACTCAAATACAGGTATATTTGGAATCTAATAACACAAGAGCTTCTATCCTAGTGAAGAAGACTCACTTTACTTGTATTTCTCCTTCGACATAACATATTACCTCTGTACTACATGCCTTATTATTTGTGAACTTTTCAAATTATGCAGTAAAAAGGTACTTGTGAGTAAAATCTCTAAGAAGCATGCTTTGAGGAAATAACACATGATAAGAGGGTGAAGATTATAGCTCTTCTTCATGATACAGTGGGATAAAACTGGACAAAAATTGGTCTGGAACTTAATACAGGCAAACGAACCTGTCAGTAAGTATATTTATTCTTATAGTATTTATATTGATTATTGTTTATACAATACAATGAGTAGATTTACAAATGAGCAAAGAAAACAGGAACCTTGTCAAATGTCTACTATTCAGATTGGCCTTCAATTTTCACTTTATAGATGAAAAGTAAAGTTTAGAGGCTATTTTGACAAAATATGATACTCATATATAATGCCTAACCTGAGATGAAGTTGGTTTAGAAAAGAGCTATACATATAGCTCATAAATTATTTGAAGTATAATGGAGTTCTTAGAATACCATCATTGAGTGCCCTACAGGAAATTGGCTATTTATCCTACAAATTGTCCTATCCGTGTTGTCTGTTATTATAAGTGATATGGGTGAGATTATGAGTAGTGGCTGAGAGTTCTATGGACAGATAAGTGATTATTATCCACAATTAGCTTTAGGAATGGACCTTGGATTACTTGAAAAATAAATAAAGAGTACTATTCCGACTGGATTGATCAAACCTTTAAATCAGAGTGGGAGACAAGTATAGTTTGGAGTAGATTTTATGGAACTATGAGGTCAAAACTTATCTTCATACAGGGAAGGAAAAGGTGGATTCTGCCAAATATGTTAGAATAATAATATATCTTCATTTTATTATTTTTTTTGACGATTATATTATTAGTACTATTGATAGTTAGCTGTAATTAATGATGGTGTACCAGGCTATTATAGATTTACTAATAGGTATAAGGTTCTGAATTAGGTAGAAAAAATACACTAACTTGTACAATTTCCTAATTTGAATATATTCAGGTTTTTATAGCTCAATATGGAGAATGAATTAGGTGAAACCTGAGAGAGAATTGGTAATATATGAATCTTAGAAACAGCTTTCAACATTATTTAAAATTCTATTCTGAATGAATTACTGGAAGGCCTTCTTCACTCTCTACCTTATCCTTTACAAGTAGTAGTAATTGATACTAATAGAGGACATCGACCGTCTCTGCTACACCTCTGGTGATTGAAATTTATTACCTCTTTGGGAACGACTGAACACCAGAAACTTCTTACCACTTTTCACGTCAGGTCCTCCCCCTAGGGGGGGGACCGGGCCATTACTTCCTATCTTTCCACAACGGTGGAACTCCTCTCCTGCCTTCTCTCTTGAGGTCTACCCTCTTGAGATCCTCCTTTCTCCCTCCCGGTGTCTCTGGATGCTGGTTTTCTCTCCTTCCCTGCTTTTGCTGAGCCTCGCTTAGTGTCAGAACAGTCGGGCAGCTCCTTTTTCCCTACAACAGATGGCTGGGAACACAGTTTGCGGTACACGATCACGGTGAATTCCTTCTTCTTTTCTCTGGTCGGTTTGGGTTAGTCCCTCTGCTGGGTCTGGGTTCTGTCCCGCTGGTGGGCACGGGTCAGTCCCACGGTCGGGGTTTGTGGTTGGTCCTCTCAACAGGCTACTGTCGATTTCGCCATTCTCCTCCCCTTCACCCTCTATGGGTGCTCTGGCACTCTTGGGTATTGGGGGTTATAGGGAACCGCCTAGTTAAGACACGAACACGTTTCCGATAGTTGTTTCGGTGCTTGGGCCTGCCCCTCCTCTCTTCTCACCTCGGTTCGATCGGCTGGTACCCTACTACCTCTCTTCCCTCACCCGGCTAGCACCCTACTGCCCCTCTTTGCAGCTCGCATCTTACTGCCACCCCTCTCCTCTGGGGCAGAGTTGATTGGGTCTCTCTGTCCCCCCTTTTCCTCCTCCTTAGGGCCCCAGCCCTGGCCCCCCTCCTCCGGTCGGTATTGCACTGCCTCAGGCCGGTCAGAAATACGTCAGCCTCCTGCCACCTTGGTGGGGGGAGTGCCTTTATGGGCACACCTGCCCTCTTTTTTTTTTGGGGCCCGACATTGGGTTAGCTTTTTAGCGGACAGGACTGACTTGAGTATTTCTGGTGGGTATTGTTTTGGTTTCCTTTGTGCCTTCGGGCCGAGATTTCCGGTGTGATTTTTCCTTGTGACTTTCTGCTTGTCTTGGGTTGGGTTTATTTTGGGCTTGATTCAGGGCGAGATGTGCGGTTGGCTCCATATCAGAGGGGCTTGGGGCTCTCGGTTTTTGCTCCAGACGGAGGAGGGATGCGTGTTTTTGGTTTTGTTTACGCCATAGCTCACGCTGCATGCGAGTTCTTGTACCTTAACAATGAATACATGATATATATATATAAAAAAAAAAGATACTAATAGAGGACCTACTAGATATTAATTTATGTTTATTTTACATATAGTATATATCTCTCTCCTGGCTTTATTATTTACTATGTATTTCTTTTAGAAGTGGCTTTAACTTTTTACTAACAGCAAAATACTCTTACTGTAAACTACTTGAATTTCCTATTCTGGTTTGATTTATATGCACTGGACATATCACTTCTGGGAAGTAGCCTCAACTTTTGTCTACTTCTGAGTACTTATAAATTTTCTTCTATAGTTTAATTATCTATATGATATTATTAAGATACTATAAAGTATATATTACATGAGTATGTAATAGTAATCTTCTCCTGGGAATATTGGGAGGATTGTAAACTAGGAAGGTTGAAGACTCAGGCTGATGTAATACAATTTCAAATACTCTTATATTATTATATAACTTGAATTGAAGAAATTAGTAGAACTGGGTAGAAGAAAAGTGGAAGTTGACAGTTGAGAAAGAACTAATTGTTATTAAATACTATGGGGATGTTAAGCTCAAGAAGTTGATCAATTGAAAACACATTTTGGAAAAAACATGTTTTACAAAATGTGTTTTTTGCAAATAACAATTTGCCAAACACCTCTATAATCAATGTTTCACAAAATGCATTTTGTTAAATTAATCTGTTAAGCATATGTAAATATGGAGAATTTATAACCAGTAACTCTCTATTTTGTATATAATTAATGTATAAAAATTAATAGTTTCATATCCACTACAAACTCCTTACAAAAACAATTTTTCTTACCTTTTGAAAATACATAATATTGTCTCTAAACTCAACTAGCTTCTCTCTTCAATTATTGATAATACTATACCAGAAATATTAGAAACAATTTGAGTTGGTACAATTATGCTGCAGACTATTTTTGTTCTTACCACCTTACAAGCCAAAATATACAAGCAGTAACTTTTGAAAATCCTAATAATAAAGCATACCTCAATGCTCAACAATTAAAGCTATACTACTGAATTATATTTTGGATAGTATGAGAGCAGATATTCATTGATAAGAATGAATAGTGATGATTATTATTAATCTAATCTAATTAACATGTTAACATAGGTTACCCTATATTAGTTTACAATTTCCAAAAATCTGTTTCGTAAAACATAGTTTGTAAAACCTGTTTTCAATTAATTGTGAGCCAAACACTACCGTCAATTGAAAATGCATTTTGGGCCCAAACTATGTTTTCAATTTACAAACTGCTTGAACCAAATATCCCCTATTACTTTTACTATCAAATTAGCTTTTCTTCTACTGCTTAGTAACTTAGAACTATTATTTATTCTAGTGTATTGATTTAGAACTTGCTAGTAAGCTGATTAGGAAGAGTTGAGAAATATAATTTATGAAAGAAGATGTTCTATTTTAATAGGCAGTTAGGCATTATTAAGAATATTTATAGTAGTAGTATTATTGAGCTGATAAATTACTTGTTTAATTAGACATTATTATTATTATTATTATTATTTCAAGTTTATTTATTTACTTATTTACTAATTAATCAATTACTCCATTTTTTCTTAAAGTTACATATAATAATTATTACTATAAATACAATAGTCTTAGTTTATTAATTTAATAATTAATTAGTGTCTATATTGTCAGAATATGAAATCAAACCTTAAAATATATATCAAATAGTGAAATCAACTTTTCACTTGAATTAAATTAGTCAGAAAGAGTATTCAAATCAGAGATTATTAGTAGCCTACTAGAAAATATTGTGAAACTTAAGTTCTATGTTTAAAGTACAAATTTTCTCCAATTCAATATAAAGTACAATTATTAAAGTTTAGAACCTGTTAGGCGGAAGCCGACCCTAAATATTTGTCGAGAAGACTTAGGCCTGAATCTTTCGTAATAGACGGAGATTTGTCTAAGAAGGCTCGGTGTCGTTCTTTTCGTTTATAACTACTAAGAACTCGCTTAATCGATAGAGGAAATATTCTTGTAAAGATATGTAGGTAAAACAATGTTATATTGTTAAGGTCTCTTCTCCATTGCTTGATTATGTCTAAAAGCTTGGGAGGCACTTCGATATTTATATCCCGCGTCTGAGTGTTCGCGGACTACATCTAATCCCCCTATAACTAGGTATCTTCCCAAAATCGTACGCTATGTCTTATAGTCTTAACAAGTGCGAACACCGTTTGACCCTGAATTCTTGCACACCATCTTCGTCCTCATAAATTCTTTTACCGTCTTATCGTAGGATGTGTTATTATCCTCGAACGAGCGGTCTTCGATTTACAGAGCCGAATAGACTTCTGTTTGAAACTGCAGTCGTCTTGACTATCGTTCCAGCAGTCTCTTCTGATTTCACATAGTAGCCAGCGTATGTGTCGGGCACCTATGCATGATACAGGCTTCGTAGACAGTGCGCCAACACCCGTATGTCTACTGCCTATTAGGTCTTCCGAGTCTGAGCAGCTTCCCCTCGGTCCACCTCGCCTCAAAGAGAATCACCTCTCGAGGGATCCTGTTTCCAGGACCAACCAACATACGGCGGCCTTCAGATAGGTATTGGTGTCATATCTATTTCCTATGGCCTCTGGGGCTCTGTAGGAGTAGTTGCGGATTCTCGAACCGAAAACGTCCCGTTACTTTCGGCCCGAAGTTAGGATGCCTAACTTTGAAGCCTAGTAACTCAATGCGCCTCCGACGGATTTCCTCCGTTCCACTTCTCAGAGGTACCCATTTTTCTTTTTCTTTTTTATATCATATATTCGTTGTTAAGGTACAAGAACTTGCATGCAGCGCTAGCTATGGCAAAAACAAAACCGTAAACACACGCGTCCCTCCTCCGTCTGAGGCAAAAACCAAGAACCCCAAGCCCCTCTGGTATGGAGCCAACCGCACATCTCGCCCCGAATCAAGCCCCCCGAAAGAAACCCAAAACAGGAAAAGCAGGAAGCGCAAGGAAAAATCCCCCCGGAAATCTCAGCCCGAAGGCACAAAGGAAAGCCAAACTCATACCCACCAAATCCTGCCTATAGCACGGCCGGCCGCTAACAAGCTAACCCTAGATCGGGCCCAAAAAAAAAAAAAAGGCACCAGGTGTACCGATTAATGGCGCAACCCCCACCGAGGGGAAACTTAACGAGGATGGATCCCGACCGACCGGAGACAGTGCAATACCAATCGGAGGGAAGGAGGCCAGGGCTTGGGCCCCCCAGAGAGAGGTGGCAGTAAGGTGCCAGCTGGGGGAGCAGTAGGGTGCTAGCCGAGAAAAGTGGCAGTAGGGTGCCGGCTGAACGAACTGAGGGAGGGAGAGGGAGGGGTGGACCCAGATGCTGAAACAACTATCAGAAACGTGTTCGTGTCTTAACTAGGCGGTCTCCATTAATCCCCGGTGCCCCCAGCAGACAAAGCCACCATAAAGGGCAGAGAGGAGGAGAGAGGCGAATTCGACCGTAGCCTGTTGAGAAAAACCAACCACTAACCCCCGACCGTGGGACTAACCCGTACCTACCAGCGGGACACAACCCGGACCCAGCAGAGGGACTGACCCGAACCGAACAGAGGAAAGGAGAAGTAATCCATTATAATCGCGTACCGCAAACCGTATTCCCAGCCGTCTGTTGGAGGGAAAAAAGGAGAGACCCGACCGTGCTGATACTAAGCGAGGCAAAAGCAAAAGTGGGGAAGGAGAGAGACCCAGCGACGAGGACACCAGGAAGGAGTAAGGAGGTGTCTCAAGAGGGTAGACCTCAAGAGAGAAAGCAGGAGAGAAGTTTTGCCGATGTAAAAAGATAAAAGATGATAGCCTAGTCCCCCGCGATGGGGGAGGACCAGACGCGAAAAGTGGTGATAATTCCTTGGTGTTGAGATTTCAATCACCGGAGGTGTAGCGGAGACGGTCGTTGTTCTCAGAGGTACCCAGAGGTGCCCTCTTATATATCCTGCGAACAGCTTCCGGTCGGACGGACGGCAGTGACATATATGGTGTTATGAAGTGGGCTTCATTGAGATGACATTATAGTGATGGGACGCAACTCTTCGAAATCTCACTAAGGACGTGCGGGCCCCAGAACGGGGCCGGAGGGGGGTGTTAGGCTTTCGATAAATGAGGGTCTGTGCGCAGTTACCCTACCGAGCGGTCTGTGCATTTTCTTTATGCCTAACAGAACCTAAATAGAACTTAAGAATGCATTACAGTAATCAGAGATTTGTGAAAAGTAAAACCTTTTTGGATTTTTTAATTGAAGGAAGAAACCTTTATAATAGTTTAAGTTATACAAGGTGTTTAAATATTTTATTTGAAAAGTTAAACAATAGATGTATTATCAAAAGTGCAAATACAGTTAGCTGTGGCCGCTGAAATGCGCCGAGCCTCACTTAATATTCCGAGTCGCCGAGTCCTGATATGGAATTTGTATCATAGTGTAGGAGTTTCAGATCCGACAACCGCACCCGGCATGCCGATATTAACCTCTCAACCAATGATCCAATCAAGCAATCTGAACCAAAACCAAAACCAACTCTCCATCAAACAATTCTCCCTTAATCGTTTTCTGATAATTTTGTACAGGGAATGGAATGGCAGGGTTTGACGCTATTTTCGATTTCAACTTTTACAAATATTGCGTGCCAAAGTAGCCAGCAATGCTTTAAGAATCTGTGAGTATATCGGAAAGAATAAAGTTTCTTCTTCGTTCCTTCTTTCTTGCAGACTCAGAACGTACTAAATGGAAAGTTTGAAGCAGCAGGGTTGGATTGTCATATTGACGCTAGCATTGTACTATAATCTACTGTACACTTGATATTACTAGTAGGAACCTTGAGCTTACTTTCCTCCCTTATTTGTTCTAAAAGGCTAGTGCTAGGATTCATTACATTACTTATCGATTAATGTTTTGGTTACTGGGTTATTCGATTAAATATTTACTTACAGAATTTACATTTATAGTAGTGAAAGTATGCGATAATCAAGATATTTCCTTAATACTTTATACATTTCACCAGAGGGGAACACATGCTGATACTTGCCTTGCGTTAAAAATTGCAATCTGCACAGCTAATGAAAAAACAGAACATTATGCAGTTTCTTACAAAGTTCACCATTTACCAAGGAAAAGAAAAAGATGGACAAGTAAGTTCTGATTTTCCGGCATAATACCGCACTCACACTCAACTTGTACCCGCAAACCATGAACAACCTAATTAACAAATCAAATAACAAACCACTCGCGCTCCAGGAACTATTTCCGTAAAAACCGGAAGAAAAGTGAAAGAACTAAAATACAAAGAGTTTCCCCCTCCCCACACTACAGACGAACGATGAAACAAAAAAACATCTAGAACAACTAGATCTCATCCCCTATGCTTTCCGTACACTGCGAGAAAAGGGAGGCGTGACCCCTTTAGAAAATCACTTTTGCGGGTTCTCTCCACCATTTTTGGCCAGAGCGGGAGTTTGAATGTGGGTCACGAGTTCGACAGGAGTGGAGGAATTATCAACGGGTGGCTCGGCGGCGGGAGAGATAGGAGCGGTGGGAATGGCCGGGTCGGCTGATTCGATAGTATCGGCGATTCCAGCGGCTTGATCAACCTTTGCAATTCCAGCGGCTTGACTAACGTTTGCGGTTCCAGCGGGTTGATCAACGTCTGCGGTTCCAGCGGCTTGATCAATGTTTGTGGTTTCCGGCTCCTTCTTTTCAATAGGTTCCTGAGCCACATTAGGTTCCTCGGTACCCTTAGATTTTGCGAGTTCCTTTGGTTCCTCCGTTTCCTCCTTGACATGCGGCGGTTCTCCCTTCGGAATTTCGGCGATAGCAACAGCGTTAACTTCGCCAGATTCGACGGGCTTAAGCTCCACTTTGACAAGTTGCCCGTCCGCGCCAATTGTCATCCCTTTGATAGACAGCTTGACACCCTTCCCACCGTATTCCTCAGGAACGGTTTCTGAGTTCAACTGACTGGCGAGGGAAGCTCCATGTCTCAGCATATACAATTTCTTGAAGGTGTCCTTATTGATAACCATCTTCATGGCATTATACATCCAGCCCATAAGAAGCGGCACGTTGACAAAGAACTTCTTGTCCAAACACTCTGGGTAATAATTCTGAAAAAGATCGATAGCCTTCTCAGATGCTGCCTTGATAACAGGATGATTACGCAGGATAGAGACCTGCAGGTAGTCGTGAATTTGAAACGCCTTGTAAGGATCGGGTCCGTTCTCAGGAATAGGAACCTTGACCGAGCCAAGCTCCAGAAGATCGATAGTACGCTCCATGAGAGTTACACGCCAACGGATGAATCTACTAATAGTCAACAACCACCTACTATAAGCAGATATAGCAAAGACGGGAAAAACATACTCATCAACATCTCCAAATGTCTCCTTGAAGTTTTTAACAGCACCATAAATATTCCAGGTAACAACTACCTCCTGATCACTGCTCTGAATCTTCTCCTTCGTAATCCATGCCAAATCTGCAAACTTTGTCTGATCCCAGGTACCGATCACCTTTCCATCAGCATCGAAATAACCTCTGCGCCACTTAATAGTCTCAACGAATTGCTTCCCAGCAGCAGCAACATTGTTCTTATTCCCGCGGAGGAACTTTTGAAGAATGAGTTTGGTGTGAAAGTCATCCTTATCGGTTGAGAGTGTGACGCCCCACATTTTGGTAGGGGTAGCGGATTCCGCGAGAAGTGGTACGATAAGAGTGTGTAGGTCGGCCAGGGCCGCCGGAGTGGTAGTCTCGTTTGACATTTTTTTCGTTATAACTGTTGTTAATTAATTATCTTATCTAGAATGAAATTGTTTGAAAGAAAGAATACGGGGAAACATACCCTTATCCGTAGATATTCTATCGTGGTTGTAGGTGTAGTTGAAGTTGAGGGAAAGGAAGCGTGGTAGGTGGAGGAGGGAAGAAGGTAAGGAGATGAGAGGCGGCTGAAGAATTGAAGGAAGGGGTAGAATCAGAGGATTACGAGGAAGCTTTTCTCTCCCTATGTGGGCCCAGTAGTTCAGCGGTCTTAGGTTTTTATGTAGGCCATAGATGCCGCTAAAGCTAGCTCTTAAGCGAAAGTTCAGGGGTTGATCCTAAGTTAGGTACGCCGGCACTGTACTCGTTAGAGGTAAGATGTACCCGTTAACAGCGGGGGGTATGTTTTAGATGGGCCCTCATCCACGCACATATTATTTGCAATCCCTGTTTTGTGGCATATCTTGCTTGGGACCAGCACAAGAAACCTGACAAATCCCTGTAACAGGTGGACCGTACCGCGGTAGCAGCGAAGCCATTCTTACAACCAATCTATCCCTGACGTGCATTGTACGGTACTGTACGAGTACTGTACGAGTACATCCATACTGAGAGTACAATATATCGTCTATCATAGCTACCTTAAATTGAGCCGACTTTAAAGCATGATAGCAATACCGCTATATTACAATTCTGTTTATCTAATCCGCAAAAGACCTGTGGTAACGGTTCAAAGCGCAAAACTTACAAACCGACAAGACTGAGAATTTGATCGTATGCTCATAGGAGTTGTATGATACCGGTATTGTTTTTGAGTCGGTAGAGTGATGTCGAGAGTTCGGCATTTGTTCTTTTGAAACTGCCGTGCTTATTTGATTGACTCCAGAGTGGGGAAAGATACAGCTACCCGAAATAAACCTCAACGAGAAATTGTTAAATGTCAAATCCTATATACTCTATTCCATATATGAAGAATGGCTAACAATTCCGTTAGTAATAAGGGAACAAACTGTACTGTACTAATCCTATTATATATCTATAATCTGAAATAGCAAATAACAAATAAGAAAATGCAACTATATATATTGTCACATGAAATACGTAGAAAATAAGGCAATTACAAGGATAAAACTTATACAATCTCCACTGCTACAGACAGAGATACCTCCAGCAAACAAGCATAAACCGAATCTCTACAAACAGAACTCCTCGCAAGAAGAAAGAAAGGAAAAGCAACATCAGCTTAATTGAACCCTAGTCTAGCAACTCTCTCCACAACGCCTTCCTCGACGTTACCTCTGAGCATTCGTACCGCGCCACTGCTGGCCAACCCAACTCCTCCACTAACACCCAAAATTCCTAAACCACCAGGCTCCTCGCTGGGTGAGGCAAGTACGGCGACCCTAGCAACTTCTGCTGGACATGGCGTTTTGTGAGCCCGCACGTTGCTTTGAGTAGTTGTAGTTGGTGTACTTAAGAATGCCGATATCCCCTCGTTCTGGGCGGGCTCGTCCTCATCGTCTGAAACTAGGAATGCTCGGTCAGACCACTGCGCCGAAGATCCTGTAGAGCTGCGATCGTCCCTCTTAATTGGGCTTGCGGAACCGACTTCTATGTCTTCGTCTCCGGCAACGTCCGCCTGATCCTGATTGGTTTCGGGAATATCATCTGTAGTTGCAGAGTGTGATGCACCGAAATGGGTTTCGACAAGGTGTTGGACGACTGGCCACCCGTAGGCGTTCGCGAACATCCTTCGGACAATAAGGTTATTGTGGGCATCTGGCTCAAGTCTTACAAGTACCTTCCGCCAACTTACTCCTGAATGGTACGCCCTAGCAATTTTCTCTTCTACTTTCAAAGGATTGGACTGGCTCGGTTGTGGGATATCGGCTGCAGAGTATATTCTGTCATGGAAGATCGTGCGAGGCCGAGAATGTGGATCCAGTATAAAAGTAGTGCTCGGTAGAGGTGGGTTCAACACGTCTCCGGCAGCTTCAAGAATCGAGGTCCTCGGTGGTGCAAGGAGATTGGTTGAGATGTGCAAATCTGGAGAAGGCGGAGATGGTGGTTCTGGTATAGTGGAGCCTCGTTTAGTGTTTGGTTCCATGTCAATAGTTTGACTCCGACGATAAATCTTTGGGGCGCCCTTTTCTTTGCCCTTACGTTTGGCTGCCTGAGGCCGGAAGAGAGTAAGAATGGAAGTGAATGGATTCGGTACGGAGCTGGCAGTAGCAGAGCCCTCACTAGAGTCGCGACTACTCGCCGACATTCCCCTCTCCATCTCTCTCCTCGTTGGCTCTCCAGTCTTGGGTGCTTCAGTGACACGATTTTCTTCAACCTTTTCTTCCAATTTGCGGGTACTATTGCTAAACCACGGCGTTGTGGGACTGCTGCTAGCTGAAGGCCCAGCACCATACATACTTGTTCTGGGGATAACTCCTCGCCCTGTCCCATTTGTCAACTGTCCCCACCCCCATCCAACAAGTCCACCTACTGCTCCGTTCTCTCTCCGGGCCTTTTCAACTTTGCCAAGACCCTTCCAATCTAGGAATAACAGACAGCTAGTTCTTAGTGGGACGATCCCATCATTAACCACATTTGCATAAGCTGTTCGATTTCTGAACATCCTCAAAACATCATGGGCTGGTCCTGTTGGAAGTATACGCAGTAACGGCTTGCTGGTATCTGCTTCATTAGTGTTGGACGGTTTGGAAAACGTGGGCAGCGGAAAAGGTGCACGCCATGTAAGCCCCAAATCCTGTCCTGTGCGTCCCACTAGGCCGAAATCTAGTGCGAACTTGATATATATTGGGTTCTCATTGGAAAGGCCTAGGAACGGGGTTGCGAGGGCGACAAAATTGATAGGTTTATGCAAGGTGAAGAAGTCGGGCGCATGAGCATGTATGTATGCTATTGCGTATGTCTGAACAAGGCCCCCAAGCGAATGCCCAATAAAAGAGATGCTGGTGATTTCGTATGGTGGAATATCTTCTAAAGCCAGAAAGGGTGGAGCAGCTAGATGCGGGTGATGGTGTGCCTTTCGAGATTTTTGTAACTTATTAGGAACGGGAGATGGGGGGGGGCTGTTGGGATTCACGAGGTTAAGAACATATTTCGCTAATCTCCGGCCCAGAAACTTTATTCCCCTTTCTGTCCGACAGACGTTTCCGTGAAATCCTCGCACGATAACAATCTCCCTATCATACTCATTGAACTCTGTTCCTTCCTCCGCCGCTTTCTCCTTCGCAGCGATTTCCCCTTTTCGGTACTCTTCGTCAATAGCCTCTTTCATAAATAACATATCCGCTCCCGTATTGCTGTGAAGCCCATGGGTAACGATTACTAGGTGAACCTTCTTGGTCTTTCGCTCTCGATTCTTCTTCCTGCTCCGCTCCCGTTCTTCATCCTGCTCATCTGGGTCCAGCTCACTCGGAACCTCGCCCTCGTCACCCCAGCTCGGGAAAGCGGGAATATCCCAAAGATCTCTTGTGCCTTGCAATCTCACTTGTAAGGCTTTATGCAATACTCCGCTTTCACCGCTACCCGCAGATCCAGGTCTCGGCGAAGTGCTACCGGATCCAAAGCCATACCCAGTACTCAAGGATTTCTCATCCTCGCCAAGAAGGACCTCAAAGCTTACACTCGCGTTGGCCGAGAAAATAGCCTGAGAAACCACCTCGACTATCCACGTCACACTCCTCCGTCTCTTGGAATCGTAGCCTACCTCCTGCCGTTCCCTACCCAACCCTACAAGGTGTATATCGTTATTCCGTGATGCATCCTCTATCAACTCTGCCGGCAGTGGAAGTGTAGCGTAAAAACTGGCTCCAGCTTTCAAGTGTGGGTCAAATCTACAAAACTTCGTTAACACATGTCTTCCCTCTTCGTTCCGGTTCAGGCCAAAACAAACTCTGGAATTCCCCCTTCGCCAACACCTCCCTGAGAGTATATGTCTGCACTACCCCGCAGCTCCTCAGCCCGACCCTGGGCTCCGGGAGTCCTTGACGGCCATGGTTGAAACTCCTTTCGCCGTACAGATACGTAGAGAGTGTAAGGCCCGTGTAAATATGCGGCACGGAATGGTAAGGGGGCGGTGTTCTTGATGCGTAGATAAACTGCAGTGGGAGGAGGACCTGTTCGATCAATAGGAGGAGTGTATGTTAAGGTGTAGCGATGGATATCGCCAACTTTACTTATGTTGGAGGTGTGCAGGAGGAGCATGACGACTGCGTGCGGGTTCCGCTCATGTGGTTGGAATAAGGGATACTACCGGAGGTAATAAATAGGCAAGTACCGTGGCTCAGATCAGGGGTGGTGGAATGGAATGGAAGGGGGAGGGGACTGGTCAAGATGCTGAGCCGCAGGCTAGCGCAAAGCTTGATTTTTCTATGGTCGGGAAAGGTCTCTCAGAGAGAGAGAGAGAGAGGTGGGAAGAAGTTGAATATACTCGAGTACCCTAGAGGGACAAAGTACTCGTAGGGGTTTTCTCTCTCAAAGACTTTAGGTCACCGTATTCTAATCTACTGCGGAGGCTACAAGTTCCGGAAATGTAGTTGACTAATCCAGCTATCGTAGGCGATCTCAAATAACTCGGTTCGTATTTTCCGCCTGCTCTTAAATTATCCTTTGCCCAGACGTGCGAGCCGGGGGAAACACGCAAATGACCGCACACCATCCATCCAACACGTTACACCTTCATCTGATACCGGTAGTACAAGTACGAGTACTAAATCCCAGCAATGGTAAGTTAATCCCAGTCCGCCGGCAGAGCAACGGGTGACAGGTTAATTTAGAGTCCTTTGTCCAATCTGACAGAGACCGTAGTCAGAGATGGCGGATGCTCAAAATTCTGTTAACTATGACTATGGACACGTGCCAAACATTTTTGGCGAGCCAAATCTTATAACCCAACGTAGCGTGAACTACAAGATCAAACCCTAAACAGCGTTCTTCCACCAGGCGAGATCTCGTGCACTTGTGTCTGAAGTATGCCTTGCGAATGGCGCTAGTTAGGCAGACACTTTGGAGGGGTATGATATCGTAGAAAGCACTTGGTGTATGATGTACAAGTGTAACCTGAACACAACAGCTTTCTTAACCCTGTAAGGAGCGATACAATAAAGTGACAAGTATAGGAAGGGAAACAAAAAAAAAAAAGTAACTAGGTAATAGAAAATAACCCTTGGGAAGTTATCAGAGTTTATTACTTATAGAAGGTTGAATTCAGAATGACATCCTCTAGTCTTTTTCTTTGCCTACACAGCTCTCCGATCGCGAATTTCCACTGACAATGGCAAGTCTACGGAGGTATCATACCATAAAAGCCCCCCAGACTCGCTATACGGCCAAGGACGATATTTATGCTAAGAGGTGTATGAGAGGAAAGGACAACAAGACCTGATAACAACTGTATACTTGTATTCTTGGAAGAGTACCAATATCATGATAGTAGCTTTAGAAACAATATTAATAGGATATTGTACTGTTATTTAAAGCAGTTCATAGCTGACATGAATAAAATATAACAAGGTTTAAAGGCAAAGCTACTATGGCATAGAAGTACTTAGGATATCAGGGTGGGTCTGCAAACAATCAGGTTTTTCCTTAGTATGAATTAAGCTACATATGAGTGCAGAATTAAAATTATGTATATTTACTACCAGTTGTAATTAAAGCTTGGATACTCTTAGTCATACCTGCAACTAACCTTTACAGCTTATTTCTAACAGCTATCTCATTCTAGATTCCCTTAATTACATTCTTTTTGATATTAGCAGTCTGGAGTCTTCCTTTGTGATTTAGAGAAAAAAAAAAGACTGTCTTTTATCCTATGCTACAGTTCCTCAATTAAGTTCAAGTCTGGTGAGCTTGTTAGCCAAATAAATTTCTATCATAGTATGCCATACCACCCTTACTATTCTGTAGTTAATCAAGCTCGATATGCTGCTTTCTTATTCTTCATAAATGCAGTAGGTATAAACAGTTTTGTTAATAAGACAGAATTTCTGTTCCAGAAACTATACAGGATAAAAAGCACATGTAAGAAGTAAGATTTAGCTATAATGTTTCTCCATACCAGGTCTCAGAAAACTAATGAACCAAGTTGTACTCCAATAAAATATACCCATATCATTAATTCTGATAGGTTTTTAAATTAAGGTATAAGGCATACTTTATAATACTCCTCTGTAGCATTTCAGATAATCCATATACTAGTAGGTCTGTTTACTCCACTGACATTAAATATTGATTTATCTATTCAAAGAACTTATATTCAATTGTTAATACTACAGTAAACTCATTCCAAAAACCAGTTTAAATAAAGGAATTTTGCTCCTTTATCAAAAAATAGCTTTTTACAAGCTACTAAATAGTATTTAAATTATTCCTCTATCACAAATACTTTCCCCAAGTTATCATCTGATTTCTTAATATTATGTAAATATGTAATTTCTAAAAATAAAATGGCTAGTATGATATTAGTTTTTAGCTGACTAAGTTACTACAACATCTTATTATTTGTAGATCTCTAAGGAAAGTATCTCTGATTGTCCTTAGTTTAACTTGAAGGATGTAGCTGACTCATGTACTACTTTATAAGCTATACTTGAAATACAGTTAACTGTAGTAGCAATTTTTCAGTAAGACCATAAAGTATCATGTGTAGGAGTCAAAACTCTAACATAGTTATAATAGAAAAGTGGTACACCTGTCTGAAATATATGATTTTATATATTGAAGGCTGCAGGGGTAGAGATTTAGAGAGTTTCAAGTTGGAGATTTTGGCCAGCTGACTTTAATTTGCAGTAACTTTGACTAAGTAGCATACTTTAAAGAAGTACAGAGTGTTTGGTTCCCTACATTTTCTGCAGTTTTTTTATCTAATTAATTGTAAAGCTGAAAGAATTTACAGAATTTTTCTATTTTTAACTTACCCTCATTAGTGCATACATTATTCCAGATATATTCTGATTTTGTTAACCTTGCTATTCATGAACTGTCTCTAGTATCTGAGTGTATTAAAGGTTTAACGGATTTAGCAATTAATTTGATTCTGCTCACATGTGAAAAATCTGTGAGTACTCAAGTTTCTTTCAAATTTAACATATTACATAAGTAAAGCTAAAGCTCCAAAGATGCTTGAATACTAGTACCAGTATTGTGATCTCCTGTTCAGAAGAAAGCTACAACTTGATTTTAAATACCTCAATTAACAATCGGTGGATAAGTATAGGATAGTAAGAATATTTTAGAATTAGAAGAAGGTAGATAGGATACTTACATAGTTGTTTTGTATCAGAGTTAGGAAATTAAAACTATTGTGCATAGTAAGAGATATTTTAAGAAATGAGAAGTTAGGAGAGTAGTATAGTACAGATATTTTAAGTAGACCTTATTTCAAATAATATTATAATTCTAATTTCTAGCTCTTTGTGAAAGTTTTAAATTAGTAATATTTAAAATCTTAATGAAATCTCTTTTACTTTGAATATTTCTCTAATTGTATCTACTATTTTGTAGACTTGGATGTAAAGACTACTAATAATATTATTAAAGAAATAGAATCAGAGTGGGATAAAAGACAAATTATATTAGTTCTATACATAGTTATAAATAAAATTAATAGAATAGTCTCAATTGTTACTTTCTATAGTACAGAATCGTAATTAATATTAGAGAAAACCAAATATGATTCTATTTAAATCCTATAGTATACTGTAATAAGTTTTTCTTAATTTACTTTTATTAAAAACTATGCTATTTCAACTTTAAAGTGATGTTTATTACATTTTACTATTGACTTAGTAGCATTTTATAAGACTTTATCAGTTTTATAAAAACTTAAATTTTATAATATTATACTGTTAATAATTCTACAAGCTGTACTGGTCTAAGTTAACTTCTTAATATATTAGTCAACTGACTATTTAAGAGCATTTTATGAGATTTTTCTAAACAAGTTATTATTGAGTAGGAAGTGAATAGGAAGAAGAGATAGTTAGTTGGTAATTATTGAGTATCGATAACTGAGTAATTGAGAAAGGCTTGAGTACAGGTAATTAGAAATATATTGAAAAAATATTATTTAAAACACTTTTTATAAGATTGGACTTATAGTACTAATAGACTAATTTCAAGATTTGTTCACTTAAATATAAAGAGATTTAGTAATAACGAACTAGTGATTATAAACAAGAAGTAGGATATAGAGAATCAGAATTTAGAATTTCATAATACTAGTATTGATGAGATTGAGGATGAGGATGATTTGATATATTTTATTAATAATTATAAATAGAAACTTTGTTTCTGAGTTTACTTATAATATAATATCTGCTTTATATACAGATATATTTATTCTCACAACTAGTTACTTGTATGTTTTTAGTTATACAGAGGTACAGTTGCTAAGTTTTGTAGGTTCTACAAATAGGGATGCTGTAAGCAGGAGGTAATGGAAGTAAATTGGATATAGTTATAGTCATAACAGTTTCCATTAAGATAAATATATTATATTTACAATAATTAATTGTCAGTAAATAATATAATGATAATAAATTTTTTAGAATTTTATAAAAGACTATTTGTAGTAATAACAGCTTGATATCTGATTGGAATGCTTTCTATAGGTTCTCTAAATTCATACTACCTAATACCTCTTCAAGCCTCTTCAACTACTTCTCTTAATCTATCATATAATATATTTTCTGGAAAATTATCTTATAGATAACTTTTTATAAGTTAGCAGACTCTTTTAATAGAGTTTAAGTCAAATGAAATTGCAAGTCATTATATCATCTCAATACCTCTTTCCTGAAGATTAGTTATTATATTTCCTGCATTATGTCCTATTATTCTATTTTATACTATAAGTTATTAAAAAATTCCATTATTGTAATAAAGTTTAATATAACTATAAATAGTAGGTATAATGTGTGCCTAGTAATTTTTAGAGTTAATTTATTCCTAATGCTTCTCTTAAAATATCTCTAAACTATATAATATATTATTATAACAATAGACTTAAAATATTTATATCCTATTTCATTAATACTTGTCTACTATATAAGTATAATCTTAGTCTTCTTCTCCCTGTCTTGTAGTGTAAGTTCTGGTATGTCTTCTACCTGTTATTCATGTCTCATTGGTATATAGAATAGAATTCCAGTCTACTTATATTAAATTTATATACTCTTCTGCTAATAAAAGCTGAATTAATTAGTTCTACTTTAAGATTGGTAGTTTCTACATTGCTAACTTCTGGTAGAAGCTCTCTTTCATTAACAAAGTATATATACCTTCTCCTACTACCTCTAAATTCAACTTCTCCAATAATTGTTAGAATACAAAGTACTTATTCTAAGAGGTCAGACAGATATAAGCTATAAGATCTTTAATCTGTACTTGGGTAAGTACAGAAGTATGATTAAGTCTTCTTGTAGGAGTTGATAGACATGTAGTAGAGCACACATATTCAATTTAGTATAATAAAAAACTAACTTTATCTTGTTTCTGATTGTGGTTCTATTTAATTAAACAAAGAAGCTTACAATTATGCCTCTACTTTCAAGTAAGATAGAGAGTCCTGAACTTAAGTATGTTGTGTAACTAGTAAATATATTAGAAAAGTAAGAGAAAGTTATACTTGGGCAGAAAATAGTTGAGTTCTTATATATAAGATGTGGGTATAAGTAAGAAGTAACTTCTGATAAAGTAGAAACTTGGACAAGAAGCAACTTCTTGTAAAAAGATAGTAATTTAAGTAAGAAATAACTTGGAAGGTAAAAGAGTCTCAGGCAAGAGATAACAGCTTGTAAGGTAGAGAGACTTAGGCCCTGTTCGGCATGTCATAATAAAAATATATCATATTATAAGTTGTAAATGGCATATATTCTAAAATAAATTTATGGCATATTTCAGAAATATAGGTATTCGTTTGGGCAAATACAAAATAAATATATATGCCAAGATAATATATACCCTAATGTTATTGCTCTCAAAGTAGGGTTAAAAACACTATTTGAAAATAAAAAAGCCTCATAGTATCACATCAATCTCAATGGAATATTTATATCTCTCAGACAAATAGTACATAACATGACTTAAAACAATATAAATACACCACCGAAATTATGGGAAATAGTGTGTAGGTCAAAGACACTAAACAATTTCTTATTGAAGTGCTGCTGTAATGAATAAAAGCTGAAGACAGAAGTGAAAATGGCTCTTTGTTCTTCAATATCAGTTTCAGAATCAGAATCTGAGCTACTCTGATCACTAGTAGTATTTTAGTCCATTGCTTGTATATAGTAGAATAATAGAGTAAATCTTCTACTAATTATCAATTGAGTCTTGAATTGATTACATGTTATATACAAATATCTTCTAATATAGTTCTTTTAGAATGACATAGTAGAGGGCTCTTGTTTCTAGCCCTTAACCTATAATCTATATTCTCATATTTATGCTATAAAATTATATGGTGAAAATAAAAATATATTGTAATATTTTTGGATGTACCGAATACACCCATATAAAAATTTTTAGTTGACAAAATTTATGCTATAAAAGTCACTTTTATGCCATAAAAATGGTGCACCGAACAGGGCCTTAGGTAAGAAATAACTTCTTAGAAAGTATAGACTTAAATAAGAAAAAGCTATTTGGAGAAAGAGACTTGAGTATGAAACAACTTCTTAAAAGACAGAGAAGACTTGGCCAAGAAACAAATATCTGGGAGGTGGAGACTTGAGCAAGAAATAACTTCTTCAAAGATGTTAGAAAATCAGATAAAAAATAACTTTTTATAAGGTAGAAACTTGAATAACAAATAGCTGTCTAGAAGTGGAAACTTGTATAAGAAATAGCTCGTTAAAAGATGAAGAGGACTTGAGTAAGAAATTTATTTTCAGAAGATAGAGACTTAAGCAAGAAATAACTTCTTGGACTAGGTATTGGAGACTCAGGTAAAAGAAAAACTCGGGTCTTATATTAGACATAGAGAGCACAATGGATCTTGCAGTGAAGACCTGTTTTTATAAAATAGAATTTTACATGAAAATGATTTCACTTTTGAGGATGGGTAAGGCCCTGTTCGGTTGCGCTAGGTCCATTTTGGACCATTCCAGTATGAAATGGACAAACCTGCTGGAATGGTTGTCAATTGGGAACGACCATTCACTAGTGGCAAACACCTGAAAAAAAAAAAAAAAAAAATCACCTTAGGGCTTTGTGAATTTATTTTTACCAGTAGTTTCAATTATTATTAGCTGAAGTACTTATTGTGGAATTGTTTGAAATTGTAATTTGAATGAAAGATGTCTTATAGATAATAATATCTTCTATAAAATCTCTTTGGGAAAATAATAATTATTACGTTGATGCTATTATGACAATATAACAAAAATTTATGTGATGTTTATTCATAGGAACTGTTGTGTTAGGGTTGTATCTGAAATGAAAAGTCAACACCATTTACAGTTGCTGAACAGCCATTGTTTATTCCATTTTAAAATGGAAGAGACATGGTCATTTGTATGTAAAAATGAAATAGGCCTAGCGCAACCGAATAGGGCCTAAATAACAATGTTTAATTTGTTATTCTATCCCTTGCGTGTAGCAGATACCTATAGTACCTTAGTAGAAGAAACTAAGCATTGTGATACAATAGTATACACTACCTTCTCAACACCACTTGCTTAACAAATTACTACCAAAACAACAACACAAAAAATATTTAGAAAATTTTATTAAAATAAATATATAATCTAAATTAATGCATTATATACCACCTATTTGCTTCAATAATTGCCTCAATTCTGTAAACCATAGATTCTGTCAAGTTATTGAAGACCTTGGAATCTAAAAGTTTTCAACAAAAAGTAACTGCCTCTTCAATAGCATTCCTGATCCCATTCTTAGGTTCCTTCATGAGATAATACTCAGAGTAATACTTATAAAGCTTACTTTTTATTTGAGACTAAATATGTTCAATATAATTAAGATCTGGTGAGTAAGAAGGATTTTCTTTGAAAATAATACTATTAAACTTGAGCTATTTCATGAAGGGAAGCTGGCTTTTAGCATTGCCAATAATCAAAAAAAATTCCTCCTCTCTCATTTCCTTCTTCATTTCCTTCTACATACCTAGGAAATCATATTGATTATAAACTTAAATAATAGACTTTGCAGTAATTCCTCTTTCAGTAAAATTAAGATCAGGAAAAACAGGAGGGGAGTATATTTCTGACCATGAAAATAACCAGTCATCATTTGACTAACATTTCTCTCACCTATCCTAGCAGTAAGATCAATGTAGTCCTTATGTCATCTTTCTCTAAAATATCTAAATATCCATTTCTTCCTCTTACCTTTACCTCTTTCCACAATAACCTCATTTCCACACATAGCTTTCTTTTTCCATATCTCTCTAGTCCAATTCCTATAAGCCAAAGTCTACTCCAATCCCTTTCCTGCAATTTCCTCATCCAAATACTGTCTCTTCTTTGTAATCTACTTATTGTTAGTAGTACCCGATTCCGATAGCCTAGGAGTACCTTAGGTAGGGTAACTTTACCCGAATCCGAGAATCTTAGTCTCCAACACCCCCCTCCGGCCCCCTTACGGGGCCCGCGCGTCATCATACACATCAACCTTTGTTGCGTCCTGTGACTATATGGTCACAGAATTAAAGGTGTCAGAATAACACCGTATACGTCGCTGCCGTCCATCCGACCGAAAGCTGTTCGCAGGATATATAAGAGGGGACCTCTGGCAAGACCTGAGAAGTGGAACGAAGTCAATCCGTCAACTACTCAGGGAGTTACTAGGCTTCAAAGATGAGACATCTTTAACATAGGCCGTAAGTAACGGGACGTTTTTGCACAAGGTCGAAATATGAATGTTAGGAGGTTCGGGACAACGAACCAATGCATTCACACCCATCCCCTGACAATTAGAAAGAGTCTAGAACTCCTGAAAACACTACCAAAGAAGCCAACAAACTCCAAGGAGTGTTGCAACTATGATATGGGGTGAACCGCAGTTGCGGGATTTATGGCCAACACAATACAAAGGTCCACACCCCTTACATAGAACAACCAGAAGTTGCCGACTGAGGGATTATGAGAGTATTCGATAGAATGACCTCTCCTCTACGAAGAAAGAGTTATCAGAATGAATTCTATCGGTTTGTTGTTAAGTTATCACAACTAGAAGTCATCGACTCCGGCATATATAGAAAGGCAACTTTCTATCAAGACTGATCCTCTTGACAACGGAAAGGACTATTGGAGCCAACATAGTTCGACTTGAGAACTCAGCTACAGGTCTAATGACTCTGAGGATCGGACAATTACTACTGGTGACAAGTATGTCTTCCAGGCAAAGAGTAGTAATTACCAAAGAAGGTGTGCTAGTCTTCAGGGTCTCTCGGTGTTTGCACCTTCATGGAGAACTTGATGTTGCGCATTAAATTTGAAGAGGTACATATTTTGTATGTTAGATAGATGTAGTCCACGAACACTCAGACGTGGAATATAAATATCGAAGTGCCTCCCAAGCTTCAGACATTATCAAGCAACGGAGAAGAGACCTTAACAATATAATATTGTTTTTACGATTCTATTTTACTTTCTTGCACTCTTAGTAGTCATAAACGAAACGAGTTGCTTCCGAGCCTTCTTAGACAAATCTCTGTCTATACGAAAGAATCCCGATTGGCCTAGACAACCTTAGGTCTATACTGGTTGTCTCCGCCTAACGCTTTTCTGTAAACCTCCTCCTCACATTATACCTCGTCACTTAAGGTGTAACCTTCTCAGCAATTTCTTTATAAGTTATTGTTTTCTTATGAAGAGCTGCCTTCAACATTACATCATCCTGCTCTTTAGTACACTTCTCGGGTCTACCTGAAGGCTTTTTCTCCTCCCTATTAGGGTGTATTTTGTGAACTGTATTAAAAACAGTTAATAGAGAGATTTTGAGTTTTTCTGAAATTTTGCAAAAAGGTACACCACTTTCTTGCTGGCCAATGATTTGGCCTCTTTGAAATAGTGTAAGTTATTTGACAGGAATTGGCTGGTATTTATGGTTTCTGCGAGGATGTTGTTAGGAGTACCCGATTCTGATAACCTAGGAGTACCCCTAGGTAGGGTAACTCTACCCGAGTTCGAGAATCTCAGACTCCAACACCCCCCTCCGGCCCCCTTACGGGGCCCACACGTCATCATACACATCAACCTTGGTTGCGTCCTGTGACTATACAGTCACAGAATTAAAGGTGTCAGAATAACACCATATACGTCGCTGCCGTCCGTCCGACCGAAAGCCGTTCACAGGATATATAAGAGGGGACCTCTGGCTAGACCTGGGAAGTGGAACGAAGTCAATCCGTCAACTACTCAGGGAGTTACAAGGCTTCAAAGATATGACATCCGTGGCACGTGCCGTAAGTAACGGGACGTTTTCGCACAAGGTCATGAGACGAATGTTAGGAGGTTCGGGATAACGAACCAACGCATTCACATCCACCCTTCGACGATTAGAAAGAGTCTAGAGCTCCCGGAAACACTACCAAAGAAGCCAACGAGCTTCGAGAAGTGTTGCAACTATGATAAGAGGTGTAACGCATTTGCGGAATTTACAACCAACACAACACGAAGGTCCACCCCCTCTACATAGAACAATCAGGAGTTGCCGACCGAGGAATTATGAGACTGTTCAATAGAATAGCCTCTCCTCTATGAGAAGAGAGTCATCGGAATAGATTCTATCGGTTAGTTGTTGAGTTATCACAACTAGAAGTCATTGACTCCGGCATATCTACAGATGCAGTCTCGTGTCAAGACTGATCCTCTTGGTAACGAAAAGAACCATTGGAGCCAACAAAATTCGACTTGAGAACTCGGCTACAGGTCTACAGACTCTGAGGATCGAATAATTACTCCTGGTGACTAGTATGTCTCCCAGGCAGGAAATAGTAATTACCGAAGATGGTGTGATGGTTTTCAGGGTCTCCCAGTGTTCGCACCGTCATGGAGAACTCGACGTTGCGCATTAGATTAGAAGAGGTACATATTTTGCATGCTAGATAGATGTAGCCCGCGAACACTCAGACGCGGAATATAAATATCGAAGTGCCTCCCAAGCTTTAGACATCATCAAGCAACGGAGAAGAGACCTTAACAATATAATATTGTTCTTATGATTCTATCCTACTTTTCTGTACTCTTAGTAGTCATAAACGAAACGAGTTGCTTCCGAGCCTTCCTAGACAAATCTCGGTCTACACGAAAGAATTCCGATTGGCCTAGACAACCATAAGTCTATACCGGTTGTCTCCGCCTAACAGATGTATTATAGACAATATTTTATTATTGTAAAAGTATAGTGGGGTTTGGAAGTATAAGAGAGGGGTTGTAATATTGTGCAATCAAGTCTTGTCATACCAAATGTTCAGTTACTTTTGCTAATACATAATATTTGTAGTACCTATAAACCTTATATGTAGTACCTTAATAGAATATACGCTAGTACTGAAATTCTCTCAAATATATAGAAAGTTCAAGTTTAGTAGATTTTTAAATTGTAGTAGCTAAGTTATATATATTCTACAAGTAGGAAATCTTTAGCTAGTAATTATGATAAGAAAGATAGAGTAAGTAGGTTGCAGCTAGAAGGAATAAGGTATTCAACAAAGATTAATAAAAATATTAATAATTGTATACTTAGTATTACCAATTTTTTAAATAATGTCCAATCATTATTTCCTGAAATTATTTTTTCTAGAAAAATACAAAAGCCAATAACAGAAGTAGTTTCTTTTTACTCACGTACTATTATATACTTTACAATACTCAAAGATAGATATATATAATGAGAGGAATGTAGATTTATAATGTCAAAGTCTTCTACTTTAACATTTTTGCTAGATGCTGATTATATTAAATTTTTGAGTATAATAGTTGAACAGATTATAATCTTTACTAGAAAGACTAGTAAAGACTGTTAAACTAAAAAAATGTTAGGTATAAAGAAAATGCACAGACCTCTCGGTAGGGTAACTGTCCACGGATCGTCATTTATCGAAGCCTAACACCCCCCTCCGGCCCCGCTCTGGGGCCCGCACGTCCTTAGCGAGATTTCGAAGAGTTGCGTCCCATGACTATAATGTCATCTCAATGAAGCCCGCTTCATAACACCATATACGTCGCTGCCGTTTGTTCGACCGGAAGCTGTTCACAGGATATATAAGAGGGCACCTCTGAGAACAACGACTGTCTCCGCTACACCTCCGGTGATTGAAATCTCAACACCAAGGAATTCTCACCACTTTTCGCGTCTGGTCCTCCCCCCTGCGGGGGGGACTAGGCCAGCATCTTTTATCTTTTTGCAACGGCAAAACTTCTCTCCTGCTTTCTCTCTTGAGGTCTACCCTCATGAGATCCCTCCTTACGCCTTCCTGGTGTCCTCATCGCTGGGTTTCTCTCCTTCCCCGCTTTTGCTTTAGCCTCGCTTTGCATTAGCATGGTCGGGTTCCTCCTTTTTCCCTTCAATAGACGGCTGGGAATACGGTTTGCGGTATGCGATTAGGCTGGATTCCTTCCCCTTTCCTCTAGTCGGTTCAGGTCAGTCCCTCTGCTGGGTCCGAGTTTTGTCCCGCTGGTGGGTACGGGTTAGTCCCACGGTCGGGGGTTGGTGGTTGGCTTTCTCAACAGGCTACGGTTGAATTCGCCTCTCTCCTCCTCTCTGCCCTTTATGTTGGCTTTGTCTACTGTGGGCACCGGGAATTAATGGAGACCACCAAGTTAAGACACGAACACGTTTCCGATAGTTGTTTCAACATCTGGGTCTACCTCTCCCTCTTCCTCCCTTGGTTCGTTCAGCTGGTATCCTACTGCCACCCTCCTCGGCTAGCACCCTACTGCCACCCTCCTCGGCTAGTACCCTACTGCTCCCCCAGCTGGCACCTTACTGCCCCCCGGCTGGTACCCTACTACCACCTCTTTCGGCTAGCACCCTACTGCTCCCCTGAGCTTGCACCTTACTGCTGCCTCTCTTTGGGGGGCCTCAGCCCTGGCTCCTCTCCCTCCGATTGGTATTACACTGTCTCCAGTCGGTCGGGTTCCATCCTCGTCAAGTTTCCCCCTTGGTGGGGGTCGCGCCATTACTCGGTGCACCTGGTCCTTTCTTGGGCCCGATCTAGGGTTAGCTTTTTAGTGGCCGGCCGTGCTATGGGCATAGTTTGGTGGGTATGCGTTTGGTTTTCCTTTGTGCCTTCGGGCTGAGATTTCCGGGGGGATTTTTCCTTGGGCTTCCTGCTTTTCCTGTTTTGGGTTTCTCTTGGGGCTTAGTTCTTCTGGGTTGTAAGGGGGGCTTGATTCGGGGCGAGATGTGCGGTTGGCTCCATACCAGAGGGGCTTGGAGTTCTTGGTTTTTGCCTCAGACGGAGGAGGGACGCGCGTGTTTACAGGTTTTGTTTTTGCCATAGCTAGCACTGCATGCAGGTTCTTGTACCTTAAACAACGAATATATGATATAAAAAAAAAAAAAAAAAAAAAAAAAAAAAAAAAAAAAATTGGGTACCTCTGAGAAGTGGAATCGAGGAAATCCGTCGGAGGCGCATTGAGTTATTAGGCTTCAAAGTTAGGCATCCTAACTACGGGCTGAAAGTGACGGGACGTTTTCGGTTCGAAAATCAGCAACTACTCCTACCGTGCCCCAGAGGCCATAGGGGATAAATATGACACCAATATCTATCTGAAGGCCGCTGTATGTTGGTTGGTCCTGGAAACAGGATCCCTCGAGAGGTGATTCTCTTTGAGGCGAGGTGGACCGAGGGGAAGCTGCTCAGACTCAGAAGACCTAATAGGCGGTAGACATACATGTGTTGGCGCACTTTCTACGAAGCCTGCATCATGCATAGGTGCCCGACACATAAGCTGGCCGCTATGTGAAATCGGAAGAGACTACTGGGACGATAGTCAAGATGACTGCAGTTTCAGACAGAAGTCTATTTGGCTCTATAAATCGAAGACCGGTCATTCGAGGATAATAACACATCCTACGATAAGATGGAAAAGAGTTTATGAGGACGAAGATGGTGTGCAAGAATTCAGGGTCAAACGGTGTTCGCACTTGTTAAGACTATAAGACATAGCGTACGATTTTGGAGAAGGTACTTTGTTATAGGAGGATTAGAAGTAGTCCGCGAACACTCAGACGCGGGATATAAATATCGAAGTGCCTCTCAAGCTTTAGACATAATCAAGCAATGGAGAAGAGACCTTAACAATATAACATTGTTTTACCTACGAATCTTTATAAAAATATTTCCTATATCTATTAAGCGAGTTCTTAGTAGTCACAAACAAAAAGAACGACACCGAGCCTTCCTAGACAAATCTCCGTCTATTACCAAAGATTCAGGCCTAAGTCTTCTCAACAAATATTTAGAGTCGGCTTCCGCCTAACAAAAAAACTTTAAAAAAATGTACAAAGAAGACAATACAGTAACTCTTCAACCAAGTATATTAGAAATGCTATTTATTAAATTCTACTAGTTTCATGAAAACAGGTTGCATTTAAATATTCAAATTTATTTATATCTAGTATGAATGAAATTAATAAGTAAAACACTTAAGTATCAAATAATACTTTAAAATAAAATATAAAATAAGTTTGCTACTATAACCAATATTGTAATTAAATATAAAATGAATACAGTATAAAAACTGATATCATAATTAAACATAATATAAACTCAACTAACTGTATATTCATACCAATTACACCTTCCCTTCTAGGTATAACTCTCATCAAAGTAAATTCATTTTCCTGTAAATAATAACTATACTCAAGCTTAAACTTAAAAATACTTGTCTATTCTATTATCTATAATTATATATAATACTTGCAATAAGTTTATTTGTATTTGCAATATTTTTATAGACTTCTCAGTACTTTAGCGCTCAGCTTTGAAACATGCTTTTTCAATTCTTCACTTTTATTATTTAATATAATTAATTATCGTAATGCTTTAGGATTGCTAATTATATATTCAAAAAGAATCAGCTAAAAGGTATTTTAAGTTAGTATGTGGTAAATTGATATAGTTTTTAGTTATAAGGTTCAAGGAAGTGTATAAAAACTTTATAAATATAGCAGTATCTTTTAATTTTTGTTAAACAAACTATTTACCTCTGGCTAAATTACTGCCTAATATCTTTCAAGTATATTTAATATCAGTTTGTAAAGTTGATTCATTTTAATAATATTATTATCTCATACTTTTCTAACTGTTTTTTTCTGAATAATTGTCAGTTATTTTTTCAGGTAAATCCTTTTACAAATAATCTTTTATAATAATATTGTATCAGACTTATTTGATAGGATATTGGTTAGATAAAAGACATGCCAGTGAATATTCTCAGTTCATTTTTCTTATAAGTTTGTTATTATATTTATATTTACATGCTATAAAGTACTATTCTATATAAGTTATAAATAAATTTCATTACAGTAATTAATTCAATATATTAAATTTTATAAATAATATAAATAATATACTTATAGTAAGTTTCTGAATCCACTAATATCTCCTATCATTAAATTTTTTAAAACATTACAAGACTATGCTCATTGCTATGAAAACAAACTATATTAGTAAAAAGACAAACAAAGCTTTCTTTAAATGAAAAATATCTGCATTCAGACTTTGAGGACTATTTTTTTTTTCATTCTGCATGCTTCAAATATCTTGAAAGTAACTGAGATAATAATATTATAGAGTTGGTAATTTGTGAAACAATTTTTATTTTATAATATAAGCGTTTATATCTATTCTAAGCACTTACATTAAAGTTGAAATAGCTACCTACAGAATAAACCATGTTATTACAGAAATATGAATTTATGAACCTACTACTCTTTGGCTTGTTATTAACATAATATTATTTTTTGTTACAATTAAAAAAGTAGTGATAAGAATGCGATTTGCAATTTTCATAATTTTAAAATAATTAGCTATGTTTTTACTAGTTCTTAAATCTGGTAATAATATCTATTGGTGGGATTAGCATAATCTCAAACCTTGGCTTTTGAAGATTTTTACTACTACCAGGTTCAATATGGTACCATCTGACTCCAAGTCTCATTCCATTGATACTTTATTCAATACTCCATCTCTGGTAAAATTAATAGTATGAGCTGTATTCAATAAATAACCTAGCATTATAGGTACAAGCCTGTATTGTATGAACTAATAGTATGTACAGTCGTGTCCGGAAAGTCTTCGCACCCCTAGCCGATACAACCAAGTGGTCAATAATGAACTCAATGTCAACAAATAAATTAATAAATATGTTGAATTAAAATAGATAGTAAAATATAAATGTTAGAGACTATTTTTGGAAAATTTTGGAAAATTTTATGATCTGACCAACTCTGCAGACCCTGATGTTCAGATACTTAGTAAAATACTGGAAATGAAAATTGAACTTATATAATATTTTTTATCATTATAGTCCACTATAGCAATAATTTAATATTAAATCTGTAGTATCTATAAGCTTTCCAGAAGGCAATTATGAGATATAATTAAGAGCTATATAAGAAATCAATTATTGAACTTGGTTTTCTCAAGACAAGTATTTAGAACAAATATTACACTGTACAGTTTCTGGAATTATGTACAAGAACATTTATCAATCCAGGATTAATTTATACTAATAACTTCTAAAGATATTAGAAAGTATTCTATCAAAGTTATAGTAGGATCATAGTAGTTTACAGCTCCTAGTAGCAAATATTAATACAAATAGAGTATATATTAACAGACTTATGTTAGGATATTTTATAGCTATACAATAATTCTTTAACAACTTTTATAGTATTAAAATCTCTAATATCTCTCTGTTAATCAAACTAGTAGCTTGATTGATTTTTAAATTACTGTTTTGAACTACTATATTGCTTTCATAATACTAGCTATTTGAATCTTTTATGTTTTATTTTATAAATAATCTAATTGCAAGTCTACAGCATTCAAGTATATTAAGCAACCTTTAAACTGTTTTCAAATCATAACTAGGATGTATTAATATCTAGGAGAGTATTTTTTGGCTTGTTAATACTGTTTTATATGAGTTTGGTTCATTAGTTGTTAGATTTCAGTAAAGAGTATTTGATTAGTTGATCTTCCATTACCTTTATATATCTATTCAACCAGATTTAATTTAAAATAATATTTAATACTTCTAGTATAACTACCTAAATTTGTAAGTAATAACTCTTCAGTTTATAATTTTCAGGAATTGTTAAAAATTGGATAGTTTTTAGAAAATTTTTAGTCAAATATTAATAGCTACTAACATTCTCTTTGAGTTATATGAATTATGATAATTATGGCTATATTTTTATATGAAACTTCTCTTGAGATAGTAAGCTATCTAAAACAAAATTTTATTATTTTATTCATTCACCATGTGATTTGTTGGTAATAATTCAACAATGGGAGGATGAGTGCACTCCGTTGCCATGGAGGGTGCGAAGACTTTCCGGACACGACTGTACTAATGAAGCAGTATAGAATTATCAATAGGGAGAGGAAAAGGAAAAGGAAAACAAACTGGGAGGAATAGTGAGAAATATGATTTGAAATGAAACTGATGAAAGAGGTGGTGATGTTAAGATAGCGGTCCACTGTGCTCTGGTCTCCCGGTATACCCGTTGCAAATGGGATGGTTTTGGAGACGTGGAAGAAACTTTTCAGCGTCAGCCCGCACGCCAAGCCAGCTCACTCTTCTTTTTATCTGACATGATATTTTCTCCCCCCCAATCTACAGGGGGATGAGTGGCACGGCGGCGGAGGTACCGCCCCCTCCTGCCTTCACCTAGTTTTCCTGCAACCACGATAACAGCAAAAAAAAAACAAGGCCAATTCAATAATGCGGCCGGCGTAGCCATCGGCGGCGAGGGGGGCGGGGACCTGGCGCGGCGGTTATCGGGGAGGGATGGGATCAAGGGCGCTCTGGTAGAATAGCAAATGATGGGCAAGTCGATAATGTTAGTCCGGTAAATCCGGGAATGGGGATGGGGGTGGTGGATCGGATGTGTATGAGGGGTACGGGGGGTACAGGAGGGTATTATCTAGCTGAAGGAGAGGGGTGAACGGGGGAGGAAGGAAGGAAGGAAACCCAAACACACGATACGATAGGAAATGCTATGCCACTATGGAATCTATATTCTAACAAACCACGCTACCTCAACCGATCCGTTCCATCCCGTGATACACTTTTCCTTCCCCTAATCTCCTAGAGTATTATGCGTGTAATCCTCGAATATAGAGACAAAGCCCAAGAGATGAAGAAAAGGGACAATATCATCACCACCTGCCAGGCCCGAATACCCCCCCTTCGGGTACCTCAAGGTAGGCACATGCCTTCCAGTCGCATCCACGTTTGTATACTTCAGTCCCCCACCAACTAAAACCCTCCATCCAGCCGGGGTAAACAAATCCAAAGAACACAACCACTAGGCCCACGGCAAGACTCGCGTCCAACGCAGCGGACAACGTCATGGTATACTTCCCCCACCAAGCGGGCGCCCGTCGGAATATGTAGTGGTTGAAAGCGAAGCAAACAATGACCCAAGTCGAGAAATTCAACCCGGTCTATAGAGCCATAAGCATCCCAGTCAGCCCATCAAAAAAAAAGGATGGGAAGGGGGAGAATGAGGGGAGAGAGGGAGAAAAACAAACCGCAGGCGGGATCCAACTCAAACTCCCAAACACAACAGGCAAGCTAACCTTCCTCAACCACGCCACCTTCGTCCTTCTAGAATTCCCGCCCCTGCCAGCATATTTATACACCGCAAACAGAATGATGGGGGTGAAAGCACCCACGACGAAAGCCCACATAAGCGACCTATATAACTCACCCCTGCCAAAGAAGCGCCCGGGTCCAACCACGCCCCATAATATGCTCCCGTTGAAATGTACTCTAGCAATGGGACAAGTGAAGCCGTTCATCGCCTGGGGTGTGCACAGACCCGGGATGTAGGCAAACATCCAGTTTAACACGCCAATCTGCGTGAATGAGGAGACGCACGTCGCTGCCATCTGCACGGAGAAGAGCAGGCGCGGGGGGATCTTCATGTAGTGGCCTAGCTTCAGGTCCGCTGCGAACTTCAGGCCCTGGGTGGCAGTTATGTAACCGTACGTCACGAAGACCATGTTCGCGACTGGGCGCCCCGGAAAAAGGGTTCCGCAGATTAGCTGACAGATTAGGAAGATGCTGGATTGCTGGTTTGTTATGGCCATTACTATGCCTATCGGCACGAAGAAGGTGCCGCAGACACAGAGGGCGAGGAGGAGGCCGTACCAAGGGAGGTGGACGGGATAGCTGGGAGTTTGATTTTGTTAGGCTTTGGGAAATGGCAAGGGAGGAAGGGAGGGGAGCATACTATTCTACTACGAATATCCCTACTGCTATCATCACGACAAAAGTAGCCAAGTACCAACTCGTGGGGGCTTCCCGATACCGGCGCATAAGTCGCATATGCACGTCCTCGCGCTGGGCGAGTTCGTTCCATTCTCTATCACTATGGATGCTACGACGTCTATCGCGCCTACCCCTCCTCCTTGCACCACTCGCACCACTCCTATTTGTATTCCCGTTTGCGATGGGAACGTACTCAGCGCCGGGCGCCGGCGGCACGACAGATTCGTCGACTCTCCCACTCGAAAACCCCCTCCGGGCTCGGCCCCATTGCCGCCAGATGTCTTTACCATGCCAGCAGGCGGTATGGGTAACGAGGGCAGTCAATGCTGCGAACTGTAACCCATAGGAAAGGATGTAGCTGCAATTTCACAGTCAGATGATCCATATAACTCCATCTATTTCTAGACTAAAATCCCAGGACAGTGAAGGGAGGGGGGGTAAATCACGTGATGGGCATGAAGACTCGACTGTAGTTCTTGTAAGCCATCTCGTCAAACAAGAAATCCTTCGTAAGGATCTTGGATACATCGTACGGACTTCCGGTATTATCAAAGACGGCACTCGAAAGAATTGGCATGTAGGAACTATAAAATGCGTTCCCGTAATCTAAAAAATTCCATTGGTAAGGCAGATGCATACATTAGCCACTGCCCATGCAGGGTGTCAAAAAAGAAAAAAATGATGAAAAAGTGGGGGATAAGGAGAAGGAAGGGGAGGGGCAGACATAAAATTGGGGCCGCTACCCACATGACCACGACCAAACCAGCGACTACGTTTGCTGCAGCCCAGAAAGGTGTCATCAGCGGCGACCCGACATAGGATATTTGCGCCCAATCAAAAGTCAGAGGGAACATTCCCAAGCCCGAGGCTACGCCAAACTGTAGCACGCAGAGCCTTTAGATTAGAGTTCACACCATCTCAAAGACTTTGTTTATCTAATTTTCGAGAGCGTGGAAGAGGATGGGGAAACAATACCAGATTGGCGATAGGAACATTGTCTGGCGCAAACCAAGTGACAACGTTGAAATAGCTCAGTGCTGGTATCAGAAGACCAGGAACAAAGTACCAGAAGAAGCCTCCGGCAAATACCATAAGCTAACCACGAAAATGCCAGTCAGTTGCGATTGAAACAATCAGATGATCTGATATGGAGACCAACGAAAAACTTAAACCGTGATATCCTCCACCCATTTGCAACCTTGTTTTCCTCCCCATGAAGAGTTGTGAACATAGCCGTGGACATGAGGGTCCCAGGCCAGATCATTGCGCCAGGGTAAACAAGCCATTGTCTTGTCAGGCCTGCGAAAGTATAGCCCAGAATCTGCGTAGACAAAGTAAGGAGTATCTGATACGTGATTCCTGGGTTTTGATGGTAGAAGTGCGTTTGTTCCACAATAACCTGAGGATCTTTAGCTCACGTGCGGACAAACCGCTCACAAGATACTTACATCAGTAGCGAAAGCGAAACCAAACGATACATTACTGGATATATAGACACAACTATGCTCCTTTTGGTTCCACCGACCTTGGCCAAGCCACGTTTTTAACCTCCCCCACCATCCCTTCTCCGACTTGACGACTTCAGTCGCATCGGCCTCGGGAAAAACGTGGTCCCAGAGCTTTCCTAATGGGTGCGCTAGAAGAAGAGCAATCACCGGAGTAATTGAAACGGAGGGATATCTAAGAGAAAAGAACAGATTTGTCGCAGAGCCAACTAAGGAAAAGAACATGGCCAATGCCCACATTCTAGGGGTATTTATCAAAATATCTGGGTCATCTTTCGCCGATACCGAAGCTCGTACCTCAGGATAACTAAATATCAGAAACAAGTTAGAATTCACAAACAAGAGGTCAAAGCGCAGAGCTGGTCTAGGAACCGGAAAGTAAAAACCCGGACAGAGTAAGTCAACTTACGGTGAGTTATCAATAGGGTCATCGCCAATCTCCTCCTCGTCAGAGTCACCGAGAATACCATAACAATGTTCACCGTTCGTATCTGCACTCCCGTCCATCACCCATTTACCCGTATCCTTACTCTCTCGCCCCCGTAACCCCAACCCAACGGTGTCGGTTTGTCTTCGCCGGTTATTTCGAGTCCCCTCAGAACCTCCGCCGCGCCCCTCGAGAGAAAGAAGTCCGTTCTCATCCGCCTCTTCTGCCACCCCAACCTCTTCAACAATGCTATCGTCCTCGGCTTCTGGTATACTCTCCTCCGCTTCCTCCTCTTCCTCCTCCTCCTCCTCCTCGGTAGTCGAGGAGAGAGCCGACCCAGTGTAGCTACTTCCCCCAAGCCCATTACCCATGGTCGGAAGGGCGCCATAGCTTCCGGTACCTATAGCTGGGGACGTTCGTAACAGTGGAAAATTAGCAGATTTCATGGGACCGGACAACGTACGAGCGGCGTCAGGAACGGGGTCTTGCAATGTTTGGAGCGAAGCAGGGGAAAGGGGTGAAGGCGAGTGTGCAGAAGAGGCGGGATGGACCGGTAGGTTTGATGATGATGGCGCTTGCTCAGGTGTGGCGGCAGTAGAAAAACAAGAGGTGTTCAGCGGTCCCGATGATAGGGTGGGAAATTGAGGGATATTTTCTATGTGTGATAAGGCCGGGGTGGAGGATAGAATATCAGATGACTCCACCTGAGAAGTGGGCACTAAAGAATCAGCAATGTATCCGAGTATTACTCCCCTGGATCCCCAGGCACAATGTTAAAATGTAGTCTCAACACACCCTCAGTCAAAGTTCTCCCGGGTGAGGAGGGGACAGTGGAATCACGTGTGTGGGAGTATAAGACAGGAACGGCGGTGGAGGTGGAAGACAGGGAAGGAGTTACGGTCGGTCGGCCCGCATATTCTAACAGCAAGTCTAGCTCGAGGCCCTGAGGGCGGTGTGTTTGGCGAATGTGGAGACCCGGTGGTGGGGGGGATGAGGACATACTTGTCCAGTGAAAGGGAATAGTGCGGCGGGGGTGAAGCCCTTTGCTATTCTTCGGGCAGGAATTCGGAAAAGGGGAAAATCGGACAGCAAGTGAAAAAGACGCAAGGCTTGCTTCACCCTTCTAGTGATAGGCTGGTGATTTCCGTTTGGCGAGGAACCCATGCAAAGTTATCCTGAGTTGCTGCTCATGAGGCCTCACCGGTAGTGAGCTGTTCCCTAGTTGTTAGTCGAACTGATGGAAGGTTAAGCACGACTCTAGTGGATCCCACCGAAAACTCACCGGCAGGGATAGCCGAGTTTCCGTAGTTGCGGGCCAAATTGATCGTAGGAAATGGCCTTCAAGTTCGCTCCCCGCTTCGGCGGGCATAAATTCTACTGGTGCTCCTCCTACATTCCAAGCGTACAAACTTAAATCTTCGATCTACAAGCACTGGTATGTCCCTAGCTATGGACGCTTTCCTCTAAACACGTGATGTGATATGGTTACATAATACACTCAAAAGTAGCTTTACTGTAGTCTAGCTTTTAACTGCATAGATTTTGTGACTTGAGCAAGGAATGCCGCAGCGGTACAACCCATCACGCCGATCGCCAATACGTTATCAGATAGGTGCACTGTGATCCAAGAAATAGATATTAGATTATCAGATGACCTGATTATGATAGATCACATTTATCTCATTTTATGGCCATTTGGGGACGCTTCGAGCTTCAGTATGATACCGCACAGTCACCGAGAAATTATCGTCTGATTCTCGGTACCTGGCTATTGGTGTAAAGGTGACTTTCCTTTGAAGGACAGTCGTGCATGATACAGAAGACTAAGTTTCCGCAGCATTTGTCACTGGCAACCTAGTACCGTACCGTGCAGTCGTGTCCATTTAATAATTATACCTCAGCCTAGCAATCGACCTACTACATACCCCTTTCAATCCAGCCTTTTTTAATATGACTAGTATAGCTATAATCGCAGAAATCTAAAAGTGTAAAACAAAATAAACAAAAAATAGTATACCTTCTTGTACTAGGGAGTTGACAAAAGTCGTGGTCACTTCTGAAAAAGGATGCGGCATTTGTATGAAAACTAATCCAGATTAGGAAATTCGAGTGATACCTAGTAATCATATTTTAATATTGGCAAAAAGTTGTGGCCACTTCCAAAGTGGGAACTGCTACGAGTGATATCTTATAAGAACAGTCCACTAAAAACAAAGTGTATTTACAGACTAAACTAAACTATAAGAATTAATATCAAGTTGCCCCCCCCCCCCCCCCCCTGGATATCTATAACAGCTTGCAAATGCTATAGTATAGTACAGATTAGGCTCTCAAGTCGCTCATTTGGAATAGCATTTCAAACAGTGTTTAGAGCCATTTCCACAGTAGCCATATCACCTATTCTTCCCTGCGTCTCACCTAGCTTATTCTCCATATCAGGTCAGAGGTTCTCAATCAGATTTAAATCAGGAGATTGAGCTGGCTATTAGATGGTTTGCATCTGATTAAGATTATAGTAGCGGTTAGCATGATTCTTATAGCCAGATACCCCATCCTCCACTACTGCAACCCATTCGTAGTACTCATAACAGCAGTGCCAAAAGGGAATGAAGTGGGAGTACATAATGTTCTGAGCATATAAGGCAGAGTCAACCTTTACCTTGCTAGGTATAAGGACTAACTTTACTAATTGTAACTGGTACTGGTACTCTGTTAAGGATTTTGTTTTATGTTTTGTTTTAAGTATCGCTTTGATACTTGGTTTGTTTGAAGTATCGTTTTGATACTTAGTTTGTTTTACGTTTTGTTTTAAGTATCGCTTTGATACTTGGTTTATTTGAAGTATCGTTTTGATACTTAGTTTGTTTTATGTTTTGTTTTACGTATCAATTTGATACTTATGTTGTTTTACCAAAGTGTATCGCTTGATACTTTTGTTTAGTTTTGTTCATGCTAGACATGAACACATTTGTATATTTAAAGACCGTCCTATTCCATGATGGAAAGAACAGACTTCGACAGACAGTATTTCAATATACTTGGTTGAACGGTTACTCTTTAGTTTCTCCAGTACACCTCCGAAGCCTTCTTTAGTTCATACACTTCTCGCCTCCTCTCTGGAAGAGCGGGCCACCTGTCAACTATCATACACCTATCAAAACGTGAATAGCACCTAGCGAACACGTTACACTAATCTCATAGTACCATAAACCTCCCCTAAACTATTCTCGACTCATGTTTAGACTTAAAAGTCTCGTTGATACAGTTAACATGGTACTTCCTACTCGCCTTTCTTATCACCGATAGTAGATTTCTAAAACCTGCTGTGAAAAATGTCGACTCATCCATCCACAGTACATGAATCTAAGCATCATATGTTGAGTTCAAATGTTCCTGGTAGTATGTTACACAGAGTGGATAATTCACTGGCCCGATTGCAAATTTTCACTTGGGTACTCAGTAATGATATCCCATTTGCTTTTTTACAGCTTTTACTGTTTTAGGAGAACAAGTATAGCCTATTTCTAGGCATATCTCATCTCAGCTAAGCTGTCGCGTTCTAGCATTGCATGTAATGAATGCTTCCAATTGCTACTTTTCAGCATCATCGGATATTGAGGAGCAACTAAAGTGGTGAGTATTCAATGGCGTTCCATTTTCCTTTGTCCATTTATAGATCTTTAAATAATAAAAATAAAAAAAATAAAAATTTACCATTTGGAATTGAGGATAGGAATAAACAATTGAATATACTCTTTGACATGTTGGTTATAGAATATTCAAATTCTGGCCAATATGTGTCCAGTTCCATTCTATTTTATCCCGTAGGAAAACAATCTTGATTGGTTCATCTTGAGTGATTTCACGATAGCTAACACCTTCCAGATTTTGTTCATGGGTATCTTTCTACTGCATGATGTTTGCTTCTTGGATATTGGATGGTGTGTGAGACAGAAATGGTCTACTAGAATATTACTTGGATGGTGATAAAAGGGTATATTGCTGACTGAAGATATATGACTTATGTAACCGGACACAAAATACTCTTATACTCATGTACAGGACATGTTTGTTGATCCTCAAGAATTGAAAAAGAAAAAAAAGACTATACCTCTAATATATTAAGCAACTATAATCATAACGGAGAACTATGGAGATTACAATTATATATATTATTTAAACAGATACTAGAATAGAAAGTTATGAGATTTGAGATAACTACTATTTAAACTACTACTATAATTTCAAAACTATGTTAAATTAATTTTATACAAAGTATCATACTACTTTAATAAACATATTATAGTAGTAAATAAAAATTATGTTTTTAATTCGTTAATAAAACAAATATTTATAATTATTTTATATTTATTATAAAAAAAGGTTTTGGAGAAAATGCAGTCATTTGACCAAACATGCCAAGAGAGACACATTATGCCAAGACAATATATCAGCACTATGGTATTAACTCTTCAAACCACAATTTAAGGTAACATGTGAAATATAGCTGTTCATCAGTCAACTATTACATGCTCTGAAAGACTACTCACAAATTTTAATTTTAGGGAGTTAAAGAGAGGACCTGATAGAACTTAATATTTAATTTTTAACTATTTCTGACTGTCCAAGCCATTAATATTACCTTTCAAATAATTGTAAACTTAATTTTTACATTATAGTTTATAAAAAGAGGATTATTAAACTCAACCATTATACATAATAATAACTTGAAAATACCTATGATATTTAATTTTATAAAGTTAAGGAGATAAATTAATTGAATATAATATTTGATCTCAAGTCATTTCTGGCTATTAAAGCCTGGAATATTAATATCTAATTATTTATCCTGTACAGCTACTAGTAACTTTTCGTGTATACTAGACTTTCATTATGATAATTAACTAAAGTGAGAGGTAGTATTTAGATGTTATTGAAATGTTTGTAGACAATTAGGCCTTTACTGTTAGCTAAGTATATGTGGATGTTGTCATGGGAAAAAGAGTACAAGCACTTTTTAGGTGTTTTGAATCATACTCACTTTTAGTATACATGGTAACCAATGCCTTCCTGAGGAAAAGGGAAAAGTGTATTTTGATAAAGTAATTGAAACATTTCAATAACCAATAAATTAAATAGTATAAAGATAAAAGATAGATAATGCCTATTGCTGTTTCTATAACCCTAGGTAATAGATTTTGAATTATAATTTGATTAATAGTATTTAATTGAAACTGTAAAAGTAATATATATTAAGGAAAGATGATAATAGCTAAGTAAGCAGAATTATCGGAATTATTAACTTTAATTCTACCACTTTACACTTCCTCTTATAATTAGGAGAATGGTGAAGTTTTTATTTAGCTAAAATGATAATTAATAATTTTTAATTAGTGATTCTTATACCTTACAACCCGCCTTCAGATTAATCTAGATTTTTAATGAGTTCTGATTTCACTGCATTCTTATTTTTTTTGCTCTTGTTTGGCTATATCTCTGTTAGGCGGAAGCCGACTCTGAATAATTGTCGAGAAGACTTAGGCCTGAATCTTTCGTAATAGACGGAGATTTGTCTAGGAAGGCTCGGGGTCGTTCTTTTCGTTTATGACTACTAAGAACTCGCTTAATCGATAAGGGAAATAGTTTTATAAAGATTCGTAGGTAAAACAATATTATATTGTTAAGGTCTCTTCTCCGCTGCTTGATGATGTCTAAAAGCTTGGGAGGCACTTCGATATTTATATCCCGCGTCTGAGTGTTCGCGGACTACATCTAATCTTCCTATAACTAAGTACTTTATCCAAAATTGTACACTAACGTCTCATAGTCTTAACAAGTGCGAACACTGTTTGACCCTGAACTCTCACACACCATCTTCGTTCTCATAAACTCTTTTCCGTTTAATCGTAGGATGCGTGATTATCCTCGAATGACCAATCTTCGATTTATAGAGACGAGTAGACTCTTGTCTGAAACTGCAGTCGTTTTGACTATCGTTCCAGCAGTCTCTTCCGATTTCACATAGTGGCCAGCGTATACGTCGGGTACCTATGCGTAATGCAGGCTGTGTAGACAGTGTGCCAACACTCATAAGTCTACCACCTATTAGGTCTTCTGAGTCTGAGCAGCTTCCCCTCGGTCCGCCCCGCCTCAAAGAGAATCACCTCTCGAGGGATCCCGTTTCCAGGACCAACCAACATACAGCGGCCATCAGATAGGTGTTGGTGTCATATCTATCCCCTATGGCCTCTGGGGCACTGTAGGAGTAGTTGCGGATTTTTGAACCGAAAACGTCCCGTCACTTTTGGACCATAGTTAGGATGCCTAACTTTGAAGCCTAATAACTCAATGCGCCTCCGACGGATTTCCTCCGTTCCACTTCTCAGAGGTACCCAGAGGTGCCCTCTTATATATCCTGCGAACAGCTTCCGGTCGGACGGACGGCAGCGACGTATATGGTGTTATGAAGTGGGTTTTATTGAGATGACATTATAGTCATGGGACGCAACTCTTCGAAATCTCGCTAAGGACGTGCGGGCCTCACAACGGGGCCGGAGTGGGGTGTTAGGCTTGCGATAAATGAGGGTCTGTGCGCAGTTACCCTACCGAGAGGTCTGTGCATTTTCTTTATGCCTAACATGAGCTCCCTCCTACAAGGTCTCGCCTCGAGCACCCTTCTTAATTATCTCTTATTTAACAAAATTCCTTTTAAGACCCGATGTAGTCAGGGTAAAAAACCTTCCGGCGTTTGCTTGTCCACCGTAGGAAAACCTTTTCCTCATCGTCTTACTTCATCCTGTCCTGGCATCTCCGGGTTGTCGCGATGAAATTCTTCGACTACCTCTTCGGCATTTTCCATGCCTGTAGCAGGTTCCCAAGTATTTTCGTCTTCCGCACAACCCTGCCATTTTACAAAATACCATAGCTCTCGTACCTGCCGGTAACGATTGCTGATCCTTTTCCTATATGTCCGTATTTCGCTTCGGACAATTTTCTCTATTTCCCATTGTAAATCCCCTTCAACCTCCTCTGGTTCCCTCGGAGGTTGTCTGCGATCTGGATGAACTGATTCTCGATATGGTTCAAGTAGGGATACATGGAAGACAGGGTGAATGTTCCATCGATCGGAAATGTTTAGTTTAAACGCTCGATTGCCTCTTTTTTCTAATATCAGGAATGGCCCATATAATTTGGACGCTAGCTTTTTCGACTTCCGTTTAGTGCGTATATTCTTTGCGTTTAACATAACTTTGTCGCCAATTTTAAACTCAGGTTGTTTTTTGGCTTTCCGATCGTAGTATTTCGCCATTCCTTCCCGTATCTTTTCAAGCGAGCTCTTTGCTTGTTCGTGTATCGTCTTAATCCAGTTCGCGTATAGGGAAGCGCCGGGATTTTGAACTTCTCGTTCTTTCATCGACTCAGTTTGTGGGTGGAAACCATAGTTCGCGTAAAAGGGGGACATTCCGTGAGCGTTGGTTGCAAAGTTGTTATATGCATGTTCTGCTAGCGGCAGTAACTGATACCAGTCATCTTGGTCATAGTTAATAAAACTTCGGAGATATCCTTCCAGCACTTGGTTGGTTCTCTCTGTCTGTCCATCCGTCTGTGGATGATATGCCGTCGACATTCGTCGTTTTATATCCAACGCCTTGCACAATGATTCCCAAAACTCGCCAGCGAACTTAGAGTCCATATCCGAAATGATCTCTGTTGGTAAGCCGTGTAGCTTCCAAACCTCCCTTAAGAACGTGTTTGCGACATCCTTTGCTGTAGCCATAGTCTGTAGTCCAAGAAAGTGTGCCATTTTTGTAAATCGGTCAACTACTACCATGATTTGTGTACAACCTTGTGACTCTGGTAGTTGGGTGATGAAGTCTACTGATATCAACGACCATGCTGTGAATGGCGTCTGCAGTGGTTGCAACAGTCCGTATTTCGCATGTCGGGGTGACTTGTTGTGTTGACATTCATCACAGGACCGCAAGTAGTCGTTGATCCATTCGGCTAGCCCTTTCCAGTAAAAATCTCTCATGATGATTCCTAGGGTTTTCTCTTGTCCGAAGTGTCCGGCTATCTTTGCGTCATGGCATCCCTCGGCTATCTTGGTGTACAATGCTTGGTTGTCTGGGACGAATAGACGATTCTTATAGTATAGAAGGTCGTCGATCAGTGTCCAGTTCTTAGGGAATTCCTTTCCTTCATTTCGGAGCTTTGACAAGTCCTCGCGTCGTTTCAGCCAGTCTCTATCCGATAGCGTCGCCTCAAGAAGTTGTCCAAGGAACTCGGGGTTAAATTTCTTCATTGTCTTTTGTTTTAGCATGGCCGTTGATATTAGTATTTTCTCTGGTATTTCTTCGATGTCGTACCAGGACAAATTTTCAGCTGCCGATACTTCCAGCTGACATATGATGGGTTCTTGTTCCTTTAATGTTAGACTTCTTGTAGCGATGTCGGTGCTTCCGAAACCTTGGGCTCCTCTTTCGGTCTCGTCTAGCTTATCGACCTCCATTAAATCCGATGTGTCGATTTTTTCCACTATGAGTTGAGCCATTCTGTCTCCTTCTCGGATTTGGCAATCAACATCGTTGTGATTATATAGCAAGACTTTGAGTTCTCCCGTATAGTCGGCGTCTATTGTCCCTGCGCCGACCGAAATTCCGGAACGTACTGCCAGCCCACTACGAGCCGCTACTCGTCCATATGTTCCTGCTGGTAGGCTTATTGCTAGTCCAGTGTCGAGCAGCGCTTGTCCTTGTTTAGGGATGATGGCGTCGCTTATGGCATAAAGGTCATGCCCGGCCGCCATTCTTGAACCTTTAGTGGGTAACCTCGCCTTGTGGTTCAAGCGTCTTACTCGGATGTATTTGTCCGAGGTATTCTTCTCTGGCTTCAACGCCAGGTCTTTCTCATCGCTCCAACCCAGTACTTCTTTTCCTAACCCTTCTTCCTTCTCCTCCTGTAGTGTTAATAGCATTACTTGGAAGTGTTCCGGCTTTAGAATGGTTTGCTCGCGGTGCGTAGCTCCCTCCTCAGGACGGTACTCCGGCCGTCTACTTAGCGCGTCAGGCTTTCCGCCCTTAGTTCCTGGTCGGTAAACAATCTTAAAATTGTATTCTGCTAGCTTCTGAGCCCACCGGATTTGGCGTCCGCTCCAAACCTTGGACGTAAGGAAGTATTGTAGGTTCTGGTGATCGGTGTAAACCGTTACAGGTTTTTCCGTCCCTACCAAGTACTGTCTCCATTCTTTGAACGCTTCTAGGATTGCAAGCAGCTCCTTGTCATGAATCTCGTAGTTTCGTTCAGCCGAGTTCAACTTTCGTGAGTGGAAAGCTACTGGGCGTAGCCTTTTTTCCACAAACTGTGACAAGACACAGCCTAAGGCAAAGTCGCTTGCATCCGTCTCTACCACTGTTTCCCGGTCTGGGTAGAAATGTTGTAGAATGGGCGCCGTCGTAAAGTGATGCTTTAGCTCTTTGAATGCTGATTCTTGCTCAGCGCCCCAATGAAAGTCCTTTGGATTTCCTTTTAGTGTCTCCGTTATAGGTTTACACACTCCGGAGAAACTTCGTATAAATCGTCGGTAAAAATTGGCAAATCCAATGAATATCTGGACTTCCTTCACTGACGCCAGCGATTTCCAACTCAATACGGAATCGACTTTCCTCGTGCTCATAGCCACTCCTTCGACAGATACCTTATATCCCAGGAATTCTACTTCTTGGACATGAAAGACTGACTTTTTCAAGGATACAGCTAATTGGTAGTCTGCGAGTCTTTGCAAGACTTGATCGACTAACTCAACATGGCTTTTTTCATCCTTTGAATATATCAAGATGTCATCCAAATAGCAGACCACTCCGTAGTCCAAAAATTCCTGCAGGACTTGGTTCATCATGTCTTGGAAGGTTGCCGGAGCATTAACGAGCCCGAAAGGCATCACCTTGTATTCGTAATGGCCGTATCGAGTTCGAAAAGCTGTCTTCCACTCGTCCCCCTCTTTAATTCTTATCAGATGATAGCCGTCTTTCAGATCAAGCTTTGTGAAAATTTTAGCCCCAGCTACTCGATCTCTTAGTTCGGACATTAGTGGCAGCGGGTGCTTGTTCAAAACCGTAATACATATGAGGTTTCGGTAGTCTACAACTAACTGAAGTTTGCCATCAGGTTTTGGCACGAACACCACCGGTGCGCCTGCTGGGGATTTGCTTCTTGTGATTTTTCCTTGATCCATCATCATTTTAAGGTATTCCCTTAATGCGGCAAGCTGTTTTTCTGACAAGGGGTATATTGGACCCCAGGGCGCCTTCGCGTCGTCCTTTAGTTCGATTTCATGATCGAACATCCTCCATGGCGCCAACTTTTCCGCTGTCTGTGGCAAGAATAGGTCCTTGTGTCGCCAATATTCTTGAGGTAGCGATCCCAAGACTATATCGTCGGGACTTTCGCTAGTGCCAATTCTTCCAATATATGCAGCGTTTTCGTCAAAGACTACTGTCTCATCGTATTCGAACATGTCGGCTATTCCTTCGTCTTCCTCCACACATTTTTCGCAACATTTTGCGTTGAACGACCATCTTTTTGGGTCTTCAATGTGGGATATAGGATGTTCCTCATGCCACCAGCCGAATGGTATGATCATCCCGTACGATCCAAGTTCTGCTATCTCGCAGGTTATCTCAGACAGATGTTTATTTCTTCCTATTTCTAACCATAAGGGATGAGTGTAAAACTTCCCTCCGGAGACTGCGGCGGTCCCATCAAACCCATAAATTTTGACTGCGTCCGACCATTGTGTGAATGGTAATTGGTGTTCCTGTACCAATCTTTGATTGATGACGAACACATTAGAGCCTGAGTTTAATAGGACTTTAATTTTTTGTCGCCTATGGTTTGAAAAGAGGTAGGTGTCTCCCTCAGGGCAGGAATATCTTTTAGGTAGAGACGCGTAAAGCTTGCGTCTTCGCGGCTGTCCGCGATCTTCATCTGGCTTTCGTTTTGGCATTTTGTAACAAGGTGTTTGTTACCATGCCCGCACGGTTTCGACCATTGAGGTCTCCTCAGACAAACTGAAATATTTTTGGTATATCGGGCAGCCCACTACTAGCGGTCTGTACCTCCTGCCGAGGAGTTCCCATACCTTCCACTTTTTCTACCTGTGGAACCAAACTTGGGGGTCTCTGCCATCGTCCAGATATCATGGGGACAAGAGCCGGGTGCGTAGGGCTGGTCGGCTGTCCCTTTGATAACCTTCCCGGGCTTATTATCCACCCTCGCTTAACCGTAGACAGTGTCCTCATTTTATCAGGTGCCCGTTCAGTACCAGCGTGGCACCTAAGAAGTAATAAGTAGAGGTGAGGTCTAGAGCTCATGTACCCAGTGGTCGAAGATACGCCTCGCTCATCCCCTAAGTTTTTCATCTTAGCCCTACTGTCGCTCCTGTCGGTACCCTTGGTGCTGTCTGTTTCCTGTCCAGGCTTTGGTCCTTATCGGAGACCTTTCAGATTCCAGGTCACGTGCCTGACTACCCAAACAAGCATGTGTCCGGCACATTGGGGCGAAACATACGTTATTACCTTGGGAAGCATAGAGGCGCCGCCAATGTCACCATCGCTCTTTTTTAATCCTCTTGTCTCAGCAAGAGGGACGCGTGTACTCCCACTCAGGTCGTCCAGCATGGTTGCTTGCCTCGCTTCGGTCTCCTGTTTTGCCGTTGATTTAGATTCCTAGAGACCATGTGTCTACTAGACTACCCGAACACCATCGTTGTCGGTACCATTGTGAAGACCTTATGTGATTTCTTCGTCTTCGCCTAATTCCCACAACCGGCTGGTGGTCCGGACCTGTCCAGCCTGTGTGGGCCTTCGAGGAGGTCTAGGTGGCTTGATAGACCTTGCTCGACTTGGGCCCATTCTTAGTGGCCTTCGGCTAACTGCGGCCGCTGATACTTGAATGTTCCCATAGCACGTTTTATATGTGTGGTTCTTTTTTCCACATCTCGTGCAATTGTTGTCCTTTTTTATCGCATCAATGACGCTTTGCGAGATTCCTTGGTGTGCTTCAGACCAATTTGAGTGTGTGATCGGAACACTTCCTCCTAATTTTTTAGTTGTCCGTTCCGACTTGTGATCCTCTCGTTTCCTTTTTCGTGAGGGTCCCCCACCTCCTTTTATATAAGCCTTATCTCTTCGTGGCTTATCAGGTCTTTCGTCTCTTGAGGATTTATCTTTTGTATCCTTAGAGGAGGTGTGTCGGGAACTGCCTTCTTTCAGTAACTTTTTTCGATACTGAAGGTCTTCTTCTGCCCGGCCGGCTTCTATAACAACATCTTCCCATTCCTCGTCAGTGTCAAACTTCTGGAAGGAGATGCGGGTGAGGATGTCCTCGGGCAAGTTTCTTTTGACTGCCTCTCTCCATGATTCACCTGTCATATTGGCTTTGTTGTTCAGGTTGTGCATGATTCGGAGGTAGGTTTGAATGTTGCCTTTGTATTTTACTTCCTTCATGTCCCGCAGGGCTTGTCGTTCTTCTTGTAGGGGCGCAAAGGCCTTTCCTATTTCGTACGAGAAGCGGGTCCAACTTCGAAAATTCCGATTTTGGGTCTCGCCCTGTAACCCGTCCATCTTTCTTCGGTACCATATTGTGTATGGCGTTACTACTTTTCCTTTGGTGCGGTTAAGGGCGTATATGGCCCGTTCGCGGTCATCTCTCCAAATGTGAGGATTTCGGTCGAACTAATCGATACATTGTTGAAGCCAAATGTGTACGTCTTGGTGCTTTTCTCCCTCAAAAAGCGGTGGTGCCTCCGCTGGTCGTTTTGTGTTTACCACGAAGGCTTCCGCCAGGACATTTGCCAGGTCTGATTGTTCTGGGGTTAGACCCCTGCGGCGTCTTTCTGGGCCGCCTCCCTTTCTTCCTTTTCCTTCAGCATCATAATCGCTGCCGTCATCGTCATCATCACTAGGATATCCTCCTCCTCCTTGTCCAGGTGGTGGAGTTGCGTCTGAGGTTCCTTCCCGACTAGCTTGGGGTTTCTCAATTTGTTTTCCCTTTTCCTGCCTAGTCGGTCTGGAATAGTACTCATCATCATCTTCCACCGATTCCATCCTTACACGCTTGCTAGCTTCCGGTTTTTCTTTCGGAGCCACTTTCTTTCTCGAGGACATGAGAAGTTCTTGGACCGCTTCACCAATCTTTTTGAGTTCACCCTGTTGAGACGAGAGTGCCTCACGAGTCTTCTTTGCCTCGTTTTGAAAGAGCGTATCTCTTTCCTTGAAGGCACTATTTACCTTCCGGTCTCGGTCCTTCATTTTCTTTCTGATTTCTTCTACTGCTTGTTGTAGAAGAATGTCCCGTTCTAGCGTGGTCTGGTGTAACTGCGAGGTGACCCCTTCGTGATGTTCTTGTCTAGCAGCTTGTTGTGCCAGGTTTTCCGCGATTTCCCTTACTATTCTTTCTTGTAGGGACTTTACTTCGGTCTCTACTCCCTGACATTGCATCAACAGGACCCCTATGTCCTGATTATGGATTTCCTTTCCTTCGGCAATTTGTTTTTGAACTTCAAATAGTCGAAGGGCGTTTTCATTGTTGAGCTCCCGTGAGCTGGGCAAACGCTATGTTTGCAGAGTCAATGGAGGAGGTTATGTCCCTCCGGACATCGCGTAGTACCACTCCTACCCTTGCAGCTAACTTTGCCAAGTCGGCTGCCTGATCCCTTGGCCTCGGAGTAGATGAGCGGGAAGAGCTGGGAACACTTGATGCCCGTGATCCATCTCTTCGTGGACGCCTTATTCCCGGGGGGAGTGATGAAGGTTGGCTTGGTGCATTTTCACCTTCGCTCCCGGTATCCGTTACATCTTTATCTTTTATTTTCTTGGGAGGTTCTCTCCATGGTACTGGCGTCCCCGGACCTTCAGGAAACCACGATGTCAATGGTTCTGTCATCCTTTCCTATAATGGGATTTCTTCTTAATGAGAGTTCGGGTGGTTTCCGAGCCTCCACGCCAAAGGTATAGTAGGTGTGAAGCAACTATCAAAAGATTCTTCCTCACTGGTGTCCCAGTCAAGGAAAGGTTTCCAGACGAATTCTGGCCCGTACCAGGTTTCGTAAAGCTTTTGAAATTGTTCCTCCGTAGGAACTAGAGTTGGGTCGGTATACCACGAGGGCACTTCTTGTTCCAGGAAAAGTATTTCTGGAAGTGGCTTCCAAAATAACACCTCCTCTACTGAAGGTAGATATATTTTCGTCGGTGGTTCGAATATTGAACAGGTTCGGGATAGTTCCTCAAGAGTGTCTAGACCGACCGTGTCTTCAATAGTTTTGCCGTGGGCGTCAATCGAACCCATGCGTCTTTGAGAAGAAATGCCGAGAGGTATCCGAGTAGGTTTAGAGAGCCTTGGTGACAAGGAGATCTAACAATATAGTGTTAGGCGGAAGCCGACTCTGAATAATTGTCGAGAAGACTTAGGCCTGAATCTTTCGTAATAGACGGAGATTTGTCTAGGAAGGCTCGGGGTCGTTCTTTTCGTTTATGACTACTAAGAACTCGCTTAATCGATAAGGGAAATAGTTTTATAAAGATTCGTAGGTAAAACAATGTTATATTGTTAAGGTCTCTTCTCCGTTGCTTGATGATGTCTAAAAGCTTGGGAGGCACTTCGATATTTATATCCCGCGTCTGAGTGTTCACGGACTACATCTAATCTTCCTATAACTAAGTACTTTATCCAAAATTGTACACTAACGTCTCATAGTCTTAACAAGTGCGAACACTGTTTGACCCTGAACTCTCACACACCATCTTCGTTCTCATAAACTCTTTTCCGTTTAATCGTAGGATGCGTGATTATCCTCGAATGACCGATCTTCGATTTATAGAGACGAGTAGACTCTTGTCTGAAACTGCAGTCATTTTGACTATCGTTCCAGCAGTCTCTTCCGATTTCACATAGTGGCCAGCGTATGCGTCGGGTACCTATGCATAATGCAGGCTGTGTAGACAGTGTGCCAACACTCATATGTCTACCACCTATTAGGTCTTCTGAGTCTGAGCAGCTTCCCCTCGGTCCGCCCCGCCTCAAAGAGAATCACCTCTCAAGGGATCCCGTTTCCAGGACCAACCAACATACAGCGGCCATCAGATAGGTATTGGTGTCATATCTATCCCCTATGGCCTCTGGGGCACTGTAGGAGTAGTTGCGGATTTTTGAACCGAAAACGTCCCGTCACTTTTGGACCATAGTTAGGATGCCTAACTTTGAAGCCTAATAACTCAATGCGCCTTCGACGGATTTCCTCCGTTCCACTTCTCAGAGGTACCCAGAGGTGCCCTCTTATATATCCTGTGAACAGCTTACGGTCGGACGGACGGCAGCGACGTATATGGTGTTATGAATTGGGCTTCCTTGAGATGACATTATAGTCATGGGACGCAACTCTTTGAAATCTCGCTAAGGTCGTGCGGGCCCCAGAACGGGGCCGGAGGGGGGTGTTAGGCTCTCGATAAATGAGGGTCTGTGCGCAGTTACCCTACCGAGAGGTCTGTGCATTTTCTTTATGCCTAACAATCTCATGTCAATCTTGGTTGCATTTTATTCTCTTACAGTGGATTAATAATATCTGAAAAGTGTTTAACACATATGAATATTTTTCTTCACTTTATAATAACCACAGATTGTACTCTTGAAAATATTTCAAAACTTGCTTAAAGGTAGATCTTGAGATAGTCTATCATTCTATACAAAAACATATTTTTATTAAAATTATAAAAATACTCATTACTGACACATCATTGCATGAATTTTAAAATCAAAAAGTTAGGAAGATTCTCTGCCATGAACACTTGTCTCAGGACTATTCACCTTATTTTGAGATTGTTGGTAATTATTATCCTTTTTGCTTAAATGAACTCATAAACTATGCATATTTTCAAAAATCTCCTTAAATACTATAGTTTCCTCAGATGCTACAGAAAATTAATTATGTATTCTTAATTATTAGAAAAATTTATTTACTATAATCTTGTGATATTTGAAAGACTTATAATATTTGAAGAAATTGTTAAAAATATTCATAGCATTTAAGATCCTTTTTATTAGTTTTTTAAGTTACTATTTAAGATAAATTACTTATACTAAATGCTATAAATATTTACCTTATTTTAGAAATTTAGTTATTTATTAAATTTCTAATAGTTTCTACTTTTATGCTATTAAAGTTATTATTAATTACTGTTGTAATAAAGTTGGTTATTATAATATTATAGAGTAATTGTATTAAATTATCTATAATTTATTCCATTACAACTATCTTCAACTACCTTTTAAGAATTTTTCTATCATTACTATCTAATATTAAGAAAGATTTATTACTACTTATTTTTTATAGTTGAGTGGTTTACACCTGTTATATAGTTAGACAAGCTACTTTGATTCAAGAATCAATCAACTTTTAAGTTATCTACAATCAAGCTTTAAATTCTTACTAATTATTTGATACTGTTAAAGATGTTCTATATTGATACTAAGTTTTACTTTAGCCTCATAATATATTAAAAGAAGTAGATTAAAGTGTTGCTTTATTTTAACTAAAAGATTTCAATTATTATACTTTATTTAACATTTTAATAAGTTACTAACTGTAATAAAATACTAGTATTAGTCTGTTAGCAGACAAGGTCTTTATTAGCAGATAGCTGTAATCAGTACAAGTACTCAGTTAAGAATTTTGTTATATGTTTTGTTTTAAGTATTGCTTCGATACTTGATTTGTTTAAATTATCGTTTAATACTTAATTGGTTATATGTTTTGTTTTAAGTATCGCTTTAATACTTGACTTGTTTGAAGTATCGTTTAATACTTAGTTTGTTTTATGTTTTGTTTTAAGTATTGGTTTGATACTTATGTTGTTTTACTAAAGTGTCTCGCTTGATACCTTTGTTAAGTTTCATTCATGCTAGATATGAACAGATTTATGTATTTATAGACCATCCTATTCTATGATGGAAAGGACAGACTTTAACAAACAGTATTTCAATATACTTGGTTGAATGGTTACTTTTTAGTTTCTCCAGTACACCTCTGAAGCCTCCTTTAGTTCATACAGCTCTTTCCTCCTCTCTGGAAGAGCAGGCTACCTGTCTACTATCATACACCTCTCGAAACGTGAATAGCACCTAGCGAACATGTTACAATAGCTCAGAATAGTTTTACCACTATTTTCAAGTTATTCTGTAATAACAAATCTTTTCAGATTTAATTCCAATAGAAAGAAATAATACTGGTTTCTCATTATGCTGATAAGATATTCTTTAGTATACATACCTTGAGACTGGCCTTTTAAGGTATGAAAAAGAAGTCTTCTTAATATAATTTTAAGTATTACTTCTTATGTCTTCTCATTAACTTATTACTTCTAATAGAGACTCAAACAAGCAAATATTCTTACATTAAAGGATTAAAACATATGTGTAAAGTACAGATAAAAATTCTAAAGATGAATATTCTTACTTATTATAAATTTAAGGAACTTAAGTCCCCAGAATATGAATTGTGTCTATTAAAGACACAGATACAGTAGCTTATTATTCTATCCATGAGTTGAGTTTAGACTTAAATATCTTTATCAATTATTCACTTATAATATGATAGTTGGTATATTCAATTATAAAGTAAGCAAAGAAGATATCTTTCATCATCTTAAATTTAAAATTATTAAATAATCCCTTATATTATTCCAGTATGATCTTGCTAGAGCAATAATTAGCAGTAGTAAGACAATATTCTTTCCTAAAATATCATTAATATTAATTACTCAATTGTGGTTTCCATCTTAAACAATATTAACTATTATTTTTAATACATAAAAAATCATTTATCTTCTTGTCTCAATTCTATAGTGAATTTTTTCTTATTAGTATTTTCTTTATCTTAAGCCTTTATATAAAACCTATAATAAGAATTACAGAACTGTTTAAAATAGTATTTGAGTGATTTAAGATTTATAGTAAGTACTTTTTACTTATCTAATATATTTCTAACCTTTAATTACACTATTAGATAGTAAAGTAAAAATCTTCAAGCTAGTTTCATTTAATCTTATTTATTCTTCCTAGATTTTTTAAAATTTTAAAATTAATTTGAAACACATTGGAGTAGTATAATAATAGGTAATAATTATTATATCTTTCAATCTACTTAATTAATATATTTTTCTCCTCTATACTAAGTAACTGCTACTTTAAATATAAGTAAGTATTCTATATGGTATATCCATTATAGCCGTTCATAAGAATTGTATTTAAAATATTGTATATTTAGCTTATCCAGAAGATCACAAGTCCAGAAGTTGATTTGAGTACTTTACAGTAACTATTATTAGTGATTAGTATTTTCTCTTTATTGGCCATTTCAAGAGATATTATAAAAAGTATTTAAAGATTTTATTATTAAAATATGAGCAAATATATGTGACAGTATCATACTTAAAAATTAATGAGAACATTATAATTTGTAAATTGAGCAATTTGTCTTATATAGTCAGAATTTAAATCTAATAATCTAGAAAACTATATTTCAGGATCTCTTTTTAATACTTATACCAATGACAGTAGAATTACTAGTAGATTACAACATGTATTACAATTGTTGAAATTACCTTACACTTATACAAGTTTTAATAACTTTAATAAACATATCAAGACTTAAGGTTTTTTAAATGTTATTTGATATATAGAATACTAGTTTATTGTATCTACTATACAGATAAAATAAGACTTAGTGTAAATAGTAAAAATTAATATGATGTTACTTTCATTTTACCTCACATTTAATACAGGTACTATCTGACCTCTAATTATGTTTAACCTGTAATATACTAGGATAGGTCAGATTTTAAATAATATTATGTTAGTAAGAAGCATAGATATTATATCAAGTATGTAATCATTTCTAACTTGTAGAGCTTTTACTTTCATTATTCAAAACTTTAAAATATTTAAGGTTAACAAAGTACTTCTGTAAGGAAAGAACAAATACATGATATTAACTCTGAAAAGAGTAAGAATATATCTTACAAGTCAAAGTGATCTCAGAGAAATAATATACACTTTATAAATTTATCATATTTGAATGTATTACATAGATAATAATCACTGTCACAGAATACTCAAAACTTACTTAAAGTAATTCTTTTTAATAAAGAAGAATAAGTTTGATTTCATAGTATAAAAATGAAAAGTTAAAACTTGATAGTCAATTCTGTAAATATCATAAGTAGAAAGTAACAGGCATCAAATTTGATAAAAGAAAAGCACGTTCTGAAAAAACAGAATAACAGAAGAAATTCATTCCAATTTCATAAAAAGGTAGGAAAAATAAGTGTAAAGAAAAATACAAACAAAAACAAAACCAAGCAAAAAGAAAAAAATATAAAAAGTTGAAAAGTTAACATGCTGTAAAGATTATCCTCCACCTAATTAATATTAGCATAAGTACTTTAATAACCAATTAGAAATTTGACAAACCTTCTGATATTCCCAGCTTCTTCTCATCAAGTAACTGAGAAAGTTGAATCAGAGTTTCTGGACTCATATCAAAGATTAAGATCTCATAATCTGAAAGATCTTTGACAATCAGAGCTAAAGAAATAGGAAGAGAATCAAGAAGCAGTTCTGCCTTAATATGTGAGGAATTGAGGAAATGGTGAAGGTGTTCAGAGATTTTGTAGGAGTTGTCAAATTGGTATCCCAGTAGTGCTGAGTTGCATTGTTGTTGTAATGAAATCCAACTGGTATGAAAGCATATAAGATGACTGATAAAAGCAGTAGTAGTAGTCATTTTAAGCTCAAGGGTAAGGAGGTAGTGAAGTTCAGTATAAAAAGACACTGAACTGGAACTGTTCAATTTGATATATAATATACTCCAGATTGCAGATGGAGTCTTTTCTGGTAACTGATTGATAGAGATAGAAGGACTGATTGTAGCTGTAAGGAAGTTACAAGCATAGTTGTATCTCCTATTGTAGCTTGCAATATCCTTGTTGTTGGTAATCCTTCCAGTAGTATCCTTGACTCTTAATGGTTGTGTTTCCCTTCCCAGTATAATATTCCAGCAGTTGAATAGTTGGAGGATGTATTCAGCTGTTGTTCTCCAATGCAAATAGTTGACTGGGCCATTGAGTATTGGTAATTGAGAGAGGTTATAGAGAGGTAGAAACTGAAGGTTGGATAGAGAATTTGATGCTTGAGGAGGTGTGGATGAACTAGTATTAGAAAAAGTAAGAATAAAATCATTATCAGATAAAGAATTTGTTATAGGATTTAACCTCATAGTTTTGAGTTGCATTGTAGATATGATATAGGTTGAGGTATGTAGAATAGCAGGAGTGGATAAGGACACTATTCAGTGGTAAACTATATTTGAAAATAATAATTTAGTATAAAATAAACTAATTATTTAAATAATAATACTATAAAAACTTCAAATATTTACCTGGTACTGAGTAAGAAATAAAGTAGTACCAATAATTTTAAGTACTGACAGGTCCTAAATGATACTATATATTAGCCCTAACTTTTTATAGTTAAGGAATTAAGTCTGAAATAACTTACTGAGCAGTAATACTACTAGTATTTAAACTAGTACAAGAGGTGTAGGACAGAAGATCTTTGGTTGTAGTTGAGTAAGGTAGCAGATGAGGCTCCTATTTTATACTTGTTAGTTTGAATTGTTAACTGATAAAAATTCAACAAGATATAAGTCAATAAACTGAAACACAGTCAAGTATAACAATAGTATTATAATACTTAACTTATAGAAAAATCACAAGTCACTTAGAAAATATCTTACTCACAAAATTATCTGAGCAATAACTTGAACCAGCACCGTTCATGGAGTGGTACCGGTTATAGTTTTTTTTTTTTTGTAGAATCTCACTCTTAAACAATTGTTAACAGTGAAGTGAAATACGGGATTTCAGAAGCAAAACAAATTTATCAAATCTCACCTTTCCTAGTCGGGAAGGTAGACAGACAACTATGGCGCACCTTGGCCTCGGCGCTGATTATTAAGCAATCGAGGGACCAATCACGGCAGACGAAGGCAGTGCTCTGGGTACCGTAGATATCGCTCCTGCTCTGGGAGTGATGAACGAGGGAGGGACAGAGGCCTCTTTATATAGAGATCTCTGTCCCAAGTATGACTCACACCCCCCAAACGAAAAGAAAGGAAAGGAAAAAGATACCTGTATTCAACGACACCCCGCACTGGATTCTAGAATTTTATAACCCATCATATTGGCAGGCGTTTTGTCGATGAGTCATATGGTGGGTTGGTCGTGCGAATTAATGTGCGCGTTCCAACAGTCCTTCGTACTGGGTTTGTCGAGTGATAGATTTGGAGAAAGTTTCCGGTCGCCTCTCTTTCCGCGAGCATTATTATATACGAGCGAGCATTCACGCTCCAGTACGGTACTGCGCAGTACCACGAGTCCTCGAATACAAGAGAAATGCGCAAGGTCGTTGGAATTCCCCTTCTGGGATACTGTAGGGGAGGAGAGATCGCCGGGAACTTAGCCTTCAGCTGAGGGGAAAAATAAAGATAAAAAATAAGTTACACAGCGCCTTGCAATACTACGAGGGGCGATTGCGACGTCCTATCACAGCACATCTCTCCTATACCGGTATTCAGGTACTCACGGTATGCAAGCCGCTGCTTCCTTTCACTCGGGAAAATATCAAAATGCGTAGAGCAAGATTGGGTAAAACAAAACAATGAATTGTACCGGTTATGGTGGTTCGGACCGTCCTCCTATCAGCAACCCCCGCAACTCCTTCCCCCATCTTACATCTTCCGGCAAACCAACTTCCCGCCAACCCACACCGCCCTGATATTCCTATCATCGCCCGAGTATAGCCACTTGGCGACTTTCTCCTCCCAATTCTCCCACCCAAAAATGTCCACTTTGCCGCCGATTTTGGCCCCTTTCCCTCCGTGATGGATTCCATTTGGCGCCCCATTGACGTCCCCCTCCCCGTACTGATTGGAGGGGACCTCATTAAGACCGACGAGGATAGCATCCCAAACCATGCCCACCTCCAGGCCTCCCACCTTTCCTTTCAATCCCAATACCTCCGCACCACCCCTCGTCGCAAGCCACAGCGCCTCCTCTACCGAAATCTTGCTCCTATCACCCTTCCCACCCTCCGCCACACTCCGCGAAACAAAACACGCCATCCTCGCCGCCTCAAGAACATTCACGTCGTGCCCGCCGGAAACATCCGTTCCAAGGCCTACTTTAACACCCTTGTCGAGCAAGCGCCTAACCCACATATTCCCACTCCCCAGCGCCATGTTACTCGTCGGACAGTGCGAAACCCCACTCCCCTTACTCTTGATGAGCTCGACCTCTTCTTCAGTCAGGTGAACGCCGTGCGCGAGCACAGTCCTGGGGGTGAGTAAGTTATACGTATCGTAGACCTCGGCGTAACTACTGCACTCCGGGAATAACCCTTTTACGAGTGCCACCTCGCGCTTGTTCTCCGAGATGTGGGTCTGGCAGAGTAGGCCATCCTTCTCACCGTCCGCGAGTAAGCGGCCGAGGCCTCGGAGCGCATCGCGCGAACAACTCGGTGCGAAGCGTGGTGTGATGATGCCGCGCACTCTGCCAGTCTTGTCTGCTTCTTTGCAGTACGCGACGCACGCCTCTGTATCATGGACCGCAGCCTTGGGGCTCTCGTCGCGGTACGATTCCGGCTGTAGGTCTGAATCCATCGCACAGCGTCCTACGAAGCCCCGCTGACCGAGGTTAATGAGCACGTCCGTCAGGATATTCGTCGACCGCGCACTCTGCGTTGCGTAGTACGCTGCCGTGGTGGTCCCATTCTGCAATGAGCGATTCACGCATTGTGTATACACAAGTTTCGCTTTCACCAGGTCGGTTAGGCTGGATTCGAGCGGGTATGTGTACTTGTTTAACCATTCCAAGAGTGTCGTCTTGCCGAATAGGCCCAGGTTTGGGTACTGGCTTGCGTGTATATGTGTGTCTATCAAGCCCGGGAAGAGGAAGTGGTTCTTTGGGATTTCGCAAATTGTGAGTGGTTCGGTGAGGTCGTAGCCGAGCATTCTTAGGAGCTCTAAGGGAGGGAGGGTGCTGTCTGACTCGCTATAGTCCTCTCCCACTCGTTGGATTGATTGGATTATTCCGTCGGAGACGTGGATTGTGCCATGTTTGACGATTTCGAGGTTGGTTTGGGAGCGACTCTGGATGAAGGTCCCGAGGTAGTATGTTGACGCCATCGTGAGAGGTGGTGGTGGGGGAGAAGACAAGAGTGGTGAAGGCAAGGGGAAGGAAGGGGGAGTACTCTATAAGTACTCGAGTAGTTTGAAGGTGGGGGCCGGAGGCTCTCATATGACAGATGGAGTAATTTTTTCCTACTGCACTCAAGTGATAAGAGCTCGGGGTTGGTCGCCTATCTCGAAACTTATCATGTTGAAGCTTACAAGTAGAAGTAAGTAGTACTCCCAGCGGGCAAGCAAACCCGGGCATCTGCGGCGGATGCAACCAAAAACAGCTAAAACAAGCCTTCCCAGTAACTGAGACACTACAAACCCATCTACACATAACATACCCAGCAAGAACTACCTGAAAATCCGCGCGCGAATTTGGTATGGGCGCTCAGACCTGCATCATCAGAAAACCTGCTACGATATACAAATTTTAATCCCTGTGATCAGGCACTATTATCATATCTTTCTGGATACTTGCATAACCCTGTTCCTTTGACGCCGGTACAGTACAGTGCCTGTATCTCAGCTTTGCGGAACTCTCGCAGGTACTCTTACTCGTGCCCCTCAGTTAAGATCTGCTTTCTCCCATCTGTAGCAGTCGTAGCGTGTGTGGGCCAAAGAAATAGTTGTATTTGTAGTAGTACAAGTATGATACCAATATAACATTGCGTTCAACATATGTACAGTACAGTACCAGATCGTGAGAAATTTCAACATCAACGCAGTCAATTCACGATGCCTAACGGCAGAAGCCTTCCCTATACCAACTAAAGCAGCTACTGTTGTTGCCCTACTCGAGTACAGTACATGTATGCAGAAGAAATAGGTTAGTGTGGTAGGAGCTTTTTTATCTTGATCGTATTGTGTATACTTTATGGTCGACCTCCTGCTGCGTGCATCTCTGCTCGAGTAGACAATTCCCTTGGTAGTCATGCACTATACGAGCACGAGTACTTCTTCGGTGGAGAAGAGCTGGCCTACACCAACTGCTCTAAATACAGCAAGGAGGAGGTAGACTAGATCTTAGCTGAGACGCACGAGTACTCGTACAGTACGGCACCGGTATCCTCACCAGGATTAGCAGGTAATTTAACCCGGTTGTCTACCGTTAATGCATCCTCCCCTCCTGGGAATTCTTCGCCAGCCGACGGAAGCCGGCAGCATGCGCGGCGGAGCCTCCCGATAATTTACAGTATTCTCAGCTACACGAATTGTGCTGTGATAGCATAATTGTGAATGAATACCGGTACTTGTGCTCTAAGGGAGTCCGTAGCAGCGGTACCAGTACCTTGCCCCCCCCGAAGGATTTCCAACCGCCACTCCGAAAATGAATAAAAAAAGGATTTGCAGATGCGGACTTCTCTACGAGTACATAGTATAGATGCTACGAGTAGTTCGTTGAATAGTCGAAGGAACTAGTCGGGTAGCTAGCAAAAAGGGTAGAACAAGTAGCCAGTATGAAAAAATGGTAGAAAAACATTTCAGTATGGTGGAGGGCACTGTCTTTTCTCGGTAAAGAGAGCATAGAAATATCCTCAAGTTTTCATGGGGGTTTGTAGTACCGTACTGCTATCATAATATGTCAATTTTTGTATGACATCATGGGGCAAGAGGAATTTCTGGGATATGTTAATTCCTGTCAATAATTTCCCCGGCAAAGTCGGTATTATCATAGATAGATATTTGTCAAGGAATTCGCCTTTAATAATACCCCCTGGACAAATCAAACATGCTCGAGCACAGTGATACTACTGAAGAGCCTGGGTGAGTATCCGCCTGCTCTGGCTACGGACGGATGCCCCTAACAATAGAATTAAATGGCTAAAATTTAATGCTAGGAGCCCTACAAAATACACGAAGAGAACTATAAAGTGCACCCGGAGGAACGAATCATAGTTAGATACTCGCCCTTCTCGGCGCCATGGTCCTCCTGAACCCTCTCTTCCCATCGGCCACTCCCGGGGCTACGGGTGGAAGCACACCTTTACCTTTCATCTCCTCGAGGAATTTCTTCCCGTATTCGTATCCAACGTTATAAATCTCGTTGAATTTAGCAAAGTCTAGAGTGCCGTAGGGGTCGATCGGAGGGCGCATGTAGATGCATCCAGGTATCAGCTTTGCTCGCTCCAACGCATCCACACTCGAGACGTACGCCAATCTTGCCTGGATCTCGGCAAGTGTAGGAGGGTTAGGGTGCGGGCTGAAGGGGTTCCACCTGAAATTTGCAGTTTAGCTCCCGTCCTGCAAGGCAGCGTGTATGTGACACAAACCTGTTCCAAAAGGCCCAAAACCCCGATAGCGAATCGCCAAATTCCTGCGGGGTGTTATCGTCGATGCTCCCGACGTCCACTGCGAAGATTACGTCCGCGCCCAGGCTCTTCATGTGTGCCACGGTGAGATTGTCAACGTATCCTCCGTCTAGCAACATCTCTCCCTCATCACAGAGCGGAGGCAGTAACCCAGCAAGGCTCATGCTCGCACGGATATATCGCCAGGCATAACCACTTGTATGGATTTCCATGCGGGACTTGCTTATGCTGGTCGTGTTACAGTAGAACTCCAACCAAAAGTCTTCGATCTGGGAGTTTCCAAAAGTCTTGAAAATTCCCCGGTTGAATTCGTGTCCAGTAGTGTAGGAGACAGATGGGTAGGTTAGGTCCAGAACGAAACGCCACAAGGATGCCATACGCCCCGCGAATTTCTTAGCCCGGCCGAGGACGGGAACAATGTCTGCGTCTCGGGAGTAAAGCGCTCCGACGAATGCACCGATGGAAGTTCCGCCAACAATATCAATTGGTATTCCGGCTTCTTCTAATGCTCGGATCACACCCACTTGGGAAATACCTCTAGCCCCACCACCCCCGAGTACTAGACCTATAGATTTCCCGCAAAGCCTCCTTGCAAGGCGGTGGAAATCACTCTTGACCGGAGTTCCTGCTGAGTATATTGGCGCACTTCTCACCCGTTTTGAGGTGTATTTTGTTATCTCAGCTTGCAGGATTTGTACTCGTTGCTTCAGGGCCGAGCCAAACCTTCTCATTTGTGTGTTGACGGGCTCCGGCGTTGTCCGGAAGGACATTTGTATGTGGTGATGGCCGCCGTTTACCCACATCCTGTTCTTAAGCCACTGTCTGGTCAATCCCGACGGGCAGTATCGTTCCGAATGCAATAGTACCAACTCTTTCCTCGCCGTGGTTTTCATCCCAACTAAGAATCTTTCGTATTCACCAATCGCAGGACTACCTTCAGCCAGACCAACGAGTAAGATAGAATCCGCCTGACTGATACAAGTTTGTGTCCATGGAGCGTTGACACTCGTATCAGCAACGTAGATGACCATTCCGTACTTCTCCTCTAAATCCGCGAGATAGCCTTGAAGTTTCAACTTGCCCATTCTACTAAATGCATGTCTTCCGAGATGGTTTAATATTGCGGCTTGGTTGAGCACAGTGACCCCATTAGGCATGCTGATCTGTTGAAGAGCGGTGGAAAGTCTATGTGCAAACTCGGACACGGGAACGCCGGAAGTGACTGGCAAAACACAAACAGTGCGGAGGTTCATCGTTGAGGAGATTTTCCTAGCCGGCGCATTTCTACTCCGGTCTGCCCCTCTACGCTGTTCCGAGAGGGGGTCGTCTATCAAGGCCCGCATCCTGGAGGCAATGATCTTGGATATCTGGATGGTGATCCCAGGGTGCTCTAGAGCGAGGCTATTGAAGAGCGACTTTGGAAATCTAGCCACTTCCGTATCTCGGATAGCATGAAGTGTAGCAGGGCGAGTTGTTTCAGTCATGACCTCTAGTTCGCCCACACTCTCTCCTTGGCCAAACTCCCCGACCACCCTCATACCGCCCTTCTCATCCTCCTGCACGGCCCTCAACCGCCCATTGAGCACAATGTATATAGCGTCACTAAAACACAATTAGTAACAGACCGAAGAGATTCAGGGTAAAAATATACCTCTCGTCCTCCTGATGATATATAACCTGCCCGGCATTAACCTGCAACCACTCAAGCGCAAAATCGATATGCAAAATCAATCTCGGTAGTAGACTCGTCAAGCGTTTAGCCATAGTCAGGAGCACAACGGGGTGCCTCTCTACAATCCTCTCCAACGCAGCCCTAGGCAGGAAGCCAACATAAACATCCGTCTTGGCAGTAACATCAATAAAGCTTCTATAGCTGCTAACGCTTCCGATATATCCCGCGATACCTCCGGGCTTGACCATGAAAAGGCTCTTTCTACCTATCTTTCCCTTTGGACTTCCTGACCTAGAAGCAAACGAGTTCTTCCTCTCGTTCGTTGGCGGTAGGTGCTCTGCATGGTCACCACTGAGTGATCCAAGGTTCATCGAGTTCCCACCTAGCACATTACTGTTCTCAGTCTTTTCATCGACTGGGATACTGGCGTCCAGGAATCCATCAATAACGTAATAAAGTCCAGGATTTCTCTCTCCTTGCTCAACCAATACGGATCCTTTAGGGAAAAATACAATCTCAACTTCGCCCTTCAATTCAGCATGGACACCGCTGATGCCGACATTCACGAATCCGCCGGTACTTGCACCGGACCCACTAGTGCTAGCGGCGGATTCAGTCTCTCCATCGCCTTCGATAGGGTCGATATATCCAAAGGCGTTGGAGAAAACGGCTTTCTGCCTCTTGGCATCATAGCTAACAAGTCGAGGGCTCTGCTCTCCACTCTCAGTGCCAGAACGCACATTCACCGCTGATCCGGTTAACCCAATGGCCTTGAACATGCACTCTAATACAGCTTCTCTAAACGCCGAGTCTTCGTTTTCTGAAGGCCCGTCGGCCTTGAACTTTTGAGCTGCTCGTTGTGCAAATGGATTAAACGCTCTCTCGGTCATGGGCATGGGCGTGTCTAACCCCATACTTGAGGCCGACATAGTCCACCCTTGAGAGAATGGCGCAAGTTGGCCAGTTGGGTGATTTTGTTCAAATTGGCCCTTAAACTTTCCTCTATTATCTCTGAACGGTGAGGGGGCTGTATCCAATGCAGGGGATGGCTGACCCCTGGCAGCAGCAAGACGAGCATGAATGACTGCTTCCTTGCGAAGGGAACTGCTAGACCTCCTCCGCTTCCCCGAACTCACATCGGGGTTATGTAGGACTATCCCCTTCATCGAATCCTCAGGTTCTGCCCTCTCTTGCTCTTTCTCAAACTTCTCCTTTAGTCTTTCAAGGGGCTCCCCGCGGAGATGATTCGGCAGTTCATACATAGTGTATCTATTCATGAACTTCTCAGTCCTCAGAACCTCAGCCGTAAGGCCGAGATACCTGTAACCAGTCAAAAATGTGACCCTCTGAAACCTCGTGAGAATAACCTGAACGATGTGTGCCGTCGCTTTAGGGTAAATCCTAGTCAACCTTCGAAACGCGCTAGCGGGGATAACCGCAATTGTGGTGTCGACGGTCGCTCTAGCGACAATATCCGGGTGTACGGACTTGGATTTTTTTATTCGAGGTCTCTGGGGGCGCGGGGGTTGTTGATCATGCGGCGTCACTGGCCGCGAACTACTTCGGGTAAAGTCACCGCTCAAGGATAGCGGAGGCACAGGAGGCAAGTGAAATCGTCCACTATCTGCGCTCCTTCCGGGCGGCAATCCTGCGGGGTTCCTTTCGGCCTCAAAGTGGGCCAAGTCCCCGGCAGCGTGAAGATTCACCATACTACTACTAGTACTCACAGGACCACTCTCGTCTTCGTCTTCGTGCCGTAGTTTAACATCTTCGGTAAAGAGACTGAGAATGGTAAACAAGCTACTCATCGGGGCGCCATTCTTTACTTCGGTGAGTAACTGATATCCTTGCCCATCTTCGATCCTCTCCTCCTCTTCGTCGTGAAATGCACCACCGTAACCGGGCCCCGAAGCCGCTGCAGCCATGTTTCCAACATCGCGATTGGCTTTAACGAACACCTGAACTAAACCATCAACCACTATGCAGAACCCTTTTTCTTCCTCGAGTAGTAGAGTTTCCCCTAAATCGGGGTGTTAGCCCAGCACAGATGATAAAGCGTTGACGAGTGGCGCATAATACCGGCAATCAGCTTTCGCGTCTGCATACTCCGGGTGAGCTCGTGGAATACCGGTCGCTCCAAGTACCCAAACACCTTAATAGCACTGAGGAACTCGTCCAAGTAGCTCGAGAACCCTGGCTTAGAGTCCCCCTCTTGCGAATCAGGAAATAGGTCGATCTGAGGCTCCTTTCGCTGAGGCTCGTGTGGTAGCCGGTTGTAATTATAGAGCAACCTGTACCTGACAGCCCACGATACTATCGACCCGAAGATCAAGAATATAATGAGCCTTTACCGCATCTCACGTATTAGCAAACACCCCCGGGGAAAAAGTCAGGGATCAGGTGAACGGACAGAGTAGTGAAATTCATGGTAAATGTCAAACTGGTGCTGAACAAAGTAAATAGCCATGTGGGTAGGGTATAAGTCGAGAAGGATATCACCCAGAAGAATATCCGCTGAAGTAGGTAAACGATAGAGTAGGCCAAAGAGGCCGATAGCCAAAATATCGACTGGGTGTCCTGCGAAGATATGGTGGGGAGGGCCCCGGATGGTTCAGAGGAAACGGGAGAGATGGCGGACTCGAACACAGCAGAGTTGAACGACGGGGATGCCATGACAACTAGCCGTAGGGAGGAGATTCAAAATCTCCCTAGTATGACGGAGAAGAACAGTTGGTTTGATTTTATTCGGTTCCACCGCCTGCGTTAGACTTTGGATGGGGGAAGTCGAAGTGAAGTTGAGGGTGAATGTGGGAGACAAGAGGATTCATGGTGATAGGAAGAGGCTCTGCTCCAAGAGAGCCTTGAGACGCGAATAACATGGGCATCTGACACGTACAGTACTGTACAGTACGGGTACTCGAGTATCATACAGTTCGTACAGCACACCCACCACATCTCATTCTTTTCTATTCGATCGTCCCGCACCGGTATTCCAACCAGGTGTCCCTGCGACGTCTCACTCTTCCTATGGAGAGATAGCGGGTACGGTACTGTGCCAATTTATTATCATGGAGTCAAATCTTTATTCCTTCCGCAGGTGACTGAAAACCCTTCCAACCGAACCCCAAAGAGCCCTAGCCCAAGATCTCGGATCACTGTTGATCTTGGCCCAAACACCCAACTTATCGTGCATGACGTCATATGAATTCGGCAAAACACTTCTGCTTCAGCCTCACATTCTGCAGAAAATCCGACAAAGTTTTTCCCCTCTTCAGAATTTGCAAAAAGGGAAGACCTGTCCTCATTTCCCCCCCCCCTCCTCTGCTACCATACAGGCATCAGAGGGGGTGAATACAATAAGAACCCCGATGCAAGAATTCGAAAAAACAAAACGCAGCCCCAAACAAAAGGAGAAGCAAGTTAAGAAATTGAATAAAAAAAACCCACCCCTCTCATCAGTTTTTCCATATTCCGGTGGGTATCAATCATATCATCGTATCTATTCAAGGTCTACTCTGGTATTGATTCGATGACAGGCTTCGTTTTATCTGTAGGGTAGAGAAGTTAGTCCATGCCGTTTCTGGGTATGAAGGATTGCGAGGGAGGGGTGTAAATCTGGGGAAGAAAGGAAAAAAGAGAGAGTAAAAAGAATATCACGATAGCAAAGAGGGTACTAACGCAGACGAAAGGGAACTCGTTTCAGATGGAGCATTAGCGGTGCATACATACAGAACGCCACGAAATCTTTGAACGGTCTGAACTTGTCTTTTGGTTCTGGGTAGCACCAAGCGGCGTCCTTGATTGTGACTCCTGAAGGTTTGGGGAGGGGGTGTTAGAAATGCTCCCAACCTTCGTGCCTGAAAATAGGGACACTATTTGTAACAGATAGCCCTAGGGATAAGAAGGAAATGAAACAAAGAGTTTTAATTACCATCAACTTTGACATTGTAATACGCTGCGGTTCCCTTCCGCGGACAATAACTTGAAGTATCCGACTTTTCGAGAAACTCCGAGTTCACGGAGCTATGATATTCAGGTTAGCAACCATCCCGCGGCGGATAAGCGCTCCGCTGTCTTGGAAACGTACTGTGGTGGGAACTATCGGGGAATATTTTACCAGAATCAGCAACTGAACAAAGTGACGTGCAAAAAGAAAAGGAGAAAGAGGAGAAAGAAAGATTGCCGGTAAGTTAGTAGTGGGGTACCGGGTTTCCGGAGCGAAGAGGTGGAACAAATTAGGTGCCCTTGTAACACTCACATAAATGTTTCCCTCGACTGTCTCGTAAAGGTCCGAGCTTGCGATGACAGTTCCATTAACCTTTGCAGTAGCTGTTGGCGCCATGTTGACTGAGTGGTTTAGTTAGACTATGGTTGGTTGGCCTATGAAAGAGGAATTGAAAGTGATTTCTCCGAGGCGAAGAGAGCGGGCGCGGAGAGAAAAGCTAAGGAGGAGGAGGAGGGTAAGGAAGTGAGGGTCGGGTGAATAAGGAGAGTAATGGGCAAACTAGCCAGAATTATTATTATGATCTGACAGCAACGGGGAGGTGGACAGTGAGATGTGCTCGTACTGTAGTCTACTCGAATGCTCGAGTACCGATAGAGTACTAGTACTGTACCCTATCATACATGCTGCTGCTGCTATCATACCTGCAGGATGACACTCAATAGCTGAGCAAGAATTGCACAAGATGCCCGTACCGCACCAGTAGGGTATGGCACTCGAGTATGATACAGTACAGAATGATTGTCGACAATTCGAACAAGTTGAATTTGAGCCCCAACTTACACGGCAATTCTGCACGCTACGGGTAATACCGCAGACTGGTACGGGTGAATCCACCCCACTCCTTGCGGGTAAGAGAAAAGAAGGTGGTGATATTCAGCTGCGATAGTTTCGAATATCAGCCCTAAAGCACTCAAGCACGCAATGTGCAGTTTGTATGTAATATCACGGCATGGTCCGACCCAAGTGCCCTTACAACGTTTCAACCTGCCGTACGCGAGCAACTACGATATCTAGATACGGTCTGCTAGACTGACCGTGTAGAATAAGCCACAGCCGTGCTCTGGTACAGCACTGTACTGTATTCACCCCAGGCTGGTTAACGTGGTACTGTGCGTTGAGGGTCAACCTTCTGCGGTGGAGTTTGATTGATGGTGGTAGAATCATTTTCGAGGCTCCTAGAGCACCGCTATTTTTCCCACTGGCTTCCAGGTGGCTATAATACTGTACAGTACTGCCACACAAGTGGAGAGGCATAGCATACCGTAGTCAAGGTGTTCGGTACCATAACCGATTAACTCTCCACAACCATCTCTATCACGAACTACGGTGGGGAAGGAATCATGGTACTGTTCGGGTGGCTCACCATGGTTGGCTCGAAGCTTCACGAGCTCAGTCCTAGCCGCCTTCTCCCCCACTGGTGCTACTATGATACTACAGACTACTCAGGTACACGAGTATACCTTATACAGGACAGCACCCGTGGTCTACTTCGTCCAGGTACGGCACGGCAAAACTGCCTCCATAAGCAAACAAAAGGGGAAGAGGAGATGATCCCGCCCTGCCCTGCTTTCGCTCATCAACCCCAAGTCCCCCAATCTACCCGCCTGCATGTTGCCGATACTGGTACAGCACAGTACCAGTACATGAAGCAGCCGGAATGGACTGTGGTTGCTAATAGGGAGCGGGGAGTCGTTCCTCTTTCCTTACCCTAGCGAGCGGTGCGTCGAACCAGCTAAATCCACTTAGTCTAATGCTAGCACCAGTACCCGTCCTGTACAAGTGCTTGAGTAGTCTAACGAAGACGCTTGGGGAAAGGGTAGCTTACTCGAGTACCTTTTAGAGGTTGGTTCCTCTTTCCCCTTTAAGTTAGGTGATTGGCGAAATTGAGCTTGCAGAGTGCAACAGGATGGCGAAATATCGCGGGCACCAAAGTTGGGATAGGATCAGGATAAGCTGGGAGGAACACAAGGTACTCGAGTGGTTCGGTAAGCACGAGTTGCTACGCTCGAGGAAAGAAAGAGAGGGATAAAGGAAGCCTGGGGAATGGGGAACGGGAAGCGAGGGCAGGGAGGAATATTTTGGTATAAATCGCCCCACCAGCCCCGCTATCCCCATGAATGGGGGGAGGGGACAGAGCCTCGAGTTTCGAAATCATTTCACCAGCTTCTAAAAAATCGATCCACCTCTTCTGCACATTCTGTGAGCGCGTGAATATAAACAATCCATCTACAGGAACCTTTTCAACTTTCCGCTTTCCGTTTTGCCTTTGGCTTTACCTTTCCGTCTCACCCCTTTATCTGCAGACCTATTTCTCCCCCCTTTCTCCTTGCCATGGATTCAGAGCAATTCCGGGCAGCTGCTTACTCTGCCATTGACCAGAGTAACCTCCCTCCCTCCCTCCCTCCGCCCCCACCAGCTTCACTCTACCAACGTCTGCCTACAACTAACAAACGGACCATTGGATAGTAATCGACTACTATGACACTATCGAATCCCGCCGCGTAGTCTCTAACGTCTCGCCTGGATACCTAAAACCCCTCCTCCCTTCGGGACCCCCAGCCAATCCCGAACCCTGGGCCGACATTCAATCAGACATAGAATCCAAGATCCTCCCCGGGATAACCCATTGGCAAAGCCCTAACTTCCTCGCATTCTTCCCCGCGAACTCCTCATACCCCGGTATCCTGGGAGAACTCTACTCTGCCACCTTCAATAGCGCAAACTTCAACTGGCTCTGTTCCCCCGCCGCGACAGAGTTGGAGACAATTGTCCTAGATTGGCTTGCACGGTTGCTCAACCTGCCGGAATGCTTTCTGAGCACGAGCAAGAATGGCGGTGGGGGAGTTATTCAGGGGAGTGCCAGTGAGGCTATTTGCACAGTCATCGTCGCAGCAAGGGAACGATACTTGGGCAATCTCGCTGCCGCAGGCAAATCGGTGGAGCAGAGCGAGGAGATCATTGACAACAATAGATCAAAACTTGTCGCACTATTCTCAGACCAAACCCACAGTTCTACACAAAAAGGCTGTCAGATTGCCGGCGTAAAACATCATTCCATCCAAGTCCCCGGCAGTGCCACAGAGAACTACGTTCTAACGGGCCCACTCCTTCGCAAGGCCCTAGAGGAACTAACAGCGAAAGGCCTACACCCCTTCTTCCTAACTGTAACCCTTGGCACCACCGCCACCTGCGCCGCTGATGATTTCGCTTCCATAGTCCCTGTGTTGAAGGATTACCCAAACCTCTGGGTCCATGTCGACGCGGCGTTCGCCGGCGCAGCTCTCATCCTCCCGCAATACCATCATGTCCCGGCCCCCTTCAAACATTTCGACAGCTTCAACATGAATATGCACAAATGGTTGCTAACAAACTTTGATTGCTCGTGCCTCTACGTCAGGACCCGCAAGCACCTACTAGACGCCCTCTCTATAGCCCCCCCCTACCTCCGAAACCCATTCTCAGAGCAAGGCCTAGTCACCGACTATAGAGACTGGCAAATCCCCCTCGGCCGCCGGTTCCGCGCGCTCAAGATCTGGTTCGTGATGCGCTCTTACGGGGTCTCGGGACTGCAGAGGCATATTTGGGATTCGATCCGGCATGGGGAGAGTTTCGCACAGTGGGTGCGCGATCGCGCAGACATATTCGAAATCGTCGTGCCGCCGGCGTTTGCACTTACAGTATTCGCAATCAAGACGACACGGAGGGAGGAGAGTAACCGCCTTACCAGAGTTGTGTATGAGGCGGTGAACGCCGATGGGGAGATATTTATCACTAGTACGGTTATCGACGGGATCTATGCCATTCGTGTTGTAGGTGGTGGGCCCAAGATCCGAGAGGAGGTGCTGAGGAGGGCATTCGAGATTCTTGTTAGCAAGACGGAGGAGGTGCTTAAGGCTGAGGGTACACCTCAGGCTAATGGTATCAATGGCGTCAACGGGGTTGTGAAGATTGACTGCGTGAATGGCGTAGATGACATCAAGCTTAGTGGTGTCGATGGCATCGCTACGCTAAAGTAGGAGGTTTGGCATTTTTTTGGGGGGGAGGGGTCTGGGTTTCGCCTAGAGCTGCCTGCGAGTGATAATACATGTTGAGTCGCGATCCTAGGGGTTCTCTATTTACCTACTTTTTCCCCTTGTTTGTCATTTTGCACATGTATGATACAATATTGCGATACTATTAGCTTAAGAAAGCACTCCTTAGTTATTTTTCAATTTGTATCCTTCGGAATGATATTAAAATCTGTACACAAGAGTTGCGTATTCTGACTCCATATTTCAAGGTATGGTACTCGCAAATCAATTCCCATTCTGGCAGGCCTATTATTTATGGGGGTACTGAAATACAGGATTAATTTTACACTAGATGATACAGATAATCGGTTACTAACTTAACTTAACTTAGGTCATAAGCTAATCGGTGTCCCACACCGGTAAATCACATTAGGGGAAACTACTTGCCAAGGGGAAAAAGTATGCATTGTCCCTAAAGTCGTTAAACTCTAGCGCGTAGCAACGGCTGAGGATCAGAGCGGTAGCACAGACCGGTGATTTGCTTAGGATTAGGGACAATCCAGAGTTCCCCCTCGACCCCCTCAGCAAGCACGGACTCGATATAGCCACAGCGCTCAAAACACCGCAACATATATATACTAGTATGATATGATACTATGCTACCGGTATCCATCGTGGTAGTGATAGAAACGATCGGGAAGTAATGTCGCCGTAGTAGATGTAGTCATGACTACTCGAATAGGCTTATGTCCCAGATTGTAAATTGGACCGGAAAGTCTCACCCTCTCACTGGTTCAAGGGATAGCATTGGCCGTCCATGGCATTGAGCGTCCCGGTCCGAACTGTTTTCATACCGGTACCCAGAGTGCCCGAAGGATCTGATTGGTAAACGGGCGCCATACGGCACGGTCTTCTTATCATACCCGTCTCAATTGGAGACAGTAGTTGCAGAAACAAGCTGAAGCTGCTCCGGTATGGGACGCGGGGTTTGGTTCGGGGAGTTTGTTGCTCCGTTCCTTTCCCAGGCAACCAATGCTATACTCCTCTCTGCTCTCATCGTGAAGTGGGGTTGAGCTGATTCAGGTTATAGATATATAAACTCCTCCCAACAGCTTTCTTCTCTCTTTCCCTCCAGCATCCAAACCTCAAGAATGGCAGCAACTCAAACCGCTCCCACCCTCTCGATCGGCGTCCTCCTCTTGGACAATCACGAACTCCTGGACAGCACCGGGCCAATCGACCTTTTGACAAATGTCTCCCATAAATTCCTCACCCAGCTCCCGCAGACGGAGGCATTCCTCCCGCTCGCGCCGCGGATAACATGGCACTACATCTCCCACAGCCTATCCCCCATGAGCGCAGCCGGGGGCCCGCATCTCCTCCCGACAACCACGTACACCACATGCCCGCCCCTCGACGTCCTCATAATCCCGGGCACCGACGTGCTCGCGCCCCTGCGCGACGACGTGAAGGATTTTATGGTCGCGCGGGTTGACGAAGTTCAGGCTGTGCTCGCCGTGTGCTCTGCCTCGCTAGTGCTGGCGAAGGCGGGGGTGTTGGCGGGGAAAAGGGCGATGAGTAACAAGATGGTGCTGAAGGCGATAGGGCAGGACGATGCGTTTGGGGCGCACTGGGTTCCGAAGGGGAGGTGGATGAGGGATGGGAATATTTGGACTTGTGGCGGCGTTACGGCTGGTATGGATATGACGGCTGCGTGGATGTTGGACAATTTTGATAATGCGCTGGTGAAGTGGTCGTTCGAGGTTGCGGAGTTTGAACCGAAGGAGGGGGGATGGAGTGGATTTGATTATTTGACTGGAGAGGTGTAGGCTTTAGCAGTTATTTTTGTTTTGAGTGAGATGCGTTATATATCTTTACTCAGTTCGCTTTGCTCTCTTTTGGTAGAAGATGGGTGAAATTACTGTTCGATCTGGTAGCGCAAATTACCCCGTTACCATATGAGCAGTCAGTCTTACGAGTGATATTGGCGAACTTGACCCAAAAAACTACCACCCCCTCATCCTCTGTGTCCTTCTGCTGGTTCCATGAGACCACAGCAGCCTTGCCACGCTGAAACCCGCCCTTGCTTTTCAAGTGGGCTTAAGATTCCCCCTTGTATTCACCGCCCCTCCCCCACTAACCACGATCACCAGACGCCACACTAGCCGGTTGTCAAGTAGAGCATCATAGCCTGTCACTCGTTCCCCGACTGACTTACTCCCCCATCCACACGCGCCGGATAATGCAGACTATGCCTACCCCAACTCAAGGAAGCATTCGAGCTCGTTGACATAGTTTTTCTCGGAAAAAGGAAAAAGGAACTCCTTTGGGTAGCACGAATCATGTTATATAGCCACTTATCTCGGAGGCCCGGTGCAAAAAATTGCCCCCCACCAGCAGACCGGGTCTGCCGGTGGGATAAGGTTCTGTTCCAGTCCCTGCTTGTCTCCTTTCTTCAGGAAACCACTAAACTCTGTCCGTGAGGTTTACTCGATGGCGGGCGCGCCGGGTAAGGCAATAGAAAGAAATAATCCACAAACACAAAACAAAACGATATAAAACGCATTTTTCCCGTCAGCGTCCCTAACGAGAACAGGCTTCGCGTCGAGGCCATCGCTCTGCGTAGGGGGGAGGTTACCAAGGAGGTCCGGGTTGCACTGGGCATCCTCCCATGTCCAGGCCTTCTGGTATACTTCAAGCTCTCGGAGAGGAGTGTAGGTTTCAGTTTGATGGAGGTGGCTGAGGCGGGATCTGGTACTCACGTTTTCACTGTGGCAAAGGTGTTTTGTAGCGCTCCCCTCGCGCTCCCCTCAAAGCCACCGACGCTATGGCCGAAAAGATCCCACAGGCGGCCTTCACCGGAACTTTGTCTGCCAGATGTTAAAAACCCGATCCTGGATTCGGGACCCGCGCAAGCAGGTGGACATCTTCTCGTTGCTTCCCGAGCAAGCGCGTCCTAATGGAAGACGCTATCGACGCTGTAGCGGAGTTGGTTAGCTCGCAAGGATGAGATCTCTAGCATCAGCTACGGCTAGGGTGATCTGAAGAACGCATGCTGTGCATCAAATGGCTTGTGTTGAAGTTGAAGGGAAAGGTCTCGCGAGTTGGGGTTCCTCTTTTCTTGCGTTTGCAGCATGGAAGGAGTGGCGGTGCACTTGGGATCGGGAGTTTGTTGGGGGGGGTATTCGAGAGAACACTGTGAGCGCTCTTCAGGGTGTGGCGGAACGGGAGGGAGTTTGCTGGTGCAGTTTGCCAATTATCTATCAATCCCATTCCAGAAACTTCTAACATCACTAAGGTCGGGCGGACATTGCTGGTATGTATTCGGCAACTGCTGATGCTGGCGAGGTCGAAGCGATCCTTGGAAGAGTTCAAATGGGAGTCGTGGACTATAAGGCTCTGTTTCCTGTTCTCTATGACAAGACACCTTAGCAATTCCGATCATGACCTCCAAAGTTGTAAAAGCGTACACCGGAACCTTTCCAGGTCATCGGCGGTCAATCATGAGCAAACGAAATTTGAGAACTTTCCATGATAGGATCCCTTAATCACGTCACTGCAGGCGGAAAGGCAGAGAAACCCCTTCCCATAAATTGGAGGCCGGAGCAAGTCTCTGGGAACGGGAAAAACTATAGAGGAAGAGCGACAGATATTTTTCTAATATGGATTGCTAGCCACGAACTGGGTACCGGTATATGAAATTAGCCTCGGATTTCAAGAGTGGCCCGGGTTCCCAACCAGCGAGGACAAAGTACGCTCGCAAATACCAACGGAGAGCAGGAGTTTGGAGGGATGAATTACCTGCCTTTAATCCTGCTGAGGGGTTGGAAAACACCAGGGGAGGAGAAAATGATGGCCCCACATCGTTACTCATGGGGAATCCCTTGGATATGTGATATAGTATGCACGAACTTGCCTCATAGTTTTTGTCGTTCTCTATGTGGCTCCACTGGGGTGGGTTGGCTGTGGTGATTGGGTTTTCATAGGTTGAGAGCAATCGCAATTCCATAGACTGTTAGACTATGATACTATCCAGCGGTGCAATGCACGCCAGTCGAATGTCTACCTAGTAGGTAGATTCAAGCGCGGTTTGGCGAGTAGACTAAAAGCACCCCATTCAAACAAATAGCACGAAACAATTTACCAGGAAATTTCATCCCACAAGGGAACTACATCCAATGAATGCAAACACCTCCAACTCCCTGTCTCCGGCTATTTCAACCCCTGCCTCATTCTTCCTCCCCTTGCGCTTCTCCTTCCATTACTCGAGCACTCCCTCTCCTTCTTCTCCTTATCCCGCATCTTCTCCTCCCTCCTCGCTCTTCTCTTGCATCTCCTCCTCCTCCCTCACCACCCCTCCTTCTTCTCCCGCTTCTTTTGCTTTCTCTTTTACTCTTCTACTCCTGCTGTTGCATCTGTATCACCTTCCCCCTCAATTTGCCGTCCCCGGTTTTCTTCTCATTTTCCTTTCATTTACCTCGACCCTTAAACTTCTCCCTCCCCTCCCCTCCCCTTCCGCTCCGTTCCTGCTTTCACCTGATCTTCTACCAGCACTTCTACTGCCACCTTACCTTCCTATCTCTTCCGTTCCTTATCCTCCTCTTTCTCACCAAGCTTCTGCAGGGTATTCTGTCTAGCTGCCCAATTTACTACTGCAGTCCCGCCCACCACTCCGGTCTTGTTTACCCTTCGCGGTTCTCTAGCCTTCTCCGCTTCTTTGCCTTTTCTTTCCAACCTTCCATTTCCCTCTCTCATCCCGTTCCCCTTCACCTTCCTGTTTACGAGTACTCTTATATTCCATTACTTTGCTGCCTTATGATTATTGCTAATAAAAACAACCTATCCCCCATGTCCATTAACCGCACCCAGGTCCCCTTTAGGTTTCTACGCTATCTCCCCAATCGGCAAGCTCGGAATAAGCTACAAGCCCCCTCCCCCCCAACAACCAGTCGAGTGCAGAGAAACCTCTCTAGGATACACTTCGTTGACGATTAGCCACCTCAGGATACTTGCATAGGATAGAGATCAAATGCTAGATAGAGCCGAGTACTTTTTGGCTTTCTTTTACGGTATTTTTGAGTGGCGAAGGGATAATTTGGTGGACTCGAGGATGGAGATGCTGAGGATATCACTGGTAGGGCAATGGAGTTCTGGGTTGGGATTTTCCATTTCCTGGGTCGGGTTGGGGAGATGGGTTGAGCTTTTGGTACTCAGGATACAGTCGGCGTGTGGGTTGGCGAAAGCATCGTGTGGATTGGTGAACCTTTTGAAATTAGAATCCCCCCAGTATAGCATTCTCCCTCAGATGGTTGAGAGTTACTGGTATGTGTTGGTTCAAGTCTACATTTTAAATTCCGGCACCAGAAAATTATTTGAAAAAAGTTTGAAAAGTCATGATAATTGTCATGTATAATAATAAAAAATTTAGAGTTAGAGTAATTGTATTATCTACTAGTACATATAGCTATAAGATAATTGATGATATCAGTAATTACTAGCTACATACCCTCTATATTTGAAAATGTATGATACTATACAAGTTGAAATGGGAGTATTGAACTCTTTTGTTCCAAGTGGGAAAATTCATTACACCTTAGACGACACATCCTCGAAATCCTACGAAAAAAAAGCCAGATTGTTTTCCAAAGCCCTAGGGACATTCAGGCCTTTTTTTACCCATAATAATTATATGAATTAGTGCCATAGTACAGTACAGCGACATATCTAATAGTTGGTCGCGCATTTCACACCAGATGTAGTACTCAGTCTCACAACACGGGCAGAACCAATTCGACCAGAGCAATTTGACCGTCGCGATGAGCCCTCCAGGATTCGAGAAAGACAGTAGCAGCTCTGGAGCACACGCGAATCCCCCGAAACAAGTATGACACCATTTTCTTGAGCCCTCATACATTATAAATACAAATTTCCGGAGCGCGATAGGATTTCCCTACACCCGATATACCGGTGTGAGATGTCGAACCTTTACCATGGTTTTCTAAAATATATATGATGTAGATAATGCATAATCATTGAACAGAATTTCCGAGCTCTCCTATCATATTATACGACTAATTCCAAAGAGTCTATCAATCATCCTTAGATTCTCGGCTACTCGAATATGTAATATAATTTCTAGCAGTGGTAGTAGCAGCTCGTGAGGGATGTACTGTACTCGAGTATAGTGCGCTGTGGATTGAATTCGAGTAGCGCGTGTTCGTCTTTGGGCATATCGGTGCTGTGTTGCGAGGGGTACAATGCGCCAATTGTGTAATTTCCAAGAAGTATGTATCATATAAGTTCAATAGACCCTATTAGGTCAGGTTGGATCAGGGGAATGATTCATGCTGGATAAGATATTATTATTATTATTATTTACCTGTCGGTTGATAGAAGGCATGGTAAACAGCAGACCTTGAATCCAATCGCCGAAACAGTTCTCCCCACCACACCCGTCCCGTCGCGCAGACAAAAAGTCGGAAACCCCAACGACTTTCCACGTCCGGCGTTCCGGGAACAGGGCTTGGGAAAAATCAGTAGACATGGCTCGAACCATCATATGATACCACACCTCGGCTTAGCTACGAAGAGTCAATGCAGGCGAGGAGCACATTAGTGCAGTCACACCCTATCACTCGCACCTAGAACTTTTACCGGAAGATGGGTGCTCCTAGCCACGCGCCCAACTCGTGACACCCGACTCGGAGGCCGGACGCAATGCCCTAAACAGGATCACCACGATTCCTGAATGCCCTATCATGTACTCCCCTGTTATACACTTTTTCACCCCCGCCTGAGGTCAGATTGTCATACCACTTGGCGTAGGGAATCCTTTTTCGTGTCAAGTAATCATGGTCGTAACATTCGATGATGATGAAAAAATGGGTAGCTTTGGCCACCAGTGAGCCCAGACTGGAGGAGGGGTGGGTGTCGGGGTAGGAGATGTGGGGCCGAATATTGTTAGGCAATCGTGCATTGAACAAAAGGAAAAAAGTATAGTATCGGTAGGATGAGCATCTATCCCCACAAGTGATATTATGTGAAACGCGGAGTTGGCCCGAGTGGGTAAGGTGTCAAGAATCCACTAATTATAGTTAGTGGCCAACTAGCGGGAGCTCAGGAGATCTATTCCCCTCGACATCATGAGTTATTATTATACTCCCGGTATCGATCATGCAGGGCAGAAACATTAAGACATCCTACCCAATGGAGGGAGGAAGAGAAGGGGGGGGCGCGGGGATATCGAGGGCCTTCACCCTCCCCAATAACCTTGCACCCGTAATTCTCAGAGGTTTGTAATCACATCTGGGCCAGCATATACTTGCATACGCTAGATAGCCCAATGATAAGGAGTAGCAGCAGCGCATAAAACTGACCTCGACTCGAGTGCTCGCAAGACCCCTTCCTTGAGCTCTCCCCAATCAAACAACCACAAAAGGCACAGTGCCCATATTCAGCTCTGATGCACGGTACTTGGCTACATATGCGGATCCAGCTGTGTCCACAAAACGTCAGAGAATTGCGAGTGGCGCGAAACAGACCGGGTATACGAGGTAGTACCGGTACGATAAAGTCGGATTCTAGACCACGGCCCCAATCGTAGGGGTAAGGTAAGGTCTGCAATCTGCGGGGTATGATAGAAAAAAAAGGAAGGAACAAAAAGGAGTGGGGAAAAGGACAAATAATTATTATAAAGGAAATGAAAAAAACGGTTCTCCCATGATTTGTAACAATAAAATGCAAGGTCCGATTGTCATACAGACCCACTACTGCGTACTCGTATTATGATGACAAAAGGCGTCCGCCAGGATTGTCACGTACCGTCAAACCACGCCTTGCTGCATTGCTCGCCCCACAACCATACCGTATTATCTCCCCCGGACGAGAAAAAATCAAGTTGGGTCCGAGTGGCCACGCCACAATCGCATCAACGCCCAAGCTCCTACTGTACCAGGAGTCGCCGTCCAGAGTCTTCCCGTTGAAAACAGTGCCACGAGGGGGCCATGTGGATTTGGGGGGGGGGGGGGGTGTGGTTGGAACAGGAGCATAATCCTCCGTTAATCAGGCTACAGCGCAAAGGATACGAGTAGATGGGACAGGATATTTTTCAGGTAAGCCGAGGGGGGTTTGGTTCGCCGTAATTTGAGACCGCTGTCGGGTTAAGCCGTTGGAAATGCCTGCATCAAGGTATCCGAGGTGATGGAACCTGGATTGGCATCGATAAAACTGTCCAATATCTGTCTACTATACCTAGTACACACTACCGTAGTGGGGTAGCATCTCCTTAGAGAAGGAATTCGGGTGATTATGGTTCTGGAATCCCACACTTGACTAATTTACTCACAAAAATTGCCACAATCCTCGCGAGACCTTTAGTGTCAAGTGCAGGATCCTAGAACCATACCAGCCATAAACCTCAAGTTGAGTCTCGTGCCGCATTACCGCAAAAGGGGTGGGCTTCGATCACCGAACTCTAGCTCAGTTTCTCAGGGCTTGATCATCAAAGCGCAGACCCAGCTCAGAATGTGATAAACCATATACTTACCCACTTTCCAAAATTTCCATTTGGTGCAATCGCGCCACATCACCATTTTCAACTAGAAAACTTGGCTATAGCTTTTTCAATACATTAGTCAGGTAAGTCACATTTCTCATACACTCCGGAGATCCTTCCCAACACCCCCCCCCAATTGTCGAGAAGTGTTTCATGGACCCAAAGCCGTTATGATGTTCCTACTCAAATAGGTCAACGACTCTTAGCATAACCTATCTGCATACAAAGTTCACGGGAACCAGTGTTGCTCCCCCAGAGTTCTAATTTTAAATGCCTGAGCGTTTGGCTCGCCATCTTTTAAAAAGAGTAATCCTAGGAGGTTGTAAAAGATGTTTTAGGAACTATTTCTGATAGGGGTAGGTTTTGTGCCTAGTTCTAAATCTCCAGGTTCGTAAGCTTTTATTGAAGGGCTAGACTAATTTTCGGCTCCTTACTGTGCAATTCTGTCAGATTGCCGTTTCCTTCCGAGCAGTTTTTCCCTCTTCCGTTTCTGCCATGCCCTACCGTAAGAAGTGGAATGATTGAACCTCACGTTATGACGTCCAGAACTCCCTTCTTTGGAATAGGAGGGGGAATCACACCGGAAGAAGCTGGCTGTGTCTCAGTCCTCCACTGGTACAAATAAACAAGGTGATAGAGTGGGGTTCAATCACCCCATTTCTAACGGTACTCCATTCCTTGAGCTTTGGTTCCTACGCCAAAAGACCTTTTCTAAATCCTTCCAAATTCCAATGGTACCGCTTGGTAAATAGGAGCATTGTTCGCAAAGCACGTTTCTGAAACCACAATCTAACTGCGGTACCGCCATAGCCTTGAAGCTAGCGGGCAATCCCCAATTACCCAACCGGCATTCCTGCAGGCATGGAGCGGAAAGGTGCACATCTTGCAGCTCTCGGGCAGGAAACGATGATATGATATTAGGGCAAAAGAAAACGACACCCGCATGACAGCGTGAGTGATATTTCATGAGGGCAGATCTATTTAGATCTATTCCAGGAACGGAATAAGCAAGTAGAACGAACGTACCAACGTGCAATATCTCGAAGTTATATGAACTCCATCTTTTAATGGGGCGGGCACTAGTACCGTAAAAACCGAAATAATGGAGAATCTCTCCGGGACGTTGGAGCTGCATCTCCGAGTAAGGTCTGTTGGATCCTTGTTTTTTCCTCTTCTTCTTTGTCTCAGCTGAGGGCTGAAAGACAATATTTTCGCTCTGTTTTTCCCCCCGATAGAGCGGGGGGGGTTCTGGACGTATTAGCGCCATTCTCAATTATGCAGGTATGATATGTCGGTTTTTACGGTATTGACTGGGAGCGGGAAAAGTGAACACTCATGCAAATTTATGCCAAGGAGCTAAGGTACGTTCCCATGCTAGTACGGAGCATCGAGGATAAGTTGAGTTTGTCGAACCCCTCTCTGGTCGGGGGAAGTGGAATCTCGACCGCTGCAAGAATGGGATCCCCTCTGACATGGCCACAGGGCGGGGGTTCGACAGGCCCAAACACAGTACTTGTATTAGCGGAGAATGCCGAGTATGGGTAAGCTGCGAGAAAAATACGGTTAAATACTGGAGTGTAAGTACGAGTGCTCAAGTACGAGTACTGTACACACAATGTAATTTCGACCAACGAGCCAAGGTTTGACCGACTTAGGTTCACACACTAAGCACGGCACTTTTACTTGCAGGCGTCGTCACCAAGCCAGGAGAGGGTGAACAGGAAGACCGATTATTGGTGCCCGGCATTCACGTTGTTCTCGCCCAATCCAAGGGTATCCCAAAACCCTGGCGTGTCTTACTGTATTACTCGAGTACTTGTAACCTGGATAAGAGCAACATGTCTGAGGAGATCAAACTTTCCCCTCCAAGTAACGCGTCGTTCCGTTTTGCCGGCACTTTCTCTCGTCCCCGCCAAAAAAAATATATATATTGGAAAGTCAGTCGTCCCGAGACATATTTCTCTTATTCAAGTTATGATAATACGGAGTACGGTATGCCGAAGCCACTCCTAGACTCCCGGATACTCCTAAAATGGGCAAACGCAAGGTCGTACAAGCGACTCATAGGAACCTCTCAAAAGAGTACTGTAGTTGTCTTAGGGGGTGATATCGGGCGGCACCGGGTGCTAAGCAATTCCTAGACTTCCGGGATACTTTTGAGGTTCTCAAGCAAAACCGGGTCAACACGAGCAGAAAACTAGGTCCGCAAGAATAACTCCCACTCCGGTGCTTTAATTCGCTAGGAGGTGCGCCGGTCCCTACCTTGACTATCGCATTTAGCCGTCCACCCGCCAATTCACAAAGTGTCTGGAGAGGAAATTGCCAATACCTGGTGATTTAGCCCTAACCCAAAAGAAGATGAAAAATTAATACCTTCGATGCTACTTGCAGATGCTTTGTGAATCGGGGAGAAGTATGATATGATACTCCCGGTTCTGTAGCTAGAAAGTATCCGATGCATCTTATCCGTGGTGAAAGTGGAGGAGGGGTATTGAGTCATGTATTTCTCTACTCGAGTAGTCTGTCTCGGGAATTAGGTTATCATTCTCCATTATTATTCTGCCCTGACTTCCACACTTCTCTCCTCTATTTGCTTACGTGAAAACTATCACCACCGTCACACCGATCGCGCATACCTGTTTATCAGCGTCAGTACAATTGGCGAGTGACCGGTGATGACAAAAGTGTTTCCTCTTAAGAGGATGGGTGCGGCGGAGAGGGCTTTCTCCCCGAGGATACGTATTGAAAACGGGAGGGTGACATGCCCATGTACTCGTACCGTACTGCATTTACGGCACATGCCAAAAGCAGTGTCCTCCGTGAAACGCCGAATTGGTGGTGACTGTTTCTGTGGTAACCAACCAAACCTCAAGACTTGAAGTTATGCACACCTCTGGGGAGGTACATGTACCAGCCCAATTTTGTCAGCACCTCACATCGCGAATATCGGAGTACCGGACATGTTTCACTCTCATCAAATTTTGGATCCCTTGCATGTCTAACTTCTCCAGATGCATATACCTAGTTAAAAATAGGAGACCGATGACTCGTATCTACCCCACAGAGAAAGGACTGCCCGACAGTGCATCAGGTTGGTTTCAGTCTCTCAAAGTTCGTTGATGTTGTGATTCTCAAATTACGAGTAGAGATCTGGCGCTATCACTGTCTGAGAACAGGTACTCGAGTAAAAGACCCATTACGCTGCGCCCGGCAGATAGGTCCCGGCTCCTGCCGCCAAACCAACCCCCCCTCGGCCTTCGAGTTACAGGGCATTCCGTGCCCCTCTCGCCCGATAAGATACCTTCTCGACCGAGCCCATCTCCGGAAATGCAGAACGGTGCGGTACTCGAGCGCCATGCGTACCGTAATCAGAGGGACTCCCGGAACAGCAGTTCCAGAGGTTCTGATTGGTCCATGGGTTACCCGCGCTGGGGCGGTAATGGTGATGATGCTGCCGAAGCGGGAAGTTCGAGTCAGTTGGATCTGACCTGCAGTGTGATGGTGGAAAGGAGTCCACCACACGTCGGAGTATTGTAAGAAAAAGAAAAAAAGTGTAAAAAAATATGAATAAATACCTGGGCAAATTTACTGGAATAGTTAAACCTCGCACGGGGACGTCCAAAATTCCCACTCTTGGATTAGGGGGGCAAAACGCTGCGATAGCTGAACCACTCAGCCTCAGCCCAAGACAAAAAGAAGAGTAAAAAAGTTCCAAGCTCTCTACCAGCAAAAGCAACTCCAAAGTCCAAGCGAGAAGTTCAATTATTCCAGGAGATACGCGATGATACAAGTACCACCTCTGTCTGGTCTAGTGATTAGCGAATCATAGCCGTTGGCTGACATGCCTCCACATCTGCAACCCGGGCAGCACCGAGCCCCCACACCGCACAGGCCCCTCTCAGCAACTGCTCTATGGGGGTACTCTACTCGAGTATTTGTGAGAGAAGGTGAGAAGGGTGAGTTTGTCAAAAGAATTACCATTGGCCCAGTTCCAAGCATCCACGCATGAGCCATCGCTCTCTCACTTGAGCATGAATGTGGCTGACAAACCCCCTTTTCACCTTCTCGCGCGATACTTCTTCTTTCAACAGCACTTGTATTACAATGCCCCGCCAAAATGCCAAGCCAAGGTACAATACCAGCCCGAGCAAACTCAATGCCTCCATGCACTGGTTCCCATCGTGCAAGCACTGTATCGTACTCGAGTGCCCACGATAAAGTTTGTGATCATTTAATTTAACTTAACTGAACTCGCGACATAACCCCTGTATCCCTTCTCCGGTGGCCCTCGTATAGCGCATACTGGCACTCGTAATAGGCGGGGAAGAATGCCCCGAAATCAGGGATTCGCGAAATATGCTACTCTCAGGCGTGAGGTACCCGCCCTCGAGTACTCGTATCTGAGAATGAGACACCGTTGTTTTGCTGGTCGGGTCTGGCGGTGTGTTAGTGCCCATACATATTTGCGGCCCCTGTCCTTTAAGCGCAGATACTTGTACTCTTTGCCTTCTGGAGAACCATATACGGTACTCGAGATACCATAGAAGAACGCGAAAATAGAGATTAGAAGGAAAATATATGGTGGAGAATCTGCCCCTCTCTGAGACAATACAGTACGATACGAGTCTTCAATCGCAGTCACCGGGGGGCCTAGCCCGCTTGTTGGGGGGTACAAGTACCGTACTCGTACGCGCAATGAGAATTATGATACTAAGCCACAATAGACTTAGCCGGGGTAGGTTGACAGAAGTACCGTACTTGTACTAAGACCAGTCAATGAGATGGCTAAGGACAATGCAGAGGGAGATAAATGTCGCACACGACATTGATTATTTTGCGGGTTAACCTAAATTAACTGTTCCAACTTTCTGGAGGGCATAATATGGCTCTCCCGAGCTTGACCTCGTCTGGACAACACTCTTCCTTATACCGGTAGAAGTGTATTGCCTCTCTGACCGATGAGATTAGTGATTGTGCAGCTAGCGAGTAAACATGGCCCTGGTACTGTACAGTACCCTATAATCTCGTGAAATCCACTATCTCCGGCACCCTCTAATCCCCGTTTTTTTTTTCGCTGTGTACGACCTCGCTAACTTGGCAAACTAAACCTACAGTACAGTACTTCATGAGGGGGACTTGCATATTGGGCTGATGTCGCTATTTACAGGGATATTTGTGAACGGCCGGATATATTGGATTTCACGAGATTATACGGTACTCGTACAAGAATCACCCCTGTTTTTGATTACTTGTTGCCTTGCCGAGGTCCAAGTGTTAACCTTTTAGTTAATCTACTCGTAGCGTCGAAGCATTTTTTAAAAAGAAGTTCTATTAACAGTGCCAAGGTTCCGGCCGCTTCTGAGGAGGCTCAACACAAGTACCGTATTATCCATCTAGTATTATCCGGTTTTCCACCAAAACTATTGCGATGGCATCTCAATATCGTTGCCTAATCAGGATTAGCTTATTGGAACAGAAAGTTTCAGCTAACTTTAATGTGAACTCCAAGGCAATCTCCACTGTCTTCCAATAGGCATCTCGCGAAAAAAAAGAGTATAACAAGATAACTATTGAGAACATTCAAGTTACTACTTACTTTCTTAACTTTTTGCTTTGTTTTTCCTCCTAAGTACTAACATTTCCTACACTATTATATCCTTTAAGAGTTAGCTATGTTGATATAACAAAATCCATAATCTCAACCAGCACTTATAAGAAGTCTACAAACTTAATTAAGACAAGGTTTAAAGTTGGAACTACTAGCCAATCACTGGCAAGTAAACAAGCTATAGGACCAATTAAATAAGTATGAAAAATCTGTATAGTTAGGAATATAAGATACAAGTTTTGACGTCCCTAAGTCAACACTGTGGTCTGATCAGCAGTAGTACTAGGCTATAGCATGAATTCATGGTATAGAGCAGGGATTAGATATGAGATAGCAGTGGTACAGCGCCTGTCAGGTGTGTGCCATAATTTTGTCCAAATAAGCGTACTGAATTCATGAAAGTGAGAACTAAAGAACAGAAAATATTGTGATCATAACTAAACGTTACTTTATTTTTCATCTTCTCTGTTTTGCAGGGTATTCCTTTCTAATGACTCGTTCAAGGGTAAACAATTTGGCAGAGCAAAGAGCACAAAACTTGGCCCACCTGGAGATAGAAGAAGTTGATCTTTAGTGCTAGGAATTACAGAGTAAGGGTAAATAGAAACATAGGCAGAGATATAAGGAAAAATAGAGTGGAAGGGGAGAGAAGAATAAAAGGCTAAGAATAATACTAACTAAAGTCAAATCTTACTATCCTATACCTTAATAATATAGATACCTAGCTTTCGCATATGAAATACTAGAAATTGAACAAAAGATTTAGCAGTAAAACTTAACCTATTATCCCAAATCACAAATGAATCCTAACAGATTCATTGGATTTTGGTCATCCAGAATAGTAAGGTATGACTATATAAGTGAAAGGAAGAGTTGAGATACGTGGTATATGGAGTAGTATAAGTGGTATAGGGTGTGAGGTGTATGGTGTAGAGTGTGGAGTGGAAAGGGAAATCATGAAAGAGAGCACAGCAGAAGAGAGAAATTGTAGGAAAAAAGAAAAAAAGACTAGTATTTAGTATGGCTGCCATTGGCACTAACAACAGCAGCAACTCGATCAATCATAGTATCAAGTATTTTGTGAAGCTCATACTATTTAATTGCCTTCCACTGAGTATGAATTGCAGCAATCATGTCTTTGTTAGTCTGAGGGCGGGGGCGAATCTTTCCAATTTGTGACTTCATTAACCTCCAAACACACTCAATAAGGTTAAGGTCAGGAGAGGTAGCTGGCTAAGGGAGAAGATAGTTGTAAAGACCGTGTTCCTGTAGTTGAGTAATTGTAGATCAAGTGTGATGGGGTGATGTATTCTCTTGCTAAATGTAAACATAATCATGAGTTCAAACAGACTCCTGATTCCAGAATTCATCTAAGTACAGTAAAATATGGGTTTGATATCCTTTAGCATTGATAGTCTTACCCTAAACTATTTTATCCTACATGATCAAGGGACCTTTACAATGACCAACAAAGCAGCCCCAAACAAGAATCAATTCCAACTTTTTAAATTTGTGAAGAAGACAGCACTCCTCAAACTCCTCATCCACTCTTCTGGCAACCTAAACTCTGTCTGGGGTACTATCCACATTAAAGACATATTCATCTGTTCAGATAACCTTAGACCGATTCTGAGAAGCCTAAACCTTATAGGTATCAGCCCAAGAGAAGCATATCTAACAATTAGGTAAATCATATTAATATTTGTAAAAAGAGTCCTTAAAGGCAAGAAAAGAAATAAGACATACTTACCGGGTCTTGGTAGAGAGGAAGGGCTTCTTATGGGCAACACAACGGTGGTAACCAGAAGAAGCCATTGTACGACAAAGAGTGCGGCCACATACAGTTAAGCCAGTCATTTGTGCTATCTCCTCATATGGCTTACGGCGATTTTCCGCTGAGTCTGTCACAACGGTAATGAGTTTTTCACACTGGGGAGTACAGAGTATCGAATGCTGGCCTCAAAAATTGTTACGGATTGGAGTAAGTGGTGGGTGGGCAATGTAGTATACAGTTGAGAGTGATATACCAGTCACAGAAGAGATATATTGATAAGTCCATTGGGCAAAATGTTTCAGTCCCCAGATCTTATAACAAAGAGCGATATCAATTTCAGTACATAGCGGTAGACCATCTGCAGCAATGGGAGTTGCAGTAGTAGGCTCAAGACCAGAAACTGGAGTTTCTGTATATACTGTAGTATTCGGAGGTGGGGTTTGATGTTGACATTCTGGATCCTAATTCAAGAGTTAGAATAGTTTTAATTACATATAAGAGTTCTGCTTCTACTTCTGTATCTTATTGAGCTTAGCTTTGGAGACCAAGAGTTGAAATTGAGCATGGCGTACTAAGGGGACCGCAGTCTAGTTCAGAATCGATATCAAGAATGGTATCTAACTCTGAGCCAGGCTTGGTAGAACTAGTAGAGGAGGTAGATGGTTGATTAGGGAATAAAAAATAAGAATCATTATCATTGGATGTTTTAGCATTAAAAATGCAAGTGTGTAAATGGCTCGAACTGCCAGAAACAGAAGGAATATGTTTATATTTAAAAAAAAAGAGTGACAGCATTGTAAGGGAGCTTTGACAAGAGTATATTTGTACAGAGTACTGGCAGTGGAATATTATTTGAGTTCTTTCAGGTCCTATTTATCATCGAATAGTATACATGTATTTATGGGATATCATCTCATATTAGTTTTTGACTACAGACTATTAACTTGTAGTTGGTGGAACTGATCAGATAGTTAAGACAACTTTTACCGTCATTATTTTCTCTAGAGATCTAAACATTGTGAGCATAATTGTTCTACTCCTTCAACTGGTACTTCACTAGTCTTAGTTTAAGCAAGAATACTATTAGGTGGTAGCCAAGTACGATTTTATCTATTGAACTAGGGCCTGAATCTTAAGATCGGAGATTGTCTAGAAAGACTTGTAAAGTAATAAAGAAGTAAAGTAAAGATTTGAATTTTGTAAACTTATTATATTGTTAAGGTCTCTTCTCCATTGCTTTATTCCTCTAACTAACTCGAATACGTTAAACCTATTTATACTAATCTACTGGTACTTAGTATCCATATACTAACTTGTACTAAGGAGATTTTAACTTGAGTTTCTACTAAGTGCAAACACCGTTTGGTCCTGAAAATTTGCACACCACTTCAACCTTAATTGAGACGAGGTAATTGTCTTAAGGGAATAGCATCCTATCTTCCAATAACCTTTTCATGATCTCTAGGCTTAAATGGACTAAGTATGTAAATATAGTCCAAATGGCTATCATTCCAATTGTCCCTTCTGATCAAGAACTAGCTAAGTTCGTTGTCAGAAACTGGTACATAAATAATATATACTTGCATGAGTCTCGACACACCAGCATCATTGAAAGGCTCATGCATCTCCTGTCTTCCAATTCAAGTGTGGTTCCCCTTGGAACTCCTGCCTCTAAGAGGGACTCTTATTAGAGCCATCTGACATACACCTAATATTGAACAGGTATTGGTAGTTTCTGAAGTATTTTGATAGCGCTGGATATCTTCTATCTTATTGATAGAAAATCTCTCAGTCGACTAGTCACTATTGCGAGTTGTCTGTATGGTTTGCGGTTAGGGAATTATGAATTAGAAATTATTATTTTAATTCCTATATAGCTTTGCTGCAACCATCCTTTGAGTCACTTGACCCCTATAGTCAGTTATGTGACATTACCACTTATACTAGATCCTATATGCCTAACAAATACAGCTCTTATCAATATCTGTTCTTTGATTCACAAATCAGTATTCAAGTTCAGTGCTTGTCGGTCACACATGACCCTCCATTGAAATACAAACTTTTCTGTTTGTTCTAAAATTGACCTTACAATAGTGGGTGACCACCGCGGCTCCGTACTATGAATTCATGCTATACCCTAGTTGTCTCAGTAGTCGCTATCGGTATTTAACAAAGACTAAAATAGTATTATAATATTATCATATTATTATGATAATAGAGTGAACAAATTTCACAACTTCTAGAAGCTTTTATAACTCCTACTTCACTAATTGTACCAACTAAGATAGAGTAGAGAAAGCAATTAATATCTTAAATAATAACAAGGATACTCTAAAAGTACTTACAATTGCTTAATCTATTATTGCTGCTGGTATTTTATTATACATAAAAGATGAACTGGATAAGAGTGATTTTGAAGATAAATGTGTTCTAGATGAAATTCTAATACTTCCTTTAATTAGAGTTAAAACTGCTGCACATTACTCCTCTGAACTTGTACAATATTTACAAGTACTTCCTATTACTTGCATGTCTCTTTTAGGTTACCATAGTATTTTTGTTGAAGAGGTAATTACTTCTACTCATAAACTTCATTTTTCACTTTCCTAGTGTTAGCTTATTAAACTTTTATTTTTATTTATTTCCTTATTTGAATTGTATTTAGAATATTTACTAACTGAAATAGCTATTACAGCAATCAACAAACTTAGCAGACAATAATCAATCCACTCTTTCAACCTGAGAGTTTAACTTTGATATTACAGGAACTTATAGGCCAGGATTAGGAGAGGTAAGGGACAATGTGCTCAGAAGTATTTCTGGATTTTAAGATCTTGGTAAATTTAGCATTACTTATGAGTTGAGAAGTTTTGGTATATTAGGTAGTATAGGTAAGTCTGATAGTACTAGTAGATCAGGTAGTATTGATAGCTCTGGTAATATTGGTAGGTCTAGAAGTAGTAGTTGTGGTAGAAGTTGGAGGAAGATGAGAGAAAGTAAAATGCAAAAGGGAAAGAGTAAAGAAACTGTTAGGCATAAAGAAAATGCACAGACCACTCGGTAGGGTAACTGCGCACAGATCCTCATTTATCGAGAGCCTAACACCCCCCTCCGGCTCCGTTGTGAGGCCCGCATGTCCTTAGCGAGATTTCGAAGAGTTGCGTCCCATGACTATAATGTCACTTCAATGAAGCCCACTTCATAACACCATATACGTCGCTGCCGTCCGTCCGACCGGAAGCTGTTCGCAGGATATATAAGAGGGGACCTCTGGGTACCTCTGAGAAGTGGAACGGAAGAAATCCGTTGGAGGCGCATTGAGTTATTAGGCTTCTAAGTTAGGCATCCTAACTATAGGCCGAAAGTGACGGGACGTTTTCGGTTCGGAAATCCGCAACTACTCCTACAGCGCCCCGGAGGCCATAGGAGATAGATATGACACCAATACCTATCTGAAGGCCACTGTATGTTGGTTGGTCCTGGAAACAGGATCCCTCGAGAGGTGATTCTCTTTGAGGCGAGGCGGACCGAGGGGAAGCTGCTCAGACTCAGAAGACCTAATAGGTGGTAGACTTATGAGTGTTGGCGCACCGTCTACATAGCCTGCATTATGCATAGGTACCCGACACATACGCTGGCCACTATGTGAAATCGGAAGAGACTACTGGAACAATAGTCAAGACGACTGCAGTTTCAGACAGGAGTCTATTCGTCTCTATAAATCGAAGATCAGTCATTCGAGGATAATCACGCATCCTACGACTAGACGGAAAAGAGTTTATGAGAATGAAGATGGTGTGTGAGAGTTCAGGGTCAAACAGTGTTCGCACTTGTTAAGACTATGAGACGTTAGCGTACAAGCTTGGATAAATACTTAGTTATAGGGGGATTAGATATAGTCCGCGAACACTCAGACGCGAGATATAAATATCGAAGTGCCTCCCAAGCTTTTAGACATCACAAAGCAACGGAGAAGAGACCTTAACAATATAACATTGTTTTACCTACGAATCTTTATAAAATTATTTCCCTTATCGATTAAGCGAGTTCTTAGTAGTCATAAACGAAAAGAACGACACCGAGCCTTCCTAGACAAATCTCCGTCTATTACGAAAGATTCAGGCCTAAGTCTTCTCGATAATTATTTAGAGTCGGCTTCCGCCTAACACTATATTGTTAGCTGTCCTTGTCACCAAGCCTCACTAAAAAAGTCGGTCACCACTCTGCACTAAATAAGCGCATGGATTCGAGTTACGCAAGCGACGAAACCATTGAAAAGACGGTCTGTTTAGATACCCTTAGGGAACTCTCCCGAACCAATTCAATATTCGAACCACCGACCAAGGTACACTACCCTACTATTAGACAAGTGTTATCCGGTCTGTCGGAGCTCCCAGAAATACCATTTCTGGAACAAGAAGCTCCCTCGTGGTATACTGACCCAGCTCTAGTTCCTACGAAGGAACAATTTCAAAAGCTTTACGAAACCTGGTACGGGCCAGAATTCGTCTGGAAACCCTTCCTCGACTGGGATACCAGTGAAGAAGGATTCCTTGATAGTAGCTTCACACCTACTATACCTTTAGCGTGGAGACTCGGAAACCACCCGAACTCTCACTAAGACGGTTCTTTATAGCACCCTTTACCTGGAAAGATGACAGAACCATCGACACCGTGGATACCTAAAGGTCTGGGGACGCCGGTACCATGGAGAGAACCTCCCAAAAGAATAAAAGATAAAGATGCAATAGATACCGGGAGCGAAGGTGAAAATGCACCAAGCCAACCTTCATCACTCCCCCCGGGGCTAAGGTGTCCACCAAGAGATGGATCACGGGCATCAAGCATCCCAAGCTCATCCCGCTCATCTACTCCGAGACGAAGGGATCAGGCGGCCGACTTGGCAAGGTTAGCTGCGAGAGTAGGGGTGGTACTACGCGATGTCCGGAGGGATATTACCTCCTCTATCGACTCTGTAAATATAGCGTTTGCACAGCTCACGGGAGCTCAACAGGAAAACGCGCTCCGGATATTTGATATCCAAAAACAAATTGCCGAAGGAAAGGACCTCCATAACCAAGACATAGGAGTCCTGTTAATGCAGTGTCAGGGAGTAGAGACCGAAGTAAAATCTCTACAAGAAAGGATAGTAAGGGAAATCGCGGAAAGCCTGGCTCAACAAGTGGCCAGACAAGAACATCACGAAGGGGTCACTTCGCAGTTACACCAGACCACGCTTGAGCGGGACATCCTTCTACAACAAGCAGTAGAAGAAATCAGAAAGGAAATGAAGGACCGAGACCGGAAGGTAAATAGCGCCTTTAAAGAAAGAGACGAGCTCTTTCAAAACGAAGCAAGGAAGACTCGTGAGTCACTCTCATCTCAACGGGGTGAACTCAAAAAGATTGGCGAAGCGGTCCAAGAACTTCTCATTTCCTCCAGAATGAAAGAGACTCTGAAAGAAAAACCGGAGGCTAGCAAGCGTGTACGGATGGAATCGGTAGAGAATGAAGAGGAATATTATTCCAGGCCCACTAGACAAGAAAAGGGTAAACAAGTGGCAAAACCTCAAGCTAGTCGGGAAGGAACCTCAGACGCAACTCCACCACCTGGACAAGGAGGAGGATATCCTAGTGATGACGATGATGACGGCAGCGATAATGACGCTGAAGGAAAAGGAAGAAAAGGCGGCGGTCCAGAAAGACGCCGCAGGGGTCTAACTCCAGAACAATCAGACCTGGCAAATGTCCTGGCGGAAGCCTTCGTGGTAAACACAAAACGACCAGCGGAGGCACCACCGCTCTTTGAAGGAGAAAAGCACCAAGATGTGCACATTTGGCTTCAACAATGTATCGATTACTTCGACCGAAATCCCCACATTTGGAGAGATGACCGGGAACGGGTCATATACGCCCTCAACCGTACCAAGGGAAAAGTGGTAACACCATACACGATATGGTACCGAAGAAAGATGGACGGGTTACAGGACGAAACCCAAAAACGGAATTTTCGAAGTTGGACCCGCTTCTCGCACGTAATAGGAAAGGCCTTTGCGCCCCTACAAGAAGGACGACAAGCCCTGCGGAACATGAAGGAAGTAAAATACAAGGGCAATATTCAAACCTACCTCCGAATCATGCACAACCTGAACAACAAAGCCAATATGACAGGTGAATCATGGAGAGAGGCAGTTGAAAGAAACTTGCCCGAAGACATCCTCACCCGCATCTCCTTCCAGAAGTTCGACACCGATGAGGAATGGGAAGATGTTGTCATAGAAGCCGGCCGGGCAGAAGAAGACCTTCAGTACCGAAAAAAGTTACTGAAAGAGGGCAATTCCTGACACACCTCCTCTAAGGATACAAAAGATAAATCCTCAAGGGACGAAAGATCTGATAAGCCACGAAAAGATAAGGCTTATATAAAGGGAGGTGGGGGACCCTCACGAAAAAGGAAACGAGAGGACCACAAGTCGGAACGGCCGACTAAGAAATTAGGAGGAAGTGCTCCGATCACATACTCGAATTGGTCTGAAGCACACCAAGGAATCTCGCAAAGCGTTATTGATGCGAGAAAAAAGGACAACAATTGCACGAAATGTGGAAAAAAGAACCACACATATAAAACGTGCTATGGGAACATTCAAGTATTAGCGGCCGCAGTTAGCTGAAGGCCACTAAGAATGGGCCCAAGTCGAGCAAGGTCTATCAAGCCACCTAGACCTCCTTTAAGACCCGCACAGGCTGGACAGGTCAGAACCACCAGCCGGTTGTGGGAATTAGGCAAAGACGAAGAAATCACATAGGTCTTCACAAGGGTACCGACAACGACGGTGTTCGGGTAGTCTAGCAGACACATAGTCGCTAGGAGTCGAAATCAACGGCAAAAGGAAACCGAAGCGAGGAAAGCAACCATGCGGGACGGCCTTAGTGGGAGTACACGCGTCCCTCTTGCTAAGACAAGAGGATTAACAAAGAGCAATGGTGACATTGGCGGCGCCTCTATGCTTCCCAAGGTAATAACGTATGTTTTGCCCCAATGTTCCGGACACATGCTTGTTTGGGTAGTCAGGCGCATGACCTGGAATCTGAAAGGTCTCCGATAAGGACCAAAACCTAGACAGGAAACAGACAGCACCAAGGGTACCAACAGGAGCGACAGTAGGGCTAAGATGAGAAACTTAGAGAGATGAGCGAGGCGTACCTTCGACCAATAGGTACAAGAGCTCTAGACCTCACCTCTAATTATTACTTCTTAGGTGCCGCGCTGGTACTGGACGGGCACCCGATAAAATGAGGACACTGTCTACGGTTAAGCGAGGGTGGATAATAAGCCCGGGAAGGTTATCAAAGGGACAGCCGACCAACCCTACGCACCCGGCTCTTGTCCCCATGATATCTGGACGATGGCAGAGACCCCCAAGTTTTGTTCCACAGGTAGAAAAAGTGGAAGGTATGAGAACTCCTCGGCAGGAGGTAAAGACCGCTAGTAGTGGGCTGCCCGATATACCAAGAAAATTATAGTTTGTCTGAGGAGACCTGAATGGTTGAAACTGTGCGGGCATGGTAACAAACACCTTGTTACACAATGCCAAAACGAAAGCCAGAAGAAGATCGCGGACAGCCGCGACGATGCAAGCTTTACGCGTCCTTACCCAAAAGATATTCCTGCCCCGAGGGAGACGCCTACCTCTTTTTAAACCATAGGCGACAAAAAATTAAAGTCCTATTGGACTCAGGCTCTAATGTGTTCGTCATCAATCAAAGATTGGTACAGGAACACCGATTACCATTCACACAGCGGTCAGACGCGGTCAAGATTTATGGATTTGATGGGACCGCAGCGGTCTCCGGAGGGAAGTTTTACACCCATCCCTTATGGTTAGAAATAGGAAGAAATAAACATCTGTCGGAGATAACCTGCGAGATAGCAGAACTTGGATCGTACGGGATGATTGTACCATTCGGCTGGTGGCATGAGGAACATCCTATATCCCACATTGAAGACCCAAAAAGATGGTCGTTCGACGCAAAATGTTGCGAAAAATGTGTGGAGGAAGACAAAGGAATAGCCGACATGTTCGAATACGATGAGACGGTAGTCTTTGACGAAAACGCTGCCTATATTGGAAGAATTGGCACTAGCGAAAGTCCCGACGATATAGTCTTAGGATCGCTACCTCAAGAATATTGGCGATACAAGGACCTATTCTTGCCTCAGACAGCGGAAAAGTTGGCGCCCCGGAGGACGTTCGATCATGAAATCGAACTAAAAGACGACGCGAAAGCGCCCTGGGGTCCAATATACCCCTTGTCAGAAAAACAGCTTGCCGCATTAAGGGAATACCTTAAAATGATGATGGATCAAGGAACAATCACAAGAAGCAAATCCCCAGCAGGCGCACCAGTGCTGTTCATGCCAAAACCTGACGGTAAACTTCAGTTAGTTGTAGACTACCGAAACCTCAACCGTATTACGGTTTTGAACAAGCACCCGCTGCCACTGATGTCCGAACTAAGAGATCGAGTAGCTGGGGCTAAGATTTTCACGAAGCTTGATCTGAAAGACAGCTATTATCTGATAAGAATTAAAGAGGGAGACGAGTGGAAGATAGCTTTTCGGACTCGATACGGCCATTACGAGTACAAGGTGATGCCTTTCGGACTCGTTAATGCTCCTGCAACCTTCGAAGACATGATGAACCAAGTCCTGCATGAATTTTTGGACTACGGAGTGGTCTGCTATTTGGATGACATTTTGATATATTCAAAGGATGAAAAAAGCCACGTTGAGCTAGTCGATCAAGTCTTGCAAAGACTCGCAGACTACCAACTAGCTGTATCCTTGAAAAAGTCAGTTTTTCACGTCCAGGAGGTAGAATTCCTGGGTTATATGGTATCTGTCGAAGGAGTGGCTATGAGCACGAGGAAAGTCGACTCCGTATTGAGTTGGAAGTCGCCGGGGTCGGTAAAAGAAGTCCAGATATTCATTGGATTTGCAAATTTTTACCGACGATTTATACGAAGTTTCTCCGGAGTGTGTAAACCTATAACGGAGACACTAAAAGGAAATCCAAAGGATTTTCATTGGGGCACTGAGCAAGAATCAGCGTTCAAAGAGCTAAAGCATCGCTTTACGACTGCACCCATTCTACAACATTTCTACCCAGACCGGGAAATGGTGGTAGAAACGGATGCAAGCGACTTTGCCTTAGGCTGTGTCTTGTCACAATTTGTGGAAAAAAGGCTACATCCAGTTGCCTTCCACTCACGAAAGTTGAACTCGGCAGAACGCAACTACGAAATTCATGACAAGGAACTGCTTGCAATCCTAGAAGCGTTCAAAGAATGGAGACAATATTTAGTGGGCACGGAAAAACCTGTGACGGTTTACACCGATCACCAAAACCTACAATACTTCCTTACTTCCAAAGTTTGGAGTGGACGCCAAATCCGATGGGCTCAGAAGCTGGCGGAATATAATTTTAGGATTGTTTACCGACCAGGAACTAAGGGCGGAAAGCCTGATGCGCTAAGTAGACGGCTGGAGTACTGTCCTGAGGAGGGAGCTACGCATCGCGAGCAAACTGTTTTGAAGCCAGAACACTTCCAAGTAATGCTATTGGCACTACAGGAGGAGAAGGAAGAAGGATTAGGAAAAGAAGTGCTGGGCTGGAGCGATGAGAAAGACCTGGCGCTGAAGCCAGAGACAAATACCTCGGACAAATATATCCGAGTAAGAAGATTGAACCAAAAGGCGAGGTTACCCATCAAAGGTTCAAGAATGGCAGCCGGACATGACCTCTATGCCATAAGCGACGCAATCATCCCTAGACGAGGACAAGCGCTACTCGATACTGGAATAGCAATAAGCCTACCAGCAGGAACATATGGACGAGTAGCGGCCCGTCGCGGGCTAGCAGTACGTTCTGGAATCTCGGTCGGCGCAGGGACAATAGACGCCGACTATACGGGAGAACTCAAAGTCTTGCTATACAACCACAAGGATGTTGATTGTCAAGTCCGGGAAGGAGACAGAATGGCCCAACTCATAGTGGAAAAAATCGAGACATCCGATTTAATGGAAGTCGATAAATTAGATGAGACTGAAAGAGGAACCCAAGGTTTCGGAAGTACCGACATCGCTACAAGAAACTTGACGATAACGGAACAAGAGCCCACCATATGTCAGCTGGAAGCATTGACAGCCGAAAATTTGTCCTGGTACAACATCGAAGAAATACCAGAGAAAATACTATTATCAACGGCCATGCTAAGACAAAAAACTATGAAAAAGTTCAATCCTGAGTTTCTTGCACAACTTCTTGAAGCTACGCTGTCAGACAGAGACTGGCTAAAACGACAAGAGGACTTGTCAAAACTCCGAAATGATGGAAAGGAATTCCCTAAGAACTGGACATTAATTGACGACCTCCTATACTATAAGAATCGTCTATTCGTGCCGGACAACCAAGCGTTGTATACCAAGATAGCCGAAGGATGCCACGACGCAAAGATAGCGGGACATTTCGGCCAAGAAAAAACCCTTGAAATCATCATGAGAGATTTCTACTGGAAAGGACTAGCTGAATGGGTCAATGACTACGTACGGTCCTGTGATGAATGTCAACACAATAAATCACCACGACATGCGAAGTACGGTTTGTTGCAGCCGCTACAGACCCCGTTTACGGTATGGTCATCGATATCAGTAGACTTCATCACTCAGCTACCGGAATCACAAGGTTGTACACAGATCATGGTAGTCGTTGACCGATTTACGAAAATGGCACATTTTCTTGGGTTACAAACTACAGCGACGGCAAAGGATGTCGCAAATACATTCTTAAGGGAAGTTTGGAAGCTACACGGCTTGCCAACAGAAATTATTTCGGATATGGACTCTAAGTTTGCCGGCGAATTTTGGGAGTCATTGTGTAAAGCGTTGGATATTAAACGACGAATGTCGACGGCATATCATCCACAGACGGATGGACAAACGGAAAGAACCAACCAAGTGCTGGAAGGATATCTTCGAAGTTTTGTCAACTATGACCAGGACGACTGGTATCAGTTATTGCCATTAGCAGAACATGCGTATAACAATTCTGCAACCAACGCACATGGAATGTCACCCTTTTACGCGAACTATGGTTTCCATCCCCAGACGGAGTGGATGAAAGAGCGCGAGGCCCAAAACCCAGGTGCTACCCTTTACGCGAACTGGATCAAGACGATACATGAACAAGCAAAAAGCTCACTTGAAAAGACACGGGAAGGAATGGCGAAATACTACAATCGGAAGGCCAACAAACAACCTGAGTTTAAGATTGGCGATAAAGTTATGTTAAACGCAAAAAACATACGCACTAGACGGAAGTCTAAAAAGCTAGCACCCAAACTCTATGGGCCGTTCCAAATATTAGAAAAAAGAGGCGACCGAGCGTTTAAACTAAACATTTCCGACCGATGGAATATTCACCCTGTTTTCCACGTATCCTTGCTTGAACCATATCGAGAATCAGTTCATCCAGAACGCAGACAACCTCCCAGAGAACCAGAAGAGGTTGAAGGGGACTTGCAATGGGAAATTGAGAAAATTGTCCGTAGCGAAATACGGACCTATAGGAAAAGGATCAGCAATCGTTACCGGCAGGTACAAGAGCTATGGTATTTTGTGAAATGGCAGGGTTGTGCGGAAGATGAAAATACTTGGGAACCCGCTACGGGCATGGAAAATGCTGAGGAAGTAGTCGAAGAGTTTCATTGGGACAACCCGGAGATGCCTGGGCAAGAAGAAGTAAGACGATGAGGAAAAGGTTTTCCTACGGTGGACAAGCAAATGCCGGAAGGTTTTTTACCCTGACCACGTCGGGTCTTAAAAGGAATTTTGTTAAATAAGAGATAACTAAGAAAGGTGCTTGAGGCGAGACCTTGTAGGAGGGAGCTCATGTTAGGCATAAAGAAAATGCACAGACCTCTCGGTAGGGTAACTGCGCACAGACCCTCATTTATCGAGAGCCTAACACCCCCCTCCGGTCCCGTTCTGGGGCCCGCACGTCCTTAGCGAGATTTCGAAGAGTTGCGTCCCATGACTAAAATGTCATTCCAATGAAGACTACTTCATAACCCCATATACGTCACTGCCGTCTGTCCGACCGGAAGCTGTTCGCAGGATATATAAGAGGGCACCTCTGGGTACCTCTGAGAAGTGGAACGGAGGAAATCCGTCGGAGGCGCATTGAGTTATTAGGCTTCAAAGTTAGGCACCCTGACTATGGGCCGAAAGTAACGGGACGTTTTCGGTTCGAAAATCCGCAACTACTCCTACAGAGCCCCGGAGGCCATAGGTGATAGATATGACACCAATACCTATCTGAAGGCCGCTGTATGTTGGTTGGTCCTGGAAACAGGATCCATCGAGAGGTGATTCTCTTTGAAGCGGGGCGGACCGAGGGGAAGCTGCTCAGACTCAGAAGACCTAATAGGCGGTAGACTTATGAGTGTTGACGCACCGTCTACATAGCCTGCATTATGCATAGGTACCCGACACATACACTGGCCACTATGTGAAAATCGGAAGAGACTACTGGAACAATAGTCAAGACGACTACAGTTTCAGACAGGAGTCTATTCGTCTCTATAAATCGAAGATCAGTCATTCGAGGATAATCACGCATCCTACGATTAGACGGAAAAGAGTTTATGAGAACGAAGATGGTGTGTGAGAGTTCAGGGTCAAACAGTGTTCGCACTTGTTAAGACTATGAGACATTAGCGTACAAGCTTGGATAAATACTTAGTTATAGGGGGATTAGATGTAGTCCGCGAACACTCAGATGCGAGATATAAATATCGAAGTGCCTCCCAAGCTTTGAGACATCACGAAGCAACGGGGAAGAGACCTTAACAATATGACATTGTTTTACCTACCAATCTTTATAAAATTATTTCCCTTATCGATTAAGCGAGTTCTTACTAGTCATAAACGAAAAGAACGACACGGAGCCTTCCTAAACAAATCTCCGTCTATTACGAAAGATTCAGGCCTAAGTCTTCTCGACAATTATTTAGAGTCGGCTTCTGCCTAACAGAAACAAGTTCTTCTAACTTCAACTCAAACAAGCAGATTCAAGTTGAGGTAGAATATATTGGAAAAAGCAGTAGTGAAGAGGAAGGTGAGGAACATGCTCATGTATTCCTACTAAATGGACAAGTAGAGGAGGAGTCAATACTATCTATGAATATTTGTTGAGATAAAGTTTCTGCTGGTAATAGCTTCTCTATAATACTTGTTATTCTGGATACCCCATTGTCTCAAATAGAATCCATGAAATTTAGCTATTTGGGATAGCAGAGTGTGGCTGCAGTTTACTCAACTATCTCTTCTGTTTTATTAGCATATCTAGTTTGCAATTAGCAATTTTTACTCAAGTACAGTATGAAGGTGTAGAAGAAAGTAATCAGAAAACCACTAATTTAGCCTAATATTACCATGAGCTATGAGTGTGCAGCCAATTAGGTCTTACAATTTTATATGAGAAAAAGAAAAATGATTGGAAAGCAGGTGATTTTCCCGTTCTAGAATGGTGTAGCCATATTGCCTACTGCAATTACAGCTTCAAGGAATTCTGGCATAATACAAATTAAGTCATCTAAACGTTCAATTCTAATTGAATTCGAAACAACCTTTACTGCTGCAATTACAACCTCTATCTCCTTAATCGTTCTAAAGATCTTCCTTAATTCTGTTTCTATATCACTTCGTAGTATCTCGATAAGGTTTAAGTCTTGAGATTGTAGTGACAATCTGAGTTGCTTAACTTAGTTAATCTCCCGACAATGCTTTGAAAACTTTTCATAACTAGGAATACCAACTTCGACAAACTCTTTTGATAATAATTATTAGTAATTATTAGAGATTTTTAAATAAACTAAAAGCTCATGTAATACTACCTAAATCCATCTCCAACATTTACAAGCTTAGTGCCAATATGGGATAAGAATAAGATCAAGAATATGAGAAATATAATAGAAAGCCTGAGAGTTAACCTTAGTTTTAGGAGGAATGACACATAATTCTGATTTCATGTTTCTGCAAAACCTACTCCAAACTATTACACTTTTTTTTTCTGACTTACCAGTTTCATCAATACAATCCATATGAAACTCTTCTTCCAGTTTATGGAAAACTCAGAGCCTATGGCTAAACTTGAATACAGTTGTGAATGTTGACTACTCTCAGGCTATCTATACAATTTGGAGCCAATTGTCATATATCTAATGGAGTCGTTCTTGACACCATTGTACCTAAATTGGTTTGTTCTTTTCATGAATACTGAATCTTTAAATATTATTAATTAGTATTAGTTTCAATCAATAGAGTTTACAATTAAAATGCAACTAATACGATTAGAGGAGAATCAATAGAAAATATAAGAATATATCATAGTTTAGACACCTTTAGAAAGAGCTGATATCAATTTCCTGTTGGGAAGATACAAGGTATAATCAAATACTATTCTTGTATACTACAACTGGGTATGAGGAGATGTTAAGAACACTTTAAAGATAGGCAGATATCAATCCTGACCAGTGAGACACCAAATATGACCAGATACCACTCTTGTTTGTAGTCAGTACTGTTGTACAGTCGCACCCCGCTATAACGAAGGCCAAAGATTCCCGATTTTTCGTTCGTTATAGCAAGGTTTTGGAAGAAATTCCTTATAGCGGGGGCCATTTGTATGGGAGCAGGGGGTGCAAATTCGCAGAGAGTTCATTCGTAATAGCAGAATTTCCCGTATAAGCGGTTCGTTATAGCGGGATGCGACTGCATTTGCAAAGTCCTTGTACACTCTCTTGTATCACATTAGCTGTATCAATTAAGAATAAGAGAACATGTAATGTCTTTTAGCTGACTGCTCTGAGATATGCCAATAGGAATATAGTAAAACTCTGCTACAACCGGTATTGCTAAATAATGAGAGTAGAAGGACTCGGAACTTGAAAGCATTTTCCAAGTTATAAGATACCAGATAGTATATGAAAATTTTGCAAATATGGCTGTATGAGCATACTAGAACTGTTAAGATAATTCTAAATCAAGCAGATATATAGAGGTACAGTATCTAAGTTTTGTATAATATACTTGCTGGCAATGTAAGTACACAGCCTGTATAATATACGAAACTTAGAAGCTGTATCTGTGTAAATCCTCAGGGCCTATTTGGTAACAAGCATTTTCAGCCTGTTCAGTTTGTAACTGTTTTCCATACAAGAATAATGGTTCTTTGTTTTCAAAACGGTCATTTTGTATTTGTGAACAGAGGGGTCAATTTGCCTTCTGTTTATGCTAAACAGGCCCTAACAAATTGAATACTGGTGGCCAGAAAAATGAGTTCAGTTAGTTTATTGGTTGATGAAGTATGTTGGGAGAAGAAATATACAAAATGTGCTGGAATAAGAATTAACATCCACTACAATGCTGGGCATTCAAGTCTATACCAAGTACAGATATGTCCAGACATACTCCTCCTGCAACAGATATCCCTCCCTGCAAGAGTTTGTCACTCTTATAAGCCACCTCGGAAGTATATTAGAGTACAGAAAAAAATACAATTAGATCAGGTAAATGTTAATCCCAAATAGGCAGATCTCCTATTTGGTTGAACACTACTCTTATGAGCTATTGACCTGTTAGGCATAAAGAAAATGCACAGACCTCTCGGTAGGGTAACTGCGCACAGACCCTCATTTATCGAAGCCTAACACCCCCCTCCGGCCCCGTTCTGGGGCCCGCACGTCCTTAGCGAGATTTCGAAGAGTTGCGTCCTATGACTATAATGTCATCTCAATGAAGCCCGCTTCATAACACCATATACGTCGCTGCCGTCTGTCCGACCGGAAGCTGTTCATAGGATATATAAGAGGGCACCTCTGGGTACCTCTGAGAAGTGGAACGGAGGAAGTCCGTCGGAGGCGCATTGAGTTATTAGGCTTCAAAGTTAGGCATCCTAACTACGGGCCGAAGGTGACGGGACGTTTTCGATTCGAAAATCCGCAACTACTCCTACAGTGCCCCAGAGACCATAGGGGATAGATATGACACCAATACCTATCTGAAGGCCGCTGTATGTTGGTTGGTCCTGGAAACGGGATCCCTCGAGAGGTGATTCTCTCTGAGGCGAGGCGGACTGAGGGGAAGCTGCTCAGACTCAGAAGACCTAATAGGCTGTAGACATACAGGTGTTGGCGTACTGTCTACGAAGCCTGCATCATGCATAGGTGCCCGACACATACGCTGGCCACTATGTGAAATCGAAAGAGACTACTGGAACGATAGTCAAGACAACTGCAGTTTCAGACAGAAGTCTAATCGGCTCTATAAATTGAAGACTGGTCATTCGAGGATAATAACACATCCTACGATAAGACGGAAAAGAATTTATGAGGACGAAGATGGTGTGCAAGAATTCAGCGTCAAACGGTGTTCGCACTTGTTAAGACTATGAGACGTAGAGTACGATTTTGGGGAAGGTAATTTGTTATAGGAGGATTAGAAGTAGTCTGCGAACGCTCAGACGCGGGATATAAATATCGAAGTGCCTCCCAAGCTTTTAGACAAAGACAAGCAACGGAGAAGAGACCTTAACAATATAACATTGTTTTACCTACGAATCTTTATAAGAATATTTCCTCTATCGATTAAGTGAGTTCTTAGTAGTCATAAACGAAAAGAATGACACTGAGCCTTCCTAGACAAATCTCCGTCTATTACGAAAGATTCAGGCCTAAGTCTTCTCGACAAGTATTTAGAGTCGGCTTCCGCCTAACATGACCTTAGGTATAAAGTTGTAGTAAATAACTTGAAAAGTATTTGGCAAGTAAAATAGTCATAAGCTGGTATTTATTATATCATTATTGTAGATGGTAAAAAATAATAATTAAAAAGATAACATACTTTTTTCGTGGATACTGCTTATGGTATCCCATTGATGTAAATACATTGTCAAGTGTCCAAATAGAGCAGGCATATTCCAACTCCTCCAAAATATCTTCTCATTGTAATTACTGTGTTTGTTTATTAGTTGTAATAAATTGTTGAAGTCTCACTTTTTTGGCATTGTTAAAAATAGGTGGTCAGCTGATTTGACATTTATTTGTTGGGGTGTTATTGGCTTTTGAATGAGTGTAGACATCATAACAGGTACTCAGCTTAATGCCAACACAAGCTGCAATATCATTCCACTTCATCTTAACTTCCTCATGGAGGGTAATAATACGAAGCCATTCATTGCAGGTGGTTTTTCAATGCTTTGTGTCACCAGGGAAGTGCTCACTCCGGGTTCCCTCCAACTTCATTGTAAGATACACAGGTAAAAGATTTGCAGTATTCCTGATGGTTGTTTGATGGTTACATGATAGTGATGGTGGCAATTACTGTGGTGACAGACCTAATTACATTGCATGACCTCACTTCCAAGACTGGGTTTGGGTTACTGGGCCTTAATTTCTGATCATGACAAGATCCACCAATCATATCCGTTCCGATCACTTACCCTTACACCCTCGTACAACCAGTCGGGAGCGCGGTTCGCTAGGCCAAGACAGCGTCTACAACGAGTTTTACCCGGAGATTGTGGCTCACCCCCTAGGGCGTTAACTTAGACAAGTACGAGTAAAGTACCCGTACAAGTATACCCGCCTAGGAGGTGTCTTGTGTCCCCATACTTCGTAGAGAGCGATAAATTTATAAGCCATTGTAGTAGGATATGGAGCCTAAATTCTAGGGCAATCATTGAAAAAAATACAGCAGTTGGAAAAAACACATTGAGTTTCGAGAAAGTACGAGTAGTGAGGGAATAGAAGACCAAAAGGTATTGCTAGGAAACTACTCGAGAAGAGGATCCTTCCCTTATCCGGATCGTAATGTCTACGATATCAATCGCAACACAAATCGACCCTACCGGTATTGCTAAATCCTATCCTAGGAGCACAATTAGGCCAGGGCTAGGGAGGTATTCCACTTTCATCACCTTGGCGAAAAGTTCTCCGGACATGCCGAGTTCCCTTATTCAAGTTTAGTCGTTTGGGTGAGGGGGTTGCCCGAGTGATTTATTGTTTCGTCTACTGGTGGTGTCATTCCAAGCCACTGACACTTCAAAACATCATCATCATCCCACTTCCTGTTGTCTGACGAGCCCATCTCCGTTCGGAGGATCTTCCCTCTCTACGCGTACTTCGTACCCCTATAATAACACCCTTGCCGATCCCTCTCTCTCGATTTTTGTCGTCCCTACCCGAGGACCGTGCGAGTATCATACTATTCGCGCGGACGAGTTCAAACTGGGTACCTTTGTATGCAAATTGTTTTCAGTGCAAATGCAATCAGCAAAACCAGACAGACGTCCGGTTGGTACTTGTATGATGCATAGATGGCAACAACCAATTTCAAAAGGAAAAGAAAAAGAAAAAGAACAAGATCTGCGCAGTATAACGTGAATTTTTACTTTTTTGAATCAAGTCTTCTCCACCCAACCAAATTGAAGGTGAAGGAGTGTAATTTTTGGCGAAAGCGAAACCAGTATCATAGTCAGATCTTCGCCAAGAGGAATAGGCGAAAAAAATGGCATGTGTAACCTGGTGTCGTCGGTTGCCATGGTTCTGTTGACCACCAATCCGGCGTTTCCCGGAGGGCTCACATTTAGGCTCGTTGTTGTCGGCTGCTTTCGGTGTCCGGCGTCATCCCGGGCGCGCGAAAGCACTGTCCACATGTCTTGCCGCAAATGTCACGTCGAATCTCGGAGGGATTAAACTTAGACACGGAGGAATAGGTGGAGAGGTGTAACCCTTATTAGCTTAGTCTCGCAGAATGGTTCTTGATTTGGACAAGCTTCCCAACAACCGGCCCCTGCTCTCAATACAGGGGTTTCCCGTTCCGTGGGCTCGGGCTCGCATTACAGTCGCACCCCGCGGTCCCGGACCTCGCTCTCCTGGATCCCCCGTTGTCCCGGACGAAATTCTCTGAGCTCTGAATTTTTTTGCACCAGAACGTACCCCGCTGTCCCGGATAATCCACTGTCCCTGACAGATTCTGCTGATTTTGGCCATCCGGGACAGCGAGGTGCGACTGTATTCGAGTATTAGGGTACGAGTACTCCCATCCCCGAATTTGTCTGCAGATTTCTCCGCCTTCCCAGCAGGGTTAACGACGCCACGCTGACCCAAGATTATCACTAAAGGTAGTACCAGTACCGGTACTGTACTCGTACACTCTTACTTGTACCAGCCCGGAAGTTCAAGATGGCAGGGGTTCGTAAAATACACGGCGAAATGTTTCTTCGTGTATGACCTTCTCATACAAACTCACCACCACCCCTGCTATCGAATACGATACCCTGTTACCAAATACTCACTCCTTCTTGCCTATTAGAAGTATTGCGGGGTAGATCTTGATGCAATGTGATCAATTGTGAGGTCTGCACCATTGTCGCACTGGAACCATTTCTATTTTCGGAATTATTCTTTTGAATCATCAAGCAACAAATCCAGACGAAGGGGTAGCGACAGCTATGATCCTGGTGGAGAACATCCCGCGGAATCGCAAAACGGAGCATGGAAAATCTGTTGGGTTCGTTGGGAAACCCGGGTTGAACCCCTCCTGAACCTAAGAGAGAGAGAGATCCATGACCAAACCTAATGAGGTAGTACCCACTGGAAAAGCTTGGGGAATAGTTTGGTAGCCAAGTATCATACGCCTTATTTTCTCTCCTGGGTGTAAGTCCCTTTCACTTCCAATGCCTACCCCCCGATTGCTCACTCCCTAAGTTGGTGGAGGAACCTTTTCTACCAGGGAGGCGGGGTTACTTGATGCCCCACCACCAACTGCCGACATTTTAGAAATCAAGTCTCCACCACGAGCCCGTTCCTAGCCCAAGTCTCACAATTCATAACCCGGGCTTACCATGTGCGGTCTTCCTATGGCCACGCGTACTAGTGCTTCCCAGTGCCGTACTCGACAAAATTTTCGTTTTCCCCGTGGCCATCAAGTAAGGGTGCAGCACATCTGCCCCCCCCCCCATCAAACCATATGCTCCCGCCGAAATCATATTCCAGTGATAGTGCGACAAAAAAAAAGGGGAGACGTCAATACCGTGGTAGACTATAGAATGCACAGAGCTGGAGAGAGAGAATATCTGATTTTCCCAACTGGGATCCAATAGAGGCGAGCACAAGGAATCCCAAGGTCACAAAGTATCCGGACCTTTTGGCGCCAAGATATAGTTCAATGCCAGTGTGTCCGAACACTTTACCAACGTGCAGGTTGTAGGGTAAGGGTGTTGTAGAACTAAGCTTAATACCGCCACCCCTAATTTACAGCCTCCGCATGCGTAGCGCTAGAGCACTGCAGCACTCAACGTCTTCTCAAGAGAACTCTGAAACCACAGACCAAAACACGGGAACCCCAAAATACATGGAAACCGCAATCGGAAGAATCATCCACTGTTTGAGAGAGGTATCCCTGTGAGAAGGTTAGGATTCAGTCCGTGACGGGGGTAAATCGTGAAAACGTCTTGGCTCCTGAGACACTGATAACATCTGCATCAGTGATGGAACTAAAAAAAGTTGGAAATACGGTAGCTTGGTGATTGTGGAAGTGGTGCTGTTGCAGGTCCCAGAATTATTTATCAGATTTGCTTTCCCTTTTCTTCTTTTATTTCTCCTTGACTCATTTCGACAGTGCCTGTGTTATTCACTTGCCGCACGAATCCTGTCTGCTCGAGTTGTTGATGTCTCGGTGTGGGTGGAAGTCAAAATCCATGTCGATGACATGTTTATATAAGCACACACACCCCTGTCACAAATGCTTCTAGCGCTGTCTCACCACACTGCCCAGGATTGACGAGATCGGAAGAACTCCATCCGGTACAGCGAGTGATCTGGGATGATAACATGTTAAATATGTAAAGAGATTCAGAAATCGGGGGGATCCATACGAGACAGTGAGGCGTCCGAACTACTGATATCCGGGACAAGTCAGCGGGGTGTGATCTAAAGGCTTGGTGAAGGGTCAAGGGTCTTGGCTGTCCCCCGAGCATGAGCCCTTTTTCAAAGGCTCAACTTTTTTTTTGTTATTAAGTTAACGTATCATATGATACGGGCGACGTCAGGACGGCAATCGTTCGGATATCATGTGTGTGTGCGAGTCCGTCTCCCTTTTCCGCACTCGGAGTCAGATCATGAATGCCAGTGGCGATCAAGGACTCGGACTGCACCGTACCGCACTTGTGCTGCTGATGCACGCGTGGAATGTGGAATGTGCAATCCCCGCGCCGTTTTTGGAGAGCATTTACACCCTCCCAAAATGTTATCTGGATGCCGGTGTATTGACCGGCTAAGGGTAAGTGCCGTGGGTAGGATTGTGGTACTCGAGTACGGTACTCGTACAATTACGACTACAATATGGTGCCGTACCCTACTCAAGTATGGATGGATATGATGCTGAACAGAAGGGAAGAGGAGATGATGATCGGCCTACTTCCCGATATGGAGTGTGAGGGGATCAGCTCCAGAATACAGGGATGAGTCCCCCCCCCCACCACCCCTTGCTCTCGAGTCAACGGTGTGGTCGGTGGCATGGAAACGAACTTCTGTGGTAATCCGACTCGGAAGCTGGATTGGCTGCTATCATACCCACAGCTTCACCATAGCCCTACTATTATTCCTATTCTATGTTACGGTAATGTACGAGAGAGCCTTCACGCCCTATCAATCTCTACCCTCTCATCTCTACCCAATGCTCTCTCCCCTTCCCTTCCACTCAAACCTTAAGGAGGTCGTCGTGTGCGACCCAAGCTTCTCGTCCATAACTGCCTTATAAGTCTTGGTTGGTTGCCAGGACATATAGGGGGGGAGGTGGAAGGGCAATCATCTTGCAGAAGCAAAGCGCCCCCTCCCCCCCCTCCAAGAAAAAAAAAAAAATCCAACAAAACCAACCAATCTCTTAACTTGCTTACCAACTCCTCGTTCTCGTCTTCGTCTTCGTCTTCGTGCTCGCTCGCTCCCATAACTACCCCACTCGCCCTACCCTTCACCCTTCACCTCAGTATCATCATCGTTGGCTGATCCTTTTTTCCCAAGCGCGAGTCAAATTCTGGAAGGAAAAATTCCCTTCCCTTCCCTCACATACAGTATACCCACGCGATCTTTTTTTTAAGAAAAAAAGCCTATTTGCCCCCGATTGACCATACAAATGCCACCCAAACGCAGGCACACCAAATCTCGGAACGGATGTATGACTTGCAGAAGGCGGAGGGTGAAGGTAAATGAGCATTCCATGTTTGTGTCATCTATCTCCCCCCAATCGCACCGTATAGGTGTGATGGCGACGGGATATGAGGGCTAGTCTGGCTGACGGCACTCCAGTGTGATGAAATCAGACCGATATGTACAAACTGTACCCGCCGGGAACTCGATTGTATCTACACTGCTTATTGCCCTCCCGGTCGACCTGGGATCTCTCGTACCCCTTCGTCTGCTTGTGCTTCATCCTCTTGTACCTCATCCTCTTGTACTTCTTCATCTTCATGTACCTCATCTTTATTATGTACTTCGTCTTCCAGCTCTTCTTCCTCCCCTCCTTCTTCACAGGTCGTCACTTCACGGCTACGGATTCTTCCGCTGCAGCAGTCTCATATCCCGGCTTTGTCTAAGCCCCGCAGAGGTGGTGGTGGCACCAGCATTTCGGCACCAACCCCGCTAGCGGCTCTCACAAGGCAATTGGATTCCATCCTTATTGGCACCCGGTCGGGGACCCCTTCTCCTCTTGCCCGCATTTCATTATCGAAAAAGGACTTGGACAACCTGAGCCTTTTGCACCACTTCACAATACGGACATACAGCTCGTTGACAAATGACAAATCCGTCGAAGTGTATCGGACTGAAATTCCAAGGATAGCTCTTCAAAATGAATTGACCATGAATGCACTTCTGGCAGTTACAGCACTGCACATGAGCGTTACGGTGAAAGAACCCGTAATCGTGTCACACTACCAGGTGATTGCAGCGGGCCACTACGATCAAGCCCTACGTTCTTTGAGGGCAGAGATTCGCGAGCGACCAAAAAGCGGAGACCACATTCTTGCAGCGAGCACACTGATAGCGTTCTACGGCTTCGCTTGCAAAATGACTAGCGGCGAAGCTAGCCATGTTCCGAGGGTGATCGGCTGGATACCCCTCTTCGATGGTGTGCACGCCATAATCAAAGAATGGTGGCCCTTGGTCGTTCAGGGTGACTTAGAGCCCCTCCTCGACCAGGCCATCACACGGACGGTTGAAGACGGTGACTTTTTAACCCTCCCTCCATCCCTCACCGCCCTAGCCCTTGAGGCACTCCCCACCTCGAACGTAGCACACGGCGACAGCGACGAGGTAATCATCGATGCCGCCACAGCGGCCGTCTATCAACGCGCACTGAAGCACCTGAAAATAGTCTGGAACAACTTCTGGGCAACCGGGTACAAACTGGCCATTGCCTGGCAATTCATTTCCCACGCGCCAGGGAAGTACACCTACAACCTCCAGCATTATAAACCACGCGCGCTAGTGATATTCTGTTACTTTTTGTGCATGGTGAAGAAGCTGGATGGGTTCTGGTGGGCCAAGGGAAGCGCCCGGGAGACGTTTCTCGATATTGAGAAGAAGCTGGACGCTAGATGGGAGCCGTGGCTGGAGTGGCCCAGGAATATTATCCTGGGGGATTGTGAGGTTGTCGGGAGCCAGTCGTGATAATAATTGGAAATATAAATAGAGCGGAGGTGGTGTTTGGAGAGATTCTTTTCGGGTGTTTTTTGTTTGTTATATATAATACCTGTTGAATCTGGAGTAACTTGTTTTGTGCTTTCTTTACTCTCCTCCTTTGCCCTTGTTTGTTAATTCAGTGTGGATTCGGGCTCGGGATCCAGAAAATCTTTATATTGAGATGCAATTGTCGTGGATATGGTAGTGTACTTGGCCGTTTTTGTACAGTATTAAGTTAAGACCCTTAGTGCCACAACAGGTACTGTACCAATCCTGCCAAGGTATCCGAATACTTCATAACTGGATAGGTGAGCTTGTTCTGATGCTGACTTGGGGGTTTGAAGAAAAAGCAAGGTTTCTGGGGTACCAATGATACCCTCCGAGGTGCCGGGGGTGTGAGATCAACCCTGCCACCACAACCGGAACCAAAAAGGAAACAACCAACTACAAGCATTTTGGGAATAAACTCTATATTATTGAACATCCCAGGGTTGACTCACTTTTAATTGTGGAGGTTTCGTTATTTTGATTGAATGAGTATTGGTTGAGGGGTAAGGGCGGTACCAAGGTGTTTTTTTTGAAAAGTAATCACACTTACGGGTATATGCCAAAGTATTGTACTTTATGCATTATTGAGAAAAGGTATGCGAGAAAGAGGGCGAGTTTGGGCGGCTGACGCTGCCGCAGTGTCGGTATTACCATGCTTACCAGTACGATACTCGTACAGTACCTTATCGCAGAGCGCAGTGTCAGGGTATGGAACATAGCCCAACGTAAAATCCACAATGGGCAATCTCACCAAGCGAGAGAGAAAAAAAAATCCACCCCGAGTAGGAACACCGCTTTCCAAACGCGCTATAGCTCCAAGCGAGCCGAACTCATCAACTAGCAATTCCCCGTCCTATGAACCTACCGGTACAGACTTTAGCCCGCCGCGGCTTAGCGTGAAAATTCCCCTTTGCGGATGGAGCACTCCCCCCACTCTGCAAGCATGTCGGGCACTCCATCCCTGATGCTGGATTTGCCGATATAATACGGTAATCGACGTCCTTGTAGACGCGAGGCGGGTGGACGTGCCGTACCGGTAAGGTTAACTTTGTAAATTCATGATCGGTCAAGAGACGAAACGACGCGAGAAGGAGTGGTTTTGTTCCGGGCGGGGTATTGGACGTCCTGTGAATTCACTGGGCTTGCAGTTGTGGGTATTTGCGTGCATCGATCGGGTTGGATTGGATATACGTTCTGGGGACATATGAGCGGGAAATTACGAGTAGAATGAATCGGTGGGCAGGCGGATGGAGAGTAGTGGATATAATGCTTAAAAAGGAGGAGAGAGGTGGGTAGAAAAATGAAGAGGTGAAACGTAAAGGTTTAAAGTATGACTCGATGATTCACGGAATACGGGAGGACTCCTGTTTCTAATATTTGATGTGAAACAAGAAGTATCGTATCTGTGGTTTTATGTTTGAGCACTGTGTAGTTATGACAAGAAAGTGGCTGGACACTTCAAGTTGCAGAAACATTATTTTACTGTTATACTAGTTTAAAACATGTCAAATAATTACAATTTATACCTTATACTTCATTTTGATAAACTCTTTTTCAATCAAAGTCTCAATCCTATGAGATATTCCATCTATTCTCCAATGTATCCTCTTCTAATCTAACTACTTGCCCCAGGTTAAAGGTATTTGAAAAAGGGGTTACTGGCAGCGGTAAGTAGAGTAGAATATTCACAAAAGCTGGAACTACATAGTATTAAAAAATATTCAGACTCTTCCTGAAAGAATTGTAAAATAGATTCTGGAAGTACAATGCCTTATCAGAAGTGTTTGTGATGTGAGACATGTTTAATTGCGGTTGTGCTATGGGCCTGGTGGGGTTATCAATGGTGCATGTGAGTGCGCAAGTACATGGTTATTGCTCAACTACTACCTCTCAATGATTATCTATGCATATTATAGAGTAAGAGAATAATAAATAAAACTAGCTAATACCTTGTATAACCTCTCCTTGCTTCCAATACTGCAGCTACTTTATTAGGTATTGATTTTAAAAGCTTTTCCTCAGGAATTGACTCCCAAACTAAAGTTGGTACTTGTGTAAGCCTTTTCTTAACAGCTTTTGTTCCTCCTGAAGTATCTCCAATCCTTGGAAATTACTGGTATAATCACTTTTTATGCTCAACTCATACATGCTCAATAGGATTTAAATTAGGGGAGTAAGCCTGTGGGGAGATTCAATCAATTCAATACAATTTCTCTCAAACCAGTGATCTAAAATACCATAAGCCTTGTGAATAAGAGTATTATCTTGCTGAAAATGAATATCTTTGAGTTGCATACTAAAGGAAACTATCTGATGAATAACAGGAAAAAGATATCTTCTCAAGAATCTAACATACTTGGTTGTATTGATATATTGGGTGATAAGAACTAAAAGGTATTTTCTCTTTCTCCAAAAAGCACTTCTATACTATTAGTGAAATTTCCTTACTATTTTCCTTTGGATGAACACAATTTGAAAGCAACTTCGTACCAGGTTCTTTGAGAACTTACTGCTACCAAGCATCCTTGGATTTCTCCACACTGTACTTGTTACTCCAAATAACTTTTCCAAAATCCTTAGCTGTTCAATTTTTATGAGCCTTGACTCAGTCTAGTTATTTGATAATGTGCATGCGCTTGAGCTTTTATTATTTTTTAGCTAGAATTATTTTTTTATTCTTTAGTTATATACATAATATTATATTAATATCAATAAGAATTTTTTTTTAAAAAAGAAAATACCAGCCTCAGCAAGGTTGAGTAAACGTCATCTGAGAATGCTCTGCATCCTGTAGAGCAGTCTCACTAAGTAGATCTTTTTCTGATTAGTAGAAACCTTACTTGAACCTTTTACAGATATTGGTAAAGAAGATTCTCCATCGTACTACAGAGGTCTGTAATACCATTTTTACTTGCTTATTCTTGTGTAGTTCAAATAATTTTAGAGTACTAGTAGGTACTGGCCAGGACACTAGTCTTTTCTAATATCTATTGTAGAGTCATCTTTTAGGAGCCATCCAACATGGCATAACCCATTATTTGACTTCTTTTACTCAAAGAAGTTGTTGGCCCATGAGATGTTAACATTTTTACTATATAATGGAATTTCTGAATTGTTACTATCAGTCACGAACTTTACATCAGCAAAAACAAACCCTGCATCAGATGCATCAGCTGTACGTCCTGACACAAATGTACAGTTACCAGCGTTTCATGCGTCCTGGACATTCTGAAGTGTCTGGTAGTGTCCGGGACATCCTGAGTATCCGGTAGGGTCCAACCCACCCTGAGTTCATCCTAAGGAAGGATGCAATAATTTTCAACTGCTAATTTAGCTAGATTGACCTTGATCCTTGCTGATGTCGTGATACAACACGGCAGAGAGTCTTAATTCTTGCTGATGTCCAGACACAAGATGGCAGAGAGTCTTAATCATGATACCAAGCCAAATATCAGCCATTGGTATATCTACTGCTGGTGGACTCGGACACTAAGACCAAATCTAAAAATATCTACAGAAATAGGAGAAGTGATGTACCAAATTCTATTTTAGTTTCTTGAAGGATCTGGCAGCCAAAATGGCCCACAGGTAGATTGTAAAAGTGAGTGATAGTTGTGATTGTGAGAGTACAGTCGTGTCCGGAAAGTCTTTGCACCCCAGGCCAATTCAACTAAGCAAACATTAATGAACCAAATGTCCACAATAAATCAACGAATTGATTCTATTTAAATACATAGTAAAATATAAGCTAAAAGGAGTATTTTTAGAAATTATTGTAAAATTTTATCATCAAATACAGTTTAAACACTGGTATGTTTGGGTACTAACAAAAATACACTTACTATAAATAAGCCTTATAAAATATTTTTTATCTTTATAATCTAATAAGGTAATAATTTCATATTAAATATATGTAATATCTAGGTAATTATGCATTAGGATATAATATATGTATAAAGATCTGATCAAAAATAATTTATTTAGTTAAGAGTTTTCTATACAAGCATTTTACTCAAAAAACCCCATATCTAGTTTCTCTATTTTTAGATAAGAATAAGAATTAATTGGAAATGAAATATAAATAATAGCTTTTAAAAATATACAAGAACGTAACACATACATCTTATTGGAATTTGGGTCATTGTCTGTTTCTGGAAATCAAAATTGATAATATTAGGATGAATATTGATATGTCTTTCTTGGAGTGAAATACTACTATGTTTTAATTCTTTTAAATATATGTTTATACTATCAAAGTAATTACCCCCTAACTATAGATCAAGTCCAGAGTATAATATATCTTTTGATCAATCTTCCATCCTGTTATTGTAGTCTGTAAATGGCAACTTTGATAACTATTTCTAACTATTATAAAGGATATTTCAGTTGCAGTCTTTGGGCATCTAACAGTGCTAGATAATCTCAAAAATGATTTATTATAATCTTTAGGAAGTATTACTTCCTACATGAGCAATTTTAGAGCTGCAAATAGAAATTCTTCTAGATTTAGTAGCTTATTTAAAATACTTCAGTCAATGGAGATAAATTCATACATTTATGATCACCTTGACATTTATATAACACATTATTTGATCTAATATAATCTCTAATATCTTAAGTATTAATATCTATCTTTTTGTCTCTTAGATCTTTCATTCATAGCTTTGAGCCCAAGGTATATAATAGATGGTTTTTGTTGAAATTTTCTACCAAAATTCACAGATTCTAGCATCAACTTATAGTAGCACAAACCAAACATATTTTAATTTTATTTTTACATAAAATTTTACTCAGGATATTTCTCAATCTAAAAGTAAATTTTATTATTTTATTTACATACTTTCTGATTTATTGGAAAAAGTTGAAAGTTGGGGTATCATGTGGGATCGGTTGCTATGGAGGGGTGTGAAGACTTTCCAGACACGACTGTACAGTCGTGTCCGGAAAGTCTTCATACCCTTGCATAGCAACGCATCACCACCCCCTCACCTCAACAACCCCCCTCACCATGACCCCACCACATACCCTCAGAGCTAGAGAAGACCTCAATAAAGAAATCTATACCCTGTATAAACATACTGATATGGGGTATTATAAAATTTCTAAGACTTTGGGCATCTCCAAGCAAACTGTTCAGTCTGTGGTCAAAAGAGCCAAATCCAGGGGTGGAAACACCCATGATGCAAAAAGAACTGGCAGACCAACCAAGATTACCGACACAAATTGGAAGATAGTGGAGTCTATTATCGATGCCGAGCCTCATTTAGCGTTACGCGACATTACCAAAAAAGCGAATATTGGTCTTGGAAAGACCACTGTGGATAAGATCATCTCAGAGGCTGGTTTTAAACTTCTGATACGCAGAAAGAAACCTTTTTGGAGAAAAGGACAAAAGGAGAAGAGAAAGGAGTTTGCTAGGAAGAGGAGGAACTGGAAAGGGGCATGGAATTGGGTTGTTTTTGTGGATGAAGCAACTATTGTTTATGATCCAAATCCAACTGGTAGAAAGGTCAGAGTTAGACCTGGTGAAGAGTTGGAAGAAAAAAAACTTGAAGCCTAGCTTTAAGTCTGGGAGGACTAGTATTGGGGTCTATGCTGCAATCATGAAGGGTGGCAGGACTGAGTTAATTCTTGTAAGAAAGAGGGGGGAGGAGGAAAGGACCAGCAAAAGAGACAGACTTGGCCTCAATTCCCACCAATATGCAACTGAAATCCACCAGCCACACCTCATCCCTTTTATAGAAGGTCTGGATAGACCCTCTGAAAACATCTACCTAGCTGCAGACAATGCCTCCTGGCATGCTGGTGAGGAAAATCGAAAATTGGAGGCAGAGTGTGGTTACAAAAAACTCCCTTGGCCACCCAACTCACCAGATCTCAATCCAATTGAGAATACTTGGGCACTACTCAAAAGAGCCCTTACCAAGAGATTCTCCAGACTGGAAAGAAGGCCTCACAGTGCTGCTGAACAGTTTGAAGCAGCAAAGGAGGAGTGGGATTTAATTCCCCAAGAGAAGTTGGATGGATGAGTGGATAGGATGCCAGAGAGAATGCAAGCTGTACTGGATGCAGATGGAGGTCATACAAAATGGTAAAAATGTTTTTTTATTATCTATTAGCTATACTATCATGATTCTTTCAATTGAGTTTTTTACATTTTTTTTGAATTTCTTAAGGTTGGGGGTGGTGGTATCGCCGTTGCCATGCGAGGGTATGAGGACTTTCCGGACACGACTGTACATGGTAACTTGGGTGTTTTGTTAAGTTTTTCTCAGACTGCGACACGTTGAGTAACACTTGAGCAACCACATAACATCACGGTCAGTATATCAACAACAGGTCTGTTAACTACTATTGCTCCTCAGTCCCTATACCATCAAAGCTAATAATTTAGGGCAACATTCTACTTGATTTCAGCTTTCCATTGCACTAAAGAACATCTGCCTACTGTGAGTTTATAAGAAGTTGTATCCTATTTTGTGTCCTGGCAAAGTGCTGACTTTGACACCAGATTCCCCAGCCATCCTTTGAGTGCAGTACTTCATACTTTGCAGTGACATTCTGCTCGACGCGGGATTTCTAACGGTATAAAGAACATCTACTTGTGTTAGACGGAGACAACCGGTATAGACTTAAGGTTGTCTAGGCCAATCGGGATTCTTTCGTATAGACGGAGATTTGTCTAGGAAGGCTTGGTATTGTTCTTTTCATTTATGACTACTAAGAACTCGCTTAATCGGTAAAGGAAATAATTTTATAAAGATTCGTAGGTAAAACAATGTTATATTGTTAAGGTCTCTTCTCCGTTGCTTGATTCTGTCTAAAAGCTTAGGAGGCACTTCGATATTTATATCCCGCGTCTGAGTGTTTGCGGACTACATCTAATCCCCCTATAACTAAGTATCTTCCCCAAAATCGTACACTACGTCTTATAGTCTTAACAAGTGCGAACACCGTTTGACCCTGAATTCTTGCACACCATCTTCGTCCTCATAAATCCTTTTACCGTCTTATCGTAGGATGCGTTATTATCCTCGAACGAGCGGTCTTTGATTTATAGAGCTGAATAGACTTCTGTCTGAAACTGCAGTCGTCTTGACTATCGTTTCAGTAGTCTCTTCCGATTATATCTACTGCTGGCGGGCTCGGACACTAAGACCAAATCTAAAAATATCTACAGAAATAGGAGAAGCGATGTACCAAATTCTATTTTAGTTTCTTGAAGGATCTGGCAGCCAAAATGGCCCACAGGTAGAATGTAAAAGTGAGTGATAGTTGTGATTGTGAGAGTTCATGGTAACTTGGGTGTTTTGTTAAGTTTTTCTCAGACTGCGACGCATTGAGTAATACTTGAACAACCACATAACATCACAGTCAGTATATTAACAACAGGTCTGTTAACTACTATTGCTCCTCAGTCCCTATACCATCAAAGCTAATAATTTAGGGCAACATTCTACTTGATTTCAACTTTCCATTGCACTAAAGAACATCTGCCTACTGTGAGTTTATAAGAAGTTGTAGCCTATTTTGTGTCCTAGCAAAGTGCTGACTTTGACGCCAGATTCCCCAGCCATCCTTTGAGTGCAGTACTTCATACTTTGCAGTGACATTCTGCTCGATGCGGGATTTCTAACGGTATAAAGAACATCTACTTGTGTTAGGCGGAGACAACCGGTAAAGACTTAAGGTTGTCTAGGCCAATCGAGATTCGTTTGTATAGACGGAGATTTGTCTAGGAAGGCTCGGAAGCAACTCGTTTCGTTTATGACTACTAAGAGTGCAAGAAGGTAAAATAGAATCGTAAAAACAATATTATATTGTTAAGGTCTCTTCTCCGTTGCTTGATGATGTCTTAAGCTTGGGAGGCACTTCGATATTTATATTCCGCGTCTGAGTGTTCGCGGACTACATCTATCTAACATACAAAATATGTACCTCTTTAATTTTAACTCGCAACGTCGAGTTCTCCCTGAAGGTGCGAACACCGGGAGACCCTGAAAACCATCACACCCTCTTCGGTAATTACTATTTTCCTATCTGGAAGACATACTTGTTACCAGTAGTAATTTGCCGATTCTCAGAGTCCTTAGACCTATAGCTGAGTTCTCAAGTCGAACTATGTTAGCTCCAATAGTCCTTTTCGTCATTAAGAGGATCAGTCTTGATGTGAAGTTGCCTTTGCATATATCCGGTAGTCGATGACTTCTAGTTGTGATAACTCAACAACTAACCGATAGAATTTATTCCAATGAGTCTCTCTTCGTAGAGGAGAGGTCATTCTATTGAATAGTCTCATAATTCCTCGGTCGGCAACTCCTGATTGTTCTATAAAGAGGGGGTGGACCTTCGTGTTGTGTTGGTCATAACTCCTGCAACTGCGGTACACCCCATATCATAGTTGCGACACTCCTTAGAACTCGTTGGCTTCTTTGGTAGCGTCTACAGGAGGTCTAGACTCTTTCTGATTCTTGGAGGGTGGATGTGAATGTGTTGGTTCATTACCCCGAACCTCCTAGCATTCATGTTTCGACCTTGTGCGAAAACGTCCTGTTACTTACGGCCCATGTTGAAGATGTCTCTTCTTTGAAGCCTAGTAACTCCCTGAGTAGTTGACCGATTGACTTCGTTCCACTTCTCAGGTCTTGCCAGAGGTCCCCTCTTATATATCCTGCGAACAGCTTTCGGTCGGACGGACGGCAGCGACGTATACGGTGTTATTCTGACACCTTTAATTCTGTGACCATATAGTCACAGGACGCAACAAAGGTTGATGAGTATGATGACGTGCGGGCCCCGTAAGGGGGCTGGAGGGATGTGTTGGAGACTAAGCTTCTCGAACTCGGGTAAGGTTACCCTACCTAGGGTACTTCTAGGCTATCGGAATTGGGTACTCCTAACAACTTGGCATCAATATTGGTGGAGATACAACCTATTATGGAGGTGATGTTTACCCTGGCGTTGTACTGACTTTGACGCCAGATTCCTCAACCATCCTTATAGTGCAGTACTCGATACTTTACGACAACGTTTTAGTCGAAGCCAGCTTTCCAACGGTGTAAAGAATGTCTACCTGGCATCAATATTGGTAGAGATACAGCCTATTCTGCATTCTAGCGAATTGCTGATTTTGACGCCAGATTCCACAGCCATCCTTTTGGGGCAGTACTCGATACTTTACAGAAATGTTCAACTCGACACCAGCTTTCCAATGGTGTAAAGAATATCTACCTGGCATCAATATTAGTGCAGATACAGCCTATTTTGTGCTCTAGTAAAATGCTGACTTTGACGTTATATTCCACGGCCATTCATTGGGCACAGTACTCGATACTTTACAGAAATGTTCATCTCAATGCCAGCCCTCTAATGGGTTAAAGAACGTCTACTCAGCATCAATATTGGTGGAGATAAATCCTCTTAAGAATGTAATATTTACATTGGCGAAGTGCTGACTTTGACAATAGATTCCTAACCCATCCTTTTTGTGCAGTACTTCATACATCATAGCGATGTTTTACTCGACGCTGGCCTTTCAATAGTATAAAGAACGACTACTCGGCATCAATATTGGTGGAGATACAGCCTATTATGGAGGTGATATTTACTCAGGCAAAGTGATAACCTTGATGCCAGATGTCTCAGCCATCCACTGCGTGCAGTACTTCATACCTTACAGCAACGTTCTACTCGATGCTGGCTTTCTAATGGTATAAAGAACATCTACTCAGCATCAATATTGGTAGAGATACAGCCTATGATGCAGGTGATATTTACCCAGGTAAAGTGCTGACTTCGACGCCAGATTTGCCAGCCATACTTTGCGCGCAGTACTCCACACTTTACAGAGACATTCTACTCGACAATGGCCTTCTAAAGGTATAAAGAATGTCTACTTGGCATTAATATTGATGGAGATACAACCTATTATGGAGGTGATATTTACTCTGGAGAAGTGCTAACTTTGACGCAGGATTCTGTTCTCAATACTCTGATGCCCAGGCTGACGTTTGGTGTCCTAGACGTACTGGACACCAGCTTTCCAACGGTGTAAAGAATGCCTTCCCGACACCAATATCCGTGGAGTTATAGCCTATTCTTTGTCTTAGCGAAGTGCTGACTTTGACGTCAACCTTTGTCCTCAATACTCTGACACCCAGGCTGATGTTTGGTGTCCTAGATGTACTTGATGTCAGCTTTCCAACGGTGTAAAGGACGTCTTCCCTGCATCATATCTGTGGAGTTACACTCTATTTTGTGTCCTGGTGAAGAGTTGTCTTTAATGCCAGATTCTGTCCTCAATACCCTGATGCCCAGGCCGATATTTGGCATTGTAGACGTACTCGTTGCCAGCCTTCTAACGGTATAAAGAATATCTTTCCTGCACCAATATCTGTAGAGTTACAGCCTATTTTGTGTCCTGGCAAAGTGCTAACTTTGATGCCAGAGTCCTCAACCATCCTTGCGACGCAGTACTTCATACTTTACAGCATTATTCTACTCAATGCCAGCTTTCCAACGGTATATCGAACATCTACTCAGCACTAATATTGGTGGAGTTATAACTTATTTTAACTATTAGACTCTGTATTACTTGTATATTCTCGTTTACTTTTTGTAACCTAGCCTTGGCCTGTGTATCTATAAAAATAAATCTTGTTTACCGTAAAAATATTGTTTATTTTAGAATAACCTAGGCATAAGTTATGCCTTGTATTGGCTGTATCTGGTGAATTCTGAATTTTAAGAGATGTATTCTGACATCTGTTCTTGTGTGCAGTTACATCCAGAGTTTTAGGTAAGTGTTCTTTTGCGTCCTGAGTTTGGCAGGTACATCCTGTTATGTCCTGAGTTTGGCAGGCATGTCACGTTGCATCCTGAGTTTGGCAGGCACGTCACGTTGCATCCTGAGTTTGGCAGATATGTCTTATTGCGTCCTGAGTTAGGCAGTTATAGCCCATTGCATCCTGACGCGGGTTGCTATGTCCCTTTACATCCTAGTTAACGATTTGTGTTCTGGATGTCCTGTGCATCAGACGCACATGACGCATAGGACGCAACCTAGAATTTTTGCTGATGTATGTACTCAAATATCTCTATTTACTGAAGTACTCTCTGACTACTGAATAATCTAGAATATGTTTGTTTTTTCATTGATTGTCTCCTTGTATTGGTGTTAGTGCGCCCTAATGCAAGCCCTGTCGTGTTTACAAATATTATGACTTTATAAGTATAGGTACAGTTATGTAAAGTTCTTGAAGATTTATTTAAAATAGTAAGATTTTTTATTTAAAGAGTATTTTGATAGTGGAGTATGATTATAATAATATATTACAAATTGAACATAAAAATCAGTCTAAAATTTAAATAATTACTTGTATTGTTTCTTTACAGTTATTTGATAGGATGCCCCTTATGTGCACTAAATTTTACAAAATGCCTCTTCAAAAAAAGGTTTTATACAATGCCCCCTACTGCATCTTCTCTCTGTGAATAATTTACTTACTGTGCACAATTGTCTGGCCTCCTCTTATTTAGATTTGAGAAATAGCAGAAAATGTTGAGTGGAGAACTTGAATATATTATTCTAATTTACAATAACTAAATATGGGATTGTTGGCATGTCCGAGCATAATGGCCAACCTTATTACAGGTAGAACATCGTGGAGGTGCTCTACTAGCAATTTCTCTATCCCCTGAAGACATACCTGATAGCGGGTCTCCCACCCTTCATCTCTTTTTTGCTGGCCTTCCTCGTGGTACCCGTGTTACAGGTGGTTCTAGTGCTAAAATTGGTCAATTATTACTACCTACTTCTGTAAAAAATCTTTTGATAGAGTATATACCATATAAAGTATCCAAATCTGGATCTAGTATAAGTTCTGGATTACCTTCTACCTCTGAATTTTCAACATAGCCAAGATTTCTATCTTTGCTTGGTGGGGGGCCTTGAAGGTACTCAATATTGATAACTGGCAAGTTGATTCTGTAGGCCTCCTTATAGGTTTCAACTTGGCAATAGGTTGGCATATATTCGATAGGAGCTTTTCAAAGACGGTAAATAACTGCAATTGCATGCACACAGGGAATATCGGTATCAAAAAAGTGACGACATTTGCATTTCTGTGACTCCAGATTGACAGTATATCCTCTAGCACCATTTATCGCTCTCGTTACCAGTACATCATCTGGACCTGAGAATTGAATAGTATACTGACGAGCAAACTTAAGCCCCTCTTTTAACTTTTCTGTTCCAAAGCTGGTTAAGGGAGAGCCACCAGGCTGCAACCAGATTTGTACTTTCTCATAGCGCTGATAGTGGCGATCCATTTCCTTATGCTAAATTCCATTCAACATTGTAAGAACTGGTTGCTCTCGCTCTTCCAAGTAGACAGAATTCATGCACTCAACAATATTGGATGTATCATGAGTGTAACGCTGGCCAGGGAAGTGGATGGAAGAAAAAAGCTCTAATCCAATATCCTGGATATATGACGCAGCTTTGGGCTTGAGGGTGGTCAAAGCCTGCATGTACTCATGGAATTGTTCCAAATTGGTTGACCGTGCAAGCTTCCAAAAAAGATCTTTAGCACCAATTCCAAAATCTTTCTTCACATTCTCACTAATATGCTGACAACAATATGCTCGGGTTACATGATTCAGAATGTGATCTGCCGCTATTAAACCTTTATCCCGATCACTGATAAAATTGGTATTGGGCTCATTAATTTCCGGAATTGCCCTATTATCAAATTGACTTGTTAACTCATTATGATCTTTCTAATGATTATAGATTTGCAGTAAGCATGGGAAAGGGAAGTAAAATTCTATACCTTTTAAGATTATAGAGAAAGTACTCCCAATAATCCTGATTCTCACTCTCTACAAGGGACCATGCAAGTAATATTACATGATTATCTCCATCAATTCCAACTGCAAAGAGAAGAGTTTGACGAAATTTGGACTTTGTAAATGTGCCATCAGCAGCAACAAACTTGGGAGATTTTTGAAAAAGATGACGGCTTGCAGAAGGGCTAATAAATAGGCGTTGAAAACTGTTAGGAGTACCCGATTCCGATAGCCTAGGGGTACCTTAGGTAGGGTAACTTTACCCGAGTCCGAGAATCTTAGTCTCCAACACCCCCCTCCGGCCCCCTTACGGGGCCCGTGCGTCATCATACACATCAACCTTTGTTGCGTCCTGTGACTATATGGTCACAGAATTAAAGGTGTCAGAATAACACCGTATACGTCGCTGCCGTCCGTCCGACCGAAAGCTGTTCGCAGGATATATAAGAGGGGACCTCTGGCAAGACCTGAGAAGTAGATCGAAGTCAATCCGTCAACTACTCAGGGAGTTACTAGGCTTCAAAGATGTGACATCTTTAACACGGGCCGTAAGTAACGGGACGTTTTCGCACAAGGTCATGAGATGAATGATAGAAGGTTCGGGATAACGAACCAATGCATTCACATCCGCCCTTCGACGATTAGAAAGAGTCTAGAGCTCCTGGAAACACTACCAAAGAAGCCAGCGAGCTTCGAGGAGTGTTGCAACTATGATAAGAGGTGTACCGCAGTTGCGGGATTTACAACCAACACAACACGAAGGTCCACCCCCTCTACATAGAACAATCAGGAGTTGCCGACCGAGGAATTATGAGACTACTCAATAGAATGGCCTCTCCTCTATGAGAAGAGAGTCATCAGAATGAATTCTATTGGTTAGTTGTTGAGTTATCACAACTAGAAGTCATCGGCTCCGGCATATCGGCAGATGCAGTCTCGTATCAAGACTGATCCTCTTGGTAACGAAAAGAACCATTGGAGCCAACAGAGTTCGACTTGAGAACTCGGCTACAGGTCTATAGACTCTGAGGATCGGAAAATTACTACTGGTGACAAGTATGTCTCCCAGGCAGGAAATAGTAATTACCGAAGATGGTGTGATGGTTTTCAGGGTCTTCCGGTGTTTGCACCATTATGGAGAACTCGACGTTGCGCATTAGATTTGAAGAGGTACATATTTTGTATGCTAGATAGATGTAGCCCGCGAACACTCAGACGCGGAATATAAATATCAAAGTATCTCCCAAGCTTAAGACATCATCAAACAAGGGAGAAGAGACCTTAACAATATAATATTGTTCTTACGATTCTATCCTACTTTCTTGCACTCTTAGTAGTCATAAATGAAACGAGTTGCTTTCGAGTCTTTCTAGACAAATCTCCGTCTATACGAAAGAATCTTGATTGGCCTAGACAACCATAAGTCTATACCGGTTGTCTCCGCCTAACAAAAACGCCTACTCTCAGGACATGCACTGAGATGAAAGTGGCCTTCTTTGTCAACCTCCTGAAGCTTCTGGATATACGATGACAATGCCCGAAATTGTGCCCTCTCGATACTAATAGCTTGTCTATTAAGATATTTTAGAACTTTATGTGCTACAGCATAGCCAATACTGACATTATGGTGAAGCTGCATTGCTTGTTGAATTTCTTTTGGCTTTGCCTTGCTTGTGATGACAAGTATTTTGGGAACGGCCTCTCGGAGAAAAACAAACTGACTAGAGGAGGCACGGGATGCTGGAGCTGCTCCTAAACAGGTAGTATGTGTTGGATTCAAGGCGGTAATGACAACTTGCTCTTCCACCATTTTCCAAGTTGCTCGCACATGAAATGAGCACTCAGGGCCTGTACGACATTTCACTGCACATCGTGAACGATCGGATTTTTCGATTTTTATTGTGAAATTAACAGTAACTGCCCACTGGTGGAGCTTGGCTTTGAAGTCGGAGAAGGTCCCAAAACATTGATTTAGCGACAAAACCATAGTGATAAGAGTAGTGGCGGCGGAGGAGGAGAAATTAAAGCTGTTTGAAGAACATGAGTGAAATCAAGGATGGAAAGAGATAGCTGTATTCAAGGTAGTTATTATTTTACACATGAATAAATACATAATAGGGTCTGTGCCCATTTTTTTTTCCCTTCTCTTATACCCTCCAGAGGGGCATTGTATAAAACTTTTTTTTGAAGGGGCATTTTGTAAAATTTAGTGCTCGTGAGGGGCATTCTATCAAATAACCGGTTTCTTTATTATATTTACTTAATTTAAAGATAAACAATTTTTAGCATGCATGAATTCCCTGTAATGCTAAGATGATAAAAATCAATGAATATATTACCAATATTAGAAAATTTTAACTCTTCAATGATATTCTTTCATATTATTGTATAAAAGTTTAAATTCCACTTAACGTAGGTCTTACAAGGCTTACTCCTATTCAACAAATGATCTTCATATAATATTACTATCATGACTTACAATCTAAGTTATGTGTAAAACTCACATGACTCCAAAACAGGTCATACATACAAATAATAATTATAACATCATACAACTCAAATGAGTTATTAATCAAAAACCACAACCCACATAACCTCTAAACAAGTCATGTGTATGAAATCTCATTATAACATCTGAAATCCTTTACAAACCACAATGAGTTTGTAACATGTTATTATTTATTTTAAAATTAGACAAACTTCAATATAAATTTAGATCTCAGGCTATTGTTTTTTTTCCTTGGAGGTTAATATAGTTCTATCATACTTGAACTATAAATAGCACTTTTCCCTTACCCTTGCACGATTTTTTGAGTCACTCCAAGTAACTCAAAAGGACCAAATGTTAATACCATACCATTTCAGTAACTCTTGGAGCATCATTGCTTTTGCGTGATAGAATTTCTTTGTATTTAACAAAGCTATGTTCTATGACTTTAAAAATTCCACTGGTTCATTAGCACCATCTCTGAGGCTGGTCCACTCATCAGAAATTGAAATCCGAAAACCATAACAGCCATTGAAGCATGTATTTTGGTAGTTTTTCTGTGAATTTGACGGCTTTACCTAGGCATCTGTCAGCTTTGACTTGGGCTGCTTCAAGACTCGACCTAGAGGTGGTCTAGCACCCCCGAGCGCCTTGACGGCTGCTAGTAATTCCGACCGAACTGATTGGGCTTTTCAACACCAAGGCGGGACTTCCCCGGCTGCCGACCCCACGTTCGGAACATGAGCTGGGCTGGCTGCGGGGGATCGCTGTTCTGGGGTGTCCTTTTCCTCTTTGTGGCTTTTCTCACATGTCTTACGGTAGGGTCATGTTCTTTCATATCCTCAGCCATGTCACGGGGATTTTTAAGGTCTGAGTCCCAAATTGTTACACATTTTCGGTCATGCACATTCTTTCGTTTTTTGGCTTAGATGCTATCTCTATAAAATACTGCTATAAGTCTAAGTAGGCCAAACTGCAGCCAAACATGATATGGATTTTGTTACCGGCATGCTTTATTTTATGGTCCGGGATATCTTTCAAAGTGCACATTGAAATAAAGGCTATGATACAAAATCAGGTTGTCTTTAATTTCTGGACTGGTAGATTGGCCCAGGTTGATTCAAATAGAGGGAGAGTGAGAGATCAGGAAGTACTTGCTCCAATACCAAGTAAGGGGTAAAACAACTTAGCAAACCTTACAGCATTAGTATTTGAGTGAGTAGTGGTGGCCTCTTCTTCCACCGGGTCCTAGTCTGTTTACAACCCACAAGAGTGCGCCTGGTTTGCAAACAAACTAGACCACAGGTTACATGCATTCGGAATATTACATTCCCATCTCCTGATCTCGAGGAAATCCTCACTCTTGTGTGGTAAAATGGTAGTTTTTGGATTAACGACCTATGTTGTCAGCTATCAACAATCTGTCAGTTTAGATTATGTGGTAACTTCGGCCCTATCCTTATAACCAAACCTTACGATCTGATTCTGGCTTACTGAGCGAGAGGGCACAGACTACCCGCTAAAAACAGAGCGAGGCAGGAAACGTGAGTGGAGGGGGGTTTGCAAGGGGAGAGCCTGGGCGGGCTAGGGCGCGGAGTGAACAATGTACGCGGTGACACAGTATTGGATTAAATGTTGATTTCTTAGTCTGGAGTGGGGCTTTCTATAATAATATTATATCATAATAGCGATAGAAGAACAATAAAGGTTTAGGGCGGAAAGGTAAAAAATAGTGATAGGGCATGAATTTTGGATATCCGAAAGCTAAATTTGTTGTTCAGACCTTTTTCCTCGGTTCCATAATGTTTTACGTTCTGGTGTGGCATTCTTACGCTATTGGCATCTCCTAACACAAAACTTCCACTGCACGAATGCATAGCCGATCACTCGCTATCATGGTGACAACAAAGTTCTACTGAACTAGCAACATTATTCATTCGCGGTGCCCTGAACCACACTTTTAGAAAATACGTTGCAGAAATGGACTCGATGAGATAAAAACGATAACATGCGCGTAGAAAGAGAACAAAAGGGGAAGAACAGAACCAAAGTATCAGAAGGAGGTAGAAGGGAATGGTGTTTCCTCAGACAACCCAGACCAGTGCTGCAGAGAGCATGTAATCCTCAATGCATATATCCCACCCTGCACTAGGCGACACCACACTCCACAGTATAGTTCTAAGTCCAAACACACTCCCGATCCCAACCCCACGTACCCATCAACTCTTCTAACGCACGTAGTACATAATGTCGTCACTCTCGAAAAAAAGAAAAAGTAATTGAAATTTTATAAAAGAACTGAGCTTAAGGGGGAACAAAGACAGAAAGAGGAACATCATCTGCATTTAATACTTCCAAGCGGTTGAATAACTCCTAGCTTTTTGTTTTATCTGCTAGCGCGATCTAGAAGTCATCCAGAGACCTCTCTTTTTTTTCCTCTTAGATTCACATTCGCATTTTCTTTTCCCAACCGATTTCTATTTAGCAAGATACTGATCCCAGGAGGCCGCGCATTGGGAGTCTTGGATGTTTATGGTGATGGACATAATTGGATCATGTTCAAGCACGACCTGCTGGAGCACCTCTATCATGGGGGGGTCCCTCGATTAGATTATGCTCGATCTGGACCCCAGTGATCATGCTCGATCATGCTCGATCACTCTATCCATGTTTATAAGCCGGGCCGTTGAACTGAATCACAGTAGAGAGTGAATGAGCAAATGAAGGATTGGGATAGAAGGGTTGGTTGGGTACAATAAGGATGATGATTGTGAAAAAGAAAGAAAGAAGAATCGCTAGAGGTAGGCCTACCGACATGTGAGAAGACTCATATAGTCACTGAATGTCACTCGATTTGGGAGGAACTTGGTATAAGTAAAGAAGAGAATTCCAATACTAGGTGATCGTGTGATATGATCTGTCTGTATAAAAACTGTCCATCTCGCGCACTTGATAACATATCCCTAACGGGGGCTCTCTATTATTAATTCTTCGACGCACAGCCCTTCGAAATTCACATGATAAAAATGTCACAATTCCATTATCCCCATCCCATGACAAGCAGTAGAAACGGTATCCGACACTCCAAGCAAACAGAATATAGCCACTGGATCCCTCTCACAGATCTCAGAGCAATCATGTTCAGTAAAGATGACTTTATTAGCTAAAGTATTGGTAGTTGGAAATCGGGTTGGACAAAACTGCTTAAATCTTCTATCAAATTCTGCCCAACGAAAGCTACTTTAGTGGTGAAAAACCGATGATAATCGACTAGGCTAGGTCAGGATCTACCAATTTCCTGAAGCATTCGAGCGCGTGTCCTCCGGATTAGATCATGCTCTGGAATAACCCTCATACTCTGATCGAGCATGCTCGCGTCCATCGGTAGAGGTGTGGTTTTTGATATATACTTCCCCGATTCGCTAGGGGCTTGAGAAAACTGGTGTGGGGAGTGTGGAGAGTGTGGGGGTGGCTTTGCAGTGGGGGTAAGACTTTCGGGCCTAGTACGGTCAGCGCTAAATTGCAGTGGAAAGAGTTGCTGGTTCACTCGCGGGTGATTACTTCTTCGTACCTCACCCCATGCAATGTTGGGGTCGGATTGTTTCTCTCCCCCCCGTCGGGACTTGGTTTGGGGTGAGGTGAGATTGGGACGAGCTGAGTTGGTCCTGGGCTGGCTATATTTTGGCATTATATCTAGATTTCTTGGGGTGCTGGCTACAGTCCTCACCTGGGTGCATGCCCGGTGCCTGGCCTGCTAGCTTTGCAGGCTGCTGCTTGGTTGGTGCAGAGGAGATTCGGCCCGAAGAATCATAGAAAGACAACGCCACCCAGGTCTTACCATGCTGAACTGCCCTACGACACTTCACCCCATCATGTGATATCGTGCCGAGGACTGCAGAAACTCAATGGGGGATCGTGCACCATTTGTTTTAATATTGGAGGGTGTGTAGAGAGGAGTTACTAGTCGTGTGAATGAACCCCGGGTTCACTGCAGGTTGGTTAGTTTTATGTCTTGGGAAGGAGGCACCACTGGGAGGGAGAATCGACTTTTAGAGAGCTTGTGGCTAGTGTTTGCAAGCAGACAGTGCAGGTTGGATTTTTTTTGAGCTGGCTTGACTGACCCCAGATATCTGTGGAGGGAGGTCGGTGATCGTTGCCCCCGTTTAGGGGAGGGGTTTGGAGGTGTTTCAGGACGGTATATATATTGCAATTGAGTGAAATATTAGTATGCGTCAACGGTTTCTAGATTTACCTGTCTACACTGGTGCGGTGTGTTACCTTCACCCTTGGTTGTAGGTGGTGTTTCCCTCTTTTTTGTTTTGAGGCCTTGTTCAGCAGCCATCAATAAAAGAGTGCTGCAGTACGAGTATTTAATGATGATGAGGTTTAAGCTAATATTCTTATACTATAAGTATCTTTGTATCTTTAATACAATTATCCTATTGGATATTAATTTATTTTGGTATTCAAACTTTAAAGACTAAGTTAAACTCTAACTTAGTCAGTTAAAATTTTGTGAGAGCTGTTTTATATTGGCTTATCATATTAAAATTGAAATATATCAGTATATACTCACTCACATGATTCACACATAGGAAATTATTTGTAGATTTATATTACTTAAGTAGTTAACTTGTGTAAGTAGTATTTGTACTTTACTAAACTACTACATTAACTTGAAAAATTGAGTATCTTTGGATAAGGATGTAATCTCTAGAGGTATTCTGAGATGGCACTTATCTGAATAATTGACAATGATAGTCAAACTACTATTGTGATGTATTCACTAGGCACTAATGATGTTGTTAAGTAAGGTACAATAGTTGACAGGTAGCCTACTCTTTCAGAAAGGGGGTGAGAGCTTCAAACTAAAGGAGGCTTCAGAAGGTATACAGAGAAAACTTAAAGAAGTAACTTCTCAGTCAAGTATATAGAAATACTATCTGTTAAAGTCTGCCTTTTCCATTGTATAATAAGGCAGTCTTTAAATACAAAATTCTGTTTATGTCTAATATGAATGAAACTAATTAAAGATATCAAATAATACTCTTTAGTAATATAACTTAAGTATCATGTCACAAACTGGATTGTGACAAGGCAGATTGGTAAGGAGGGATAAGGATTTCACATGACTCGCAGTCGCGAGTCATAAATGTTATTTGTTATGTGATGACTCACAGTTGTGAGTCATATGATGTTATGATTTTTGCGCGTGACACATATTATGAGTTACGAGTTTCACACATGTGACGCACTTAGCGCACATGATTGGATATGAGGATTATGATTGGTTTAGGTATGTTGCGCAGTTGACTCGTATGAGTCAACTAAGGATCTCACATGACTCACGATTATGAGTCATAGAGTATGGTAATGCGAAAGTATGAGTCACACAGGGTTAGGGTTGGGTGAGGAGTCTGTATAAATAGAGGGTCCAGGGACCTTCGGGACAGACACGCTTCGTCGCTCCTATTTTCCTGCCACATAGTTTGTCAACACCACGGTCAACTATCGTGGCCCACCCCTCTCCCCTCTGCCCCCTCGATGGTTCCTGCCTAGGGGTACGGTTAACTCCTCCAGCCTCTCCCGCCTTTACTTCGCTTGTCTCCTGCTCGCTTGATGGGGGAGTTATCTGGGCTCACCCAGTAGTCCTGTCTCGCTTAGGGGATTCGCTTGGTTTTGGCACGGTCGGCTTCCTCTCTTCGTTTCCGGTCGGCGTTGGCAGTGGTGGACGTCTTTCTCCCCACTTGCACGATCCCTGAGGGGGAACGCCTCGGCTAGTAACTTCGGGGTCTGTCTCCTGGTGAGATTTGGCCATACCCTCCTAGTCGCTCGGTTCAAGACACGGTTGCCTTCCTCCCCTCACCCTTCCGCCTCCTTACCGCCGGTGGGATCCCTTCCACTAAGTGACGCTATCTCTCGGAGAACAAGGGACTACATGAGAGACGCGGTAAAACGGCAACGGTTCGGTTTTCACGGTCGGGTTTTCTTCTGGGGCCTTGGGCCCTCCCTCCATTTTTCACTTCGATTGCGTCGGCTCGCACCCTACTGCCTCCCCTCACTGGCTGGTACCCTACTACTCCCCTTCGTTAGCTGGCACCTCACTGCTGGGTGGCATCCCCTCTGCCAAACATCCACTCCTTGGGTCCAGCACCGAGACCCTCAGTTTTCGGCTGGCGGGTCATGGTATTGCACTACATCCGTGGCTCAGCTGGTTGGGGGCATCAGCCTTCGGGCTTTTTGCCGGCCGCTCACTTCGGGGGCGGTTTTATACTCGGCACTTTGGCGGTTCGGTGGGCGGGAGTTTATTTTCTTTTGTGGTCGCTGTAGTTTACGGGTGGAGTTTTTCCCTATGCTTTCCTGCCTAGCTTGTTTGGTTTCCTTTCTGGTGGCTACGTGTAGTTAGTAGAAGGGGTATCTTTCGAGGGAGGAATCTTCTTGGGCATTTGGCTGGCTTCTAGGCGAGACCCCTTCGCGTTCAAGTCGTGAGGCCTGCGGGCCGGGCACCTGAGTTGGTCGTCCTTGGAGTGTGTGCGGTTAGGCCCATACCAGAGGGTCCTGGGGGTACGGGTTTTCTCCTGGTCCGGGGTGGATACAAAGCGGTTTTGTTTACGCCATAGCTAGCGCTGCATGCGATTATTCTTGTACCTTAAACAATGAATTAAATGACGATAAAAAAAAAAAAAAAAAAAAAAAAAAAAAAAAAAAAAGGACCTTCGGGACAGACATGCTCCGCGCCCTCTATTTTCCTGCCCCTACGTTCTACTCATACTCTCAACACTATTAGCATCTGGTGAAAAACCCTTAACGCTCACGAACCGCCTTGCCTCAGGCCCCAGGAACGTCCTTCCTACCCAGGACTATGGACCTCTCCGCTGCCTCGCGTTCGGGCACTCCTGCTCCACATCAGGAGGTCCCCTCCCACCCCTCATCACGCTCTTCTTCTACTGCCCCTCTGCACCCAGCGCAGCTAAACATTGCCTCGCTAGTCGAAGCTTCCAGGGTACTCCTCAACTGGTCCTCCGACCACCTCCCCACCCCCTCCCACCAAGACCTCTTGAACTTCTCCTCAGGAGAGACGTTCCTCATTCCGCTGGTCTGCGCCCTCGTCCAAGGGGTGACGGCACTCTCCAACACAGTCAGAGATCTCACCGTCCGTGTGCACGACCTCTCCTCCCAACTGGCCAACACCCTTCCTGACCCCTCCGGCCCCAACATGACTAGTCTCTCTACAAGCGCCGTGGCGTCCCTCCAGGCCTCGATCAGGGATTTGTCAACCAGGAGCGCGACCAACCCCGTCCGGCCCCCACAGCCCCCCGCTCTAACCCCCATGCTCCCTCTCCCGAGACCTTCCCGAAAGGGTAAAGAGCCAGCCACCAACACAATAGCCCCCACCCCACCCCAGGTTACCCCGTCAGGATACCCTGCCGAATATGACCCGGACATTCCGGTTTACGACACTGCGACCGGCAGGTTTCACGGCAACCCCGCGGCCTTCGCTGCCAAGTATCCCAGGACCTGGGAGGCGCAGCAGTGGAGGGACGGCAAATACCCCGACCCGTCCGAGTTCCTGCCTGGAGCTCGCAGTACAGACGCCCCCCCAGCACAGTCGAAGCCCTCCTATTCCTCCGCCGCGTCCTCCTCGAAACCACAGGGTAGAAAGAAGCCTGGTCCAACAAACGTCTCCTCCGCGGCACAAGTCACGAAAACAGCACCAAGCAGGGAGGGTCCACCCGTGCCTAGGACGCTGCCTGCTGCGGAAAGACGCTTCTTTGCCCCCCGCTCCTCTCCTGCCCCTCAACCTTACAGGGGTGACATCGCGGCCTCCTTCCCCGACGTTGCAGCCTCAGTTCTTAAAGAGGCCAACTGCCCCCTCCCCAAGGCCTTCACAGCCAAAGTCAACGACCGTGGTGCTGTCACCCTGCTCGCGCTCGATCCCACCACCCCCGCTACCGCGTACGCGCCCTACTACGAAGCCCTAGCCTCACGCCTTAACAAGGCCTACCCCGTGGGAGAAAACCCCTACCTTGTCTTCCGCCCAGCACCCAACGAGGTGCAACTGGCCATCCACTCCCTCCCAGTCTCGTTTCTCCCTGACAACCCCGAAGCCCTCCTCCAGACCCTCAGGGAAACTATCCTCAATGTCAAGGAGGTCCAGATCCTATCAGCCCGCTTCCTCGTACGGGACGAGGAGCTACGCCTCTCGAAGGCAAATACCTCCTGCATTGTCACGGTCGCCCCGTCGGACGTGGACAAGATGGTGGGCAGGACCGTCCTCTACGCCTCCCGGTGCCGCATCGAGAGAGCATACTCAGCAAAAAGGTTCACGCAGTGCAAGAACTGCTGGGGCTTCGGCCACCAGGCGGCGCGCTGCAAGGTCGACCATCCCATCTGCCCGATATGCGCCCTCAGTCACACCAGGGCAAGCCACCGCTGCCAGAACCCAACCTGCCCCAAAGGGGGTAATCTCAAGCCGGTTGTCAGCTGCTGCCCCACCTCCGTCCCCGCCTGTACCAACTGCTCAGGACTCCACCCCGCCTATGACCAAACCTGCCCCCAGAAACCGGTCCCCCCTCCCCCTGCCTCAGATGCCCCCCCGCCAGGTGAAGAAGAGATGGATACGCAGGACGATGGAGGAGAGGGTCCTTCCTCCGGACCTGTACGGCCCCAACGCCTTGCTCCTGCCCTGGACCTGGGAGATAGTGCCGCCCGCAGAGCAGAGTCAGCCCCCGACCCCCCTTTCACCACTCCTTTCCGCCCCCCCCAGGGAACCCCCTTCCCCAGTACCCCTGCCCGTCACCAAGGAGACAACGCCTCCCGTTCCCAGGAGGAAGCTACTCCCACCCCGTTCCGAAAGTCCACCTCGGGCTAGTCCCGGTGATGGTGTCCGACCACTCTACTCCCCCCCACTCCCATGGAACCACCCCCCCTCCCCGGAATTTTAGTTCTATCACCATCGTTCAACACAACTGCTTGGGAAGCTGGAATGTGTTTCTTTCCTTATTCAACAGCCTGGTGGCCCTGCCTCTGCCCCCCTCCATCGTTGCTTTACAAGACCCCCCTATGTTTCGTGGCAAACTGCCGCAGTTTAATAGTTTTAAGTTTTTTGCCCCCCCGTTTTCGACACACAACAGGCCAAAGGTGGCCTTTTATGTCCTTCGCTCCTTTCTCGACTCCACCTCGGTGGTGCCAGTTTTCCTTGACAACCCCGGCCTGATGGCGCTCGATATACGCACTCCTGATGGTTTATTTTCTTCGTCCCATGTTAGATTTCGGGTCCTTAACCTCTACTCCTTATGGACTGCTTCCTCTCTTACAAGAACAGTAACTCCGGAGGAGGCCTTTCCTCTCCTCCCACACCCTCTGCTAGTTGTGGGTGACTTCAATCTCCATCACCCTTCCTGGGATCCCCTCCGCTCCTTCCGCGACAACGAAATCAGGGCCTCCGGTCCATACGCGGACCTTGCCCTGGAAAGGTCGTTTGCCCTAATTAACACCCCTGGGGTGTTCACCCGGTTCTCGCTCGGGCAGCAACACTCCCCCTCCGTGCTGGACCTAGCCTTCGCAAATGAACATCTTGCCCCCTACCTGGAAACTTGGAATGCGGAACTTCCGTCCACTGGCTCCGACCACATCCCCATAGCTACAACGCTTTCCTCCCCGTTCCTGTCCCCTCCTGGGGTGTCCCCCCACTGGTCGGCAACTGACTGGCCTGCGGCATACACAGCTCTCCGTGCCCTCAAGCTCACCAGCCCACCCACGCTTCCAGTACAGGAGGCCCTTGGCAGGTGGCTGGACTTCAACCTAAATCGAATCAGGAGTACCCTGGCGCAGCACACCCCAACAAAGAGGCCGTCCTTGCGCTCCAAGCCTTGGTGGTCTGACGCCCTCACTGACCTGCGAAGGGTCCACCATGCCTGCGCGAGGTCAGCCCGTTTGTCCCGAGACAGCATTGCCCTGAGAGCCGCCAAAACAGCCAGAAACGCATACTTCAAGGCTATTAGACAGGCCAAGAAGAAACACTGGTCGGACTTTCTCGAGGGTGCCACACCCCAGAATGTATGGACTGCCAAAAGGTTCGCCTTCGGCAAACCGCCAGAACGCTTCCCCTCTCTGCCGGGAGCCTCATCACCAGAGGAACTAAACTCCACACTCCTGTCTCACTTCTTTCCCCCCAAGCCCCCAGCCCACTGCCCTCCGATCCTGCGCCGTTTTAAAGACTGTCCCCCACTGAAGCCAGAGGAGGTTGCTGTAGCACTGCGCAAAGCATCCCTGCTGTCTGCCCCAGGCCCTGACCAGATCCCGTATGGCGTCTGGAAGAAGGTCAATTCAGCTTGTCCCTCCCTTCTAACCGACCTCCTCTCCCCCCTGGTGGCCTTTGGTCACCATACCTCTTCGCTCAAGATGGCCAATGGCGTGGTGCTGGACAAGCCAGGCAAGGCCTCATATGATTCCCCCTCCTCCTTCCGTATCATTGTCCTTCTGGAAACGGTCTCCAAGATCTTGGAGAGGGTCATGGCCAACAGACTCTCTCCTATTGCCCGATCCCTTGGCCTCCTCAACCACCACCAATGTGGCTCCCTCCCAGGCCTTGATGGTGATAAAACGGATCGCTCAGTTGCACGACTGGTTGGCGAGAGAGTGGAGATGTATTCGCTATCTAATTGACAAAGGAAAAGTTACTCGTAGAGAGTAAAGAAAACTAAACTAAGATAAATTACAACAGGAGGGTAATAGAAATTTTCCCTTCCCACATACATGCTTAGCCATGCTATACAATTCTCCCTCATGTGTATATCTCATATACTACACCATACTCACACCAGTTACCAGGATTACATAACTATCAGGCCTAAGCACCTTCGACGCCTGCTCCACCCTCGCACACGAGGTCCAGACCCTGCAACGCCCAAGGCTGGAGGTCTCCACCCTCTTTTTGGATATAAAGGGAGGCTTTGACAACGTCTCCCCCAATGACCTCTTTCACATGCTCCGCTCCAAGGGGGTGCCCCCATACCTCTGCTCCTGGGTACACTCGTTTCTTACGGCACGGCAGTGCAGGCTCCTTTTTCAAGGCTCCCCCAAGGTTTTCAAACCAGTGCAAGTGGGCACCCCTCAGGGGTCTCCCATCTCGCCACTACTCTTCGTCATCTATGTGTCTTCGCTCCACTTTCCGGTCCCACGTGGCCTAATCCTCTCCTATGTCGATGACTTCGCAGTCACGGTCGCCTCGAACTCCTATAGGAGGAACATCCAACGCCTGCAGCACCTGGTCAAGGCTCTCACCCAGAGGGGTCGTAGGCTGGGGGTGAGCTTCTCCATCCCCAAGACGGAACTGATTCACTGGAGGACCCCGAGGCAAAAGGGTCCACCATGCACACTCCCTATTGTGATCGACGACCTCCTTTTCCGACCCTCCGGGGTGGTGAGATGGCTGGGCTACTGGTTCGAGCCTGCAGCCTGCAGCCTCAGATGGTCAAACAACGCGCACTTCTCCAAACGACTCGCCCTAGCCCAGGGGGCCTTCTCCATGGTCTAGAGGCTTTCAGGCCCTGGCAAAGGCCTGGCGTCCTACCTCTGCCACCGTCTCGCCTCCTCCCTTCTGGCGCCCATACTTCTGTACGGCGCCGACCTATTCTCCCCTTCTGCTGCAATGATGGACCGTCTGGCTGTTTTCTGGAGAACGGTTCAGCGATGGGTCACCAACTGCTTTAGCGATACCCCCACTGGGATTCTCCCATGTGAATCTGCGCTCCCTCCCATTCAATGTTTAATTGAACATCGTCAACGCCTGGCAGCTCTTCGCCTTGTATGCCTCCCTCCCGAAAGGAATCCAGCAACGGCGAGGCTCCACGGGACCTTCCCAACAACCTCGACCTTCCGCTCCATGGAAGACCACCGGCTCCTCACCGTGGGCCTCACCCCGGGCTACAGGCCCCTCAACTGGAAAACCTCCGAACCCTCGCCGCCGGTCCGACGCCACCTGCCTCTCGATGCGATAGCCCATAGGGTGGTCAACCTAGTTGGTCATCTGGGCATGGCCCCTCCCGCCTCTGAAAGTCTCCTGCCAACCACCCTGCCACCGAGTGCCCCCGGCGACCCTACCTTCCTTGCACTCAAGAGGGACTGCAAGCACCTCCTACTCCACACGTGGTCCTCCCAATACCCGCCCCCCCCACGCTACATGTACACGCCTACTCTGACCCCACACCCCTTTTTGGGTCTTGGGAAGTTCATGGCAGGTCGTATCCATCAGATAAGGTCAGGAAAGCGCTACCTGGCAGCGCACGTTTCTTGGAAGGATCCCAACGCCCCTACCATTTGCCCCTATTGTGAGGAGGAGCCCGAGACGTTCCACCACGCCATCCTTAACTGCTCGGCCAAACTCGAAGCCAGGATCTCCCACCTCCAGGGAGTAGACAGCCTACGGGAGGACGACCCACTCTGGCACACGCCGGCCCTGCTTCACGGCCTGGCGAAATACATCTCGATCACTGCTACCGGCTTTCCCCCTGAGATGCCCGCCCTGCGGGGTTCCCTCTCTCATTCCCCCCCACCATCCCCACGCCACCCCGTGACTTGAATGTGTTGTCTGTTCGGGGGCTTTCCTTGGTTATGTTTAAAGGCATCATAGTTAGTTTTGAGTGCTTCCCTATATTCATGCTTTAAGGCTACTTTGCGATATGGGCTGTTCGCGCTTGTGGAGGTACTGGTTTGGTTTCTTTTGTTAAGTTTGTTTTGGGATTAAGGTTTTGTTTACGCCATAGCTAGCGCTGCATGCGAGTTCTTGTACCTAAACAAAGAATACATGACGATAAAAAAAAAAAAAAAAAAAGGACCTTCGCGACAGACACGCTTCGTCGCTTTTATTTTCCTGCCACATAGTTTGACAACACCACGGTCGGCTATCGTGGCCCACCCCCTCTCCCCTCTGCCCCCTTGATGGTTCCTGCCTAGGGGTACGGTTAACTTCTCCAGCCTCTCCCGCCTTTACTTCGCTTATCTCTTGTTCGCTTGATGGGGGAGTTATCTGGGCACGCCCAGTAGTCCCGTCTCGCTTAGGGGATTCGCTTGGTTTTGGCACGGTCGGCTTCCTCTCTTCGTTTCCGGTCGGCGTTGGCAGTGGTGGACGTCTTTCTCCCCACTTGCACGTCCCCGAGGGGGAACGCCTCGGCTAGTAACTTCGGGGTCTGTCTCCTGGTGAGATTTGGCCATACCCTCCTAGTCGCTCGGTTCAAGACGCGGTTGCCTTCCTACCCTCACCCTTCCGTCTCCCTACCGCCGGTGGGATCCCTTCCACTAAGTGACGCTATCTCTCGGAGAACAAGGGACTACATGAGAGACGCGGTAAAACGGCAACTGTTCGGTTTTCACGGTCGGGCTTTCTCCTGGGGCCTTGGGCCCTCCCTCCATTTTTCACTTCGATTGCGTCGGCTCGCACCCTACTGCCTCTCCTCCCTGGCTGGTACCCTACTACCCCCCTTCGTTAGCTGGCACCTCACTGCTGGGCGGCATCCCCTCTGCCATACATCCACTCCTTGGGTCCAGCACCGAGATCCTCCGTTTTCGGCTGGCGGGTCATGGTATTGCACTACATCCGTGGCTCAGCTGGTTGGGGGCATCAGCCTTCGGGCTTTTTGCCGGCCGCTCACTTTGGGGGCGGTTTTATATTCGGCACTTTGGCGGTTCGGTGGGCGGGAGTTTATTTTCTTTTGTGGTCGCTGCAGTTTACGGGTGGAGTTTTTCCCTATGCTTTCCTGCCTAGGTTGTTTGGTTTCCTTTCTGTTGGCTACGTGTAGTTCGTGGGAGGGGTATCTTTCGAGGGAGGAATCTTCTTGGGCATTTGGTTGGCTTCTAGGCGAGACCCCTTCGCGTTCAAGTCGTGAGGCCTGCGGGCTGGGCACCTGAGTTGATCGTCCTTGAAGTGTGTGCGGTTAGGCCCATACCAGAGGGTCCTGAGGGTACGGGTTTTCTCCTGGTCCGGGGTGGGTACAAAGGGGTTTTGTTTACGCCATAGCTAGCGCTGCACGCGATTATTCTTGTACCTTTAACAACGAATTAAATGACGATAAAAAAAAAAAAAAAAAAAAAAGGACCTTCGGGACAGAGATGGCTGGGCTACTGGTTCGAACCTGCAGCCTGTAGCCTCTGGTGGTCGAACAACGCACACTTTTCCAAAAGGCTCGCCCTAGCCCAGGGGGCCTTCTCAATGGTCAAGAGGCTATCAGGTCCCGGGAAGAGCCTGGCGCCCTACCTCTGCCACCGTCTCGCCTCCTCCCTTCTTGCGCCCATACTGTTGTACGGCGCCGACCTTTTCTCCCCTTCCGCTGCCATGATGGACCGTCTGGCTGTTTTCTGGAGAACCGTCCAGCGATGGGTCACCAACTGCTTTAGCGATACTCCCACTGGGGTTCTCCCTTGTGAATCTGCACTCCCTCCCATTCAGTGTCTACTTGAAAACCGACAATGCCTGGCGGCTCTTCGCCTTGTATGCCTCCTGCCAGAAAGGAATCCAGCAACGGCGAGACTCCATAGCACTTTCCCAACAACCTCAGCCTTCCGCTCAAGAGAAGACCACCGTCTCCTCACCATAGGCCTCACCCCGGGGTATAGGCCCCTTCACTGGAAGACTCCTGAACCCTCGCCGCCGGTGCGACGCCACCTGCCCCTCGACGTGATAGCCCACAGAGTGGTCGATCTGGTTGGTCATCTGCGCAGGACCCCCCCCGCCTCTGAGAAGCTCCTGCCAGCCGCTCTCCCACCGGGCGCCCCCGGTGACCCCACCTTCCTTGGACTCAAGAGGGACTGCAAGCAGCTCCTCCTTCACGCATGGTCCTCCCAGTACCCGCCCCCTCCACGCTACATGTACTCGCCTACCTTGGCCCCGCACCCCTTTATGGGGCTGGGGAAATTCATGGCAGGTCGTATCCACCAGATGAGATCAGGAAAAAGCTACCTGGCAGCACACCTTTCTTGGAAAGATCCCGACGCCCCAACCACCTGCCCCTATTGTGAGGAGGAACCCGAGACGTTCCACCACGCCATCCTCGTTTGCTCGGCCAAACTCGAAGCCAGGATCTCCCACCTCCAGGGGGTAGACGGCCTACGGGAGGACGATCCACTCTGGCACTCACCGGCCCTGCTTCACGGCCGTGCGAAATATATCTCGACCACTGCTACCGGGTTTCCCCCCGAGATGCCCGCTCTGCGGGGCTCTCCTTCCCCCTCCCCTCCGCCATCCCCTCGCCCCTCCGCGACTTGAAGTTGTCTGGTGTCTGCTCGGAGGCTTTCCTTTGTTATATTTACTATTACTTTAGTTAGTGTTAAATGTGTCCCTATATTTATGCTTTAAGCTGCTTTGCGATATGGGTTGTTCGCGGATTTGGAGGCACTGGTTTGGTTTCTTTTGTTTAATTAGTTTTGGGATTAAGGTTTTGTTTACGCCATAGCTAGCGCTGCATGCGAGTTCTTGTACCTAAACAAAGAATACATGACGATAAAAAAAAAAAAAAAAAAAAAAAAAAAAAAGGACCTTCGGGACAGACACGCTTCATCGCTCCTATTTTCCTGCCATATAGTTGGACACCATCATGGTCGGCTATCGTGGCCCCCCCTCTCTCCCCTCTGCCCCCTTGATGGTTTCTGCCTAGGGGCACGGTTAACTCTTCCAGCCTCTCCCGCCATTGCCTCACTTGCCTCCTGTCCACTTGCTGGGGGAGTTATCTGGGCTCGCCCAGTAGTCCTGGCTCGCTCTTGGGCGCTTGCTTAGTTTTGGCACGGTCGGCACCCCCTCTTCGCTTCCGGTCGGCGCTGGTGGTGGTGGACGTCTGTCTCTCCACTTGCACGATCCCCGTTGGGGAACGCCTTGGCTAGTAACTTTGGGGTCTGTCTCGCGGTGAGATGGGCCATACCCTCCTAGTCGGTCGGTTCAAGTTGTGGCAGCCTTCCTCCCCTCCCTTTCCTCTTGCCTTGCCCAGCCGGTGGGATCCCCTCCACTAAGTGACGCTATCTCTCGGAGAACAAGGTACTACATGAGAGACGCGGTAAGACGGCACTGGTTCGGTTTGTACGGTCGGGTTTCTCTGGGGCCTCGGGCCCTTCCTCCACTATCCACTTCGAACGCGTCGGCTCGCATCCTACTGCCTCCGCTCCCTGGCTGGTACCCTACTACCCTCCTTCGTTAGCTGCCACCTCACTGCTGGGCGGCATCCCCTCTGCAAGCCATCCATTCCCTGGGCCCCGCTCCGAGGCCCCGCATTCTCGGCTGGCGGGTCATGGTATTGCACTACTTCCGTGGCTCAGCTGGTTGGGGGCATTAGCCTTTGGGCTCTTTGCCGGCCGCCCACCTCGGGGGCGGTTTTATATTCGGCACTTTGGCGGATCGGTGGGCAGGAGTTTGTTTTTGTTTTGTTGTTTGTTTTTGTAGTTTACGGGTGGAGTTTTTCCCTATGCTTTCCTGCCTAGCTTGTTTGGTTTCCTTTCTGGTGGCTACGTGTAGTTAGTAGGAGGGGGATCTTTCGGGGGAGGAATCTTCTTGGGCATTTGGTTGGCTTCTAGGCGAGACCCCTTCGCGTTCAAGTCGTGAGGCCTGAGGGCTGGGCACCTGAGCTGATCGTCCTTGGAGTGTGTGCGGTTAGGCCCATACCAGAGGGTCCTGGGGGTACGGGTTTTCTCTTGGTCCGGGGTGGAGGGGTTTTCTTTACGCCATAGCTAGCGCTGCATGCGGGATTCTTGTACCTTAAACAAGTAATTATATGATAATAATAATAATAAAAAAAGGACCTTCGGGACAGACTCCTCACGCAACCACTTAAGTCTTTCCTCCTACCTATCTTCGCTCCGCCGCGGTAGCGAGCTTCAACCTCACGCAACACATTTCGCCTCGCTCACGATAACTTCATCGGTTTACATCGTTTCCATCTTTGTTTGTCAGGCGGCTGGGTGATAGAATAGTTGTTCTCGCTTGAGAAGGTGTTCCAGAGGGAGATATCCGTGGTTGATCCCGGTAGTCTCTGGACACAGGCTTGAGTGAGGATGGCGACTTCGTCCGCCTCCTCCTCCTCGGACTCCGTCCCTAACTCGAGGATGTCGTCACCCATTCAGTTCGACTCCAACCCCTCCTCCTCGCTTGAGACGGCTCGCATCGTCTTGTCTCTTGCGCCCGTTTCCGAGGTTGTCCATGGCCTCATCCCTACAACTACACGGTCGTATGCTGCGCCTGGTGGGGACTATGGTTTTTTGTCCTTTACCCATGAGCATGGTTGCCCCAACGCGGTGAACCCGGCGTTGGATAACTTGGTGAGGGGGTCAGTTGCTACAGCCGCCCTTGTCACGATGAAAGAGGTGGAGTCTTTTGTGAAGGGTTGCCTATTTGGGAAGGGTTGTCCAGCCATGTGTGGCTTGGACAATGCCTCTACCATGGGCCTCTTCAATCGGTTTATCTTCGACCACGGTTCGACGTACACGCCGACCGTGCCAACTCCCTCTCCCCCTACCGACTCGCAGGTTGCTATTCCCGAGTCCTCTCTCCTACCGCTGGCCAAGCAAGGCTCGACCACCACTACGGTTGAGGCCAGCTCATGGCCCACCTCCTCTTCCGCCCATCGAGCGGCATTCGATTGGTTGGTGGCTCGGGATCTCGCTAAGCGAGCCTCCATTGCCTCCACCCCCTCTTTCCTGTCCGGGCTGTCTTCTGGAGAAAATGCCCTCTACACTACCGGGAAGTTCAAGATGGACGACCCTGCCGATGAGGACTATGCCCCTCTGGCAAAGGGAACGCTACGCCGTGCCCGCTCCTCCTCCTCCCGCAAACGCGCCGCCCCGGCCCCTAGTCCCTTCTTTGAGCCCTGGTTCATGAAGGCAATTGATGTCGACCAAGGTCGGAAAAAACAGATCGTCCCGGATGAGGAGTTTTCCCATGTCCTGGACACCCACCGGAAGCACCTGGCGCCCCCTGTGCTAGTTCCTTCCACCATTGAAGATCCCTCCCCCTCGTCCCCCCCTTTGCTGATCACCCAGGAAGTGGTACCCTCGGCAGAGGTAATTGTTCGGGATACCCCCATGGCCCTGGAGGAAGGATGGAACTCGGAAGCAACCGGTTTGGGCGACAGCATTCACGCCCCCAGTCTTCTGGGTACACCTGTCCCTGGCTCGTCCCCTCCTGACTATGATTCTCTACCTCCCACAGCGCCTGAAGGTATTTTGAAAGGATCTTTAGGCATCCCTCACAGCATGAGCACTCCCTTGGAGGTGCTGTTGCCGGAAACCCAGCCAGAGGATGCTGATGCAGCCATGGCTAGGGCTGACCAGATTATGGCTGAGGTGGATGAGATGATGGCAGCTGGTAAGTCCCCCTCCCCCGCTCCAAGGTCTGGTAGTGTTGTGGGGTCCATGTTGGAGGGCCTTGAGGATATCCGGTCCGGGAACACCCAGCCCCTCCTGTCGCCTCTTCCCAGCGCGGACGGGTCCGAGGAACCAGACACTGTGGGGGACGTCCAGACTTGGATGGAGGACGAGATAGTGGAAACGGTCCCCATTATGTGGGTGGAACGTCGATTTCATCGCTTGGAGAATGCGGTCCGGACCCTGACGGAGATAGTTGGCCGGCAGGAGGAGGAAATTGCCACCCTGAAAGGTAGGTTGGCCCCCCGCCATCGGTCCCCTTCTGTGACTCCTGAGTCCTCAGGGACTACCCCTATTCCCCACTCCTCGTCAGAGGGGTCTACTGAATTTCCTACCAAGGGCCAGGATGCTGCCCTGGTAGCACCTGCTGCAAAAGCGTGCTTCGTGGATATGGTGAAGAAGATGGCGTACGTGCCCAAACCCGCCGTGCTACTGAAGGCCAAGACAGCCCCAGTCCGCCCTGCGTCAGTGGCTTCCTCCCACAGCACCAGCAGTGGCAGCTCTTCCAGTGTTAGGGGGGTAGTCCTGAAGGTGGCAAAAGCTACGGAGGAGAAGAAGGTAAGCTGGGTGGATGAGGAGGAGAAGGAGGATGGAATGAAGAGGGAGAGGAAGAGAGGCAGGCGGTTGAGTGGTGCTGCCAGAAGAAGAAGAAAGATAGCGGCGCAGGCCAGTCAGGAAATATCGGTGACCCCGGCCAAGACTCAGGGGAAGACTACTACTGATGGACAGGCTACACCCCCCGCTGCAGCCGCCCCAATACCCACGGTGCAAACTCTCTCATCGGGGCCAGGCGCTATCAGGAGGATCTACAATGTGGTGCCTAACTTGATCCCTCGCAACGGCCCTCCCCGCAGTGCCAGTCAGCAGGGGCCACCGCCAAAGCCGGCTCTACCCCAGTCCTCGCCTACCCCGGATGCCAGGGTAAGGCACGTCACAATGCGGTTTGCCACCAGCAAGGAAGTGGCCTTGCCAGAGGGTGTGACGATTGAGGCTATCTGGGCCCGTATCAATGTCACCTTGTCTAACTCGCCGAAGATTAGGGGTACCTGCCCTTACGTTCGGGCTGGACATGTTAGGAACGAGATTGGGTGCATCTTCCTCACCCTGGCGGCCCACTCCACTGCTGAACTTGGGGACCGTCTCAACAGGGTCCAGTTGGCATTGTTGAAGGAACTGTCACTTCCGCAGTTCATCTTCCAGAAGGATGTGAAGAAGGTCAAGATCATGGTAACGGGTGTCCCCCTTTCGGACACCGGCCGGGGTTCCGTCTGGAAGGTTGACGGATGGATTGGGGAACAGGCTTGGATGGCCTACGCACTGACTTGGAGCTAGGAAATCCTGGCATCGTCACCGTGTCCCGCCCCGACATTATGGTGTCCATTCACACCATGAGGCAAGCCAATGCCGTGTCTTGCGGTATTCGCTTTGTGGTGGAAGAGAATGAGGCGGCTAAGGCTGCTTTGGAGGCTAGGAGGATCTTCCTTCGGGGAGGAACCGGGAATGTTAGGATGTTTACTGAACACCATATGGCGAAGGTTTGTGGTAAGTGTTTGCAGGTGGGCAACTTTCAGGCCACCTGTGCTCTTCCTTCCCGGTGTCGATTTTGTTACGGGGAGCACCTCTCCCGGGAGCACATGTGTAAGGCTCTAGGGTGCCCCGGAGGTGTGGGGGAGGCGTGTGGGCACACTAGCAGGAGGTGTTGGCTATGCGATAGGGCCGATCACTTTGCTGGGTATGAGAGGTGTCCTGCCTTGAAAGCTGACTCTAGGACCCCCATATCCTCCCCACTCACGATAACGACGGCCACTGCCGCAGCCTCATCATCCGAAGTGCCCGACGCTGCGGATAAGGGACTTGAGAGGAGAAGACGGCCACGGCGCCAGAGCAGAGGACAGTCACCACCTCCCAGGGTGGTGGAGGTGAGTAGAGATGAGGAAGAGGAGGCTGCCCCGCCAGAGAAGTCCGCCAAGGCTAAGGGTAAGGAGCCAGAACGCCCGGCCCCCTCCCCCTCCCCCAAGCGCAAAATTTTGAAGAAGCACTCCGTTCCCAAGAATGGTGACACTATGTGGTTCGCCCGGGATTCGGAGGGTTTTGCTAGTGACTTTGGCCCCTGTGGCCTTAGCGGATCTGTCGAGGCCCCCTTTTAATGCGTATCACGGCGATAGCATTAAATGTAGGGAGGAGCGGCAGGAATCGGGCGCTGGCGTTTGATTTGTTTTTTTTTTTTTCTTTTGTGGATTTGTTTTTTGTTTTGGAACCTCCGGTTGACTCGGAGGGACAACATGTGCCGGTGGAGGTTGATGGTTGGGATTTGTTTTCCTTTGTTTTTGGATCAGGGTGGAGGTGTTTGTACGCTCACATTTGTGTGGGTTATTTGATGTTGTTGGGCATGGGGACACTTGTGCCCAGATTGGGTTTTGCGAGAAGGGTGAAAAGAGGGTGCTTGCAGGCGTCTACATCCCACCTACACACACCAAGGCCGAATATCAGTCAGGACTGGGGGACGTTGGGAAGCCAGATATCGCGTTTGGCGACTTTAATGCCAGACATCGAGACTGGGACCCACGAGCAGAGGCAGCTAGGCAAGAACATTGTGGACGATGGTTGCGGGAATGGATGGCGCCACGGTTGGTTAATATGTCGCCTCCTGATAGACCGACATTCCACGACATATCAATGATCGACCTCTGCTTGTACCACTGACCATACCTACAGCACAGATACCTTGACGTTGTTGGCTATGAACATGCTGCCCAGACTATCCGAATTCATGTGGACCTTCCTGACAATCTCGTGCGAAGGAGGCCTGCATGGAAGAAAGCCGTTTGGGGAAAGGTTGGAAAGGAACTGGACACCCTGAAAGAGATGGATGGTGAGCAGTTGTGGGCAGGAGTGAGAAGTGTGGTAGACGCACTCCCACGGGCTTCCGTTGGCAGAAGTCGGTGCGAGTGGTAGACCCCTGAGTTGGAAAGGATGAGGTTGGATGTGGCCCGGCTGAAGAGATACTCCAAGCGCACGGCGGAGCGGACGGAGGACTTTAGGCTGGCGAGGTGTGTCTACCAGGCTTGCCTGTTGAGGGCTCGTTTCGACCACATAAAAACCAGGTTGGCGGAGAGCAAGGATCCAGACATCTTCAGGCTGGCACGGAAGTTGGAGGCTAAGCGCACGTTGCCTTCGATGGTGCGATCAGACGGTTCTTTAGCTACCACGTATGCCGATATCAGCGACCTGATTGCACAACAGCTTGAACCTGGCAGCCCTGCCCCGTGGGTAGGGAGTGTGATAGAGATGGACAGTGCCCAGGAAATGGAAACGGCACTGGCAAGGTCTCCCACAAACACGGGCCCTGGCGAAGATGATATTGGCTATCCCTTCCTAAGGTTTTGGAAGAGGAGGGATGCCAAGACACTGCGACGCCTCATTGACTATGGGCTACAATACGATATTCCGGACTGGCATAGGGCTGTGGTAGTTCTTATACCCAAGCTCGACAAGCCGCGGTATGATATCGTCAAGTCCTGGCATATGATACATCTACTCCTAACCACGGCGGAGGTGGCAGAAAGAGTGGTGTTACTACGGCTGGCCGCATGTCTAGATCTCGGTGAGACGCAGTTCAGCTCCCGCAGGAGACTGGGTGTCCATGATGCCATGGCAGTCGTTCAGGAATTCCTCCACCACAACGAAGGATACAAGCGTTTGATCCTGTCCATGGACGTGGAAGGAGGGTTTGACAACATTGACGTCAACCTCCTGTCAGATTTCCTGGTGGCTCGAGGGTGCCCTCCCAACCTGTGTCGATGGGTTTGGAGATGGACGGGTTGTCGGTCTATTCGCTTCCAGTTCAATGGATGTGTTTCCCGCGTGTACCATGTCAGCAAGGGGGTTCCCCAGGGATCGCTGCTCTCCCTCTTTTTATTTGGCGCATACGTAGCTGACATTTTCACACCGTGGATGCGATACTCCCCTGGTGTCCGGCATTTGGTGGCCTCATACGTCGACGATGGGGTCATCATAGCTGCAGCTGACTCTTTTGATGCTGCCCGGTACCATGCTGGAGAATTATTGCGCGATTGTGACCGTATTGCGCGAGACAGGGGAATGGGGTTCAGTGCGTTGAAGACGCAGTAGATTGGGTTTGGTGATAGGGCGTGGGAAGGAATGGAATAGTTGGGAGAAATGGTGTTGCCATCTGAGGATCTGCGGGTTCTTGGATATAGGTTTAGTGTATTTCTTAACTTTTCTTCTCATGTACGTTATTGGTTGGATAGGGGTTTGGGTGTGAGAAGGAGGATTGCAGCATTGGGGAGGAGGTTTGGGAGTGTTGGTGGATTGGGAGCGTGGGAAACTTACCGTTTGGTGCAGGCAGACTATCTTCCAACCATCTATTACGAACTTGAGTTTGTAACCGACTACCCGTCGTATGTGAAGCAGATTCAGGTCCATGTCAACGACTGCCTCCGCTCGGTGTTCCGGACTCCTATGAAGCTGGCCAACAGTATTTTGCTGGCTGAATACGGGGTGACGCCTGTCGCCATCCAAGGCAGGTACCTGCAACGAAGGTGCTATAGTCGGTTCATCAACTACCAGTATTGCGAAGACCATCCCTGGTTTGGACAGATCCGGCTTGACTGGAAGGAGGAGGGTATGGTGGCCCACCGGCAGAACTCGGACAAGATACTTCCCCACCGACTCACAGTTACGATCGGAAAGGGGAAAGAAGCCATGGCCCTTGGGCACGCCGGGGAAGTCAAGGAGCTCAGTAGAGTCTCAGATCTGGTGGTGTACACCGATGGATCCAAGATGGCGGAGGGCGCTGGCATCGCTTGGACTATGTACGAGCAGGGTGTCTCGCTTAGAATAGGGGGTGTTTGGTACCACCGTCCTGGAGCATTGTAGAATGCGAGCTGTTTGCTGTGGTCTGCGCATTGAGGGAGGTCAGTGATATGTCTAGGGGACGCAAGGTGCATATGTTCTTAGACTGTGTCCCCGCCCTACTCCTAATTGAGAACATGTTGCTGGAAGGAGACTCGGCCGAAATGTGGGATGTCATGGCGCCATTATTGGAGGCTGTGAGCACGTCCTTTGGCTGGGTTCCTGGACATATGGGCATACAGGGCAACGAGCTGGTCGACAGGAAGGCCAAGGAAAGTACCCGCCTGCCGTTACAGCCGTTCCAGTGGGAAGGAATCAGCTTTGGCATAGGCCACACCGCTTTGGCTAGCAAGTTGAGGCAAGAGGAATGGGGGACCTGGCATACTAATGAAGGCCACGGGTATTATGCTCATGGGCCAAAGGCCCCCAGACACCTTGACGGACTGACAAGGATGGATTCATATGTATTGACTAGGATTCGCAGCGGTACCGGCCTGGTTGGATACGACGAGCGTGAGAGACGCAAGGAGAGGCATCACTGGACTTCATGCCAACGGTACAATTGGAAATGGCCGGCGACGGAGGACTTGTTCAAGGACTCGGCAATCACGGGATGGAAGGACTGGTGGTTGGAACACGGGTGGCTGGAACTGGAAATCCCCCGTCATGTTAAGGAGGTGGACAGAGAATTGGTAGTCGCAGGTAACCTGTTTGACAGTACACTGATGGTGGAGAGGGATGGGAGGCGTGTATGCATAGGGACGCCCGATATATGTTTGCTGTGCGAGAAGAAACATCCTGGAGGAGAGTGCATACTTCTGAGTAAGCATCTTCCCACCAAGTGGTTTTTTCTTCCGAATTCGGTTGCCACACAGTGCCCGAAGTGCGATATGGCGATTACCTACCAAGGCACCTCTACACGGCCCTCCTTCTCCGCTCACTTCGATAACAATCCGGGTTTCCTCTCTGCGAGCCGTGACCGGTTCTGGCAGAAACGTTGGCATGGTTGGGATGATCTCACGCTGTCTCTGCGAACGGCGGTCGTGCTGACGTGGGCTGGGACGTTTGGATTTATTGAACAAGAATGGTGCCCCTTCTGCGACCAGCGTCGGATCGTTGGGAAAAGGAATAGGATGGGGGAACACTATCAGAAAAAACGCGGATGTTGGGATAGACTGTATGTTTCCTTTATTGAGTATGTTGACGAGATTGAGTTGGGGGCGGGGTAGTTGTGTTGGTATGATGTTGGTGGACGGGTTGCGAGAGGGGAAGATGCGTTAATCCGGGATGTCGCTAGCCGACATGAGCGCCCGTGAGCCCCCTAGGTAGTGATTTTTGGATTTACATTTGGGAGGAGAGGTTGCGGGTCGGGATTGCGCCCGTGGTAGTGTTTTTAGTGTGTGATTTTTTGGAGCGTGGGGGAGACTGGTCATATGCCGGAGTCGGCGGTACTAGTATAAATAAATTAGATTGAACCACTTAAGTCTTTCCTATACTATTAAAATCAATATACTCGCACAAGCGCACAAACATCTCCGGCAACATACGTGAGAAAGAGGTCTCACTTGTATAAGTACAAGGAGACTAAAAGATATATCGATAGACGAGATCAGAGACGTTCGCATAGGCCTAGTGAGGTCTCAGAGCTATCGATATCCGATACAGGAATAGGTAAGACATCGTTACCTGTTGAAGAACTAATCTACAAGGAGATAGGATCGTTACATATCAAGTAATACTTATATATAAAACCTGCAAAGGATTAAATGTTACTTAAAACAAAACATTAAATATGCAAAGTATCGAATAATACTTAAAATAATACACTGGTGTAAAACAAACCAGGTATCAAATAGCAATTAAAACAAAACATAAAACAAAATCCTCATAGTACCTACACTGATTACCACTGCCCAATATACATCTTTAGAGTCAATATTCTAGTAATATTATAAGTAGAGAAAGAATGAAGTTGACTCTTAACTAATTTCTAGTATAACAAAAAGAGATAAGCAGGATGGAAAAAGCATAGTGAATAATTTCTACAAAGGTAGATCTTCCGGCTCTTCAGCAGCCTGGAACTCAATTTCTTTAATATTATCTTCTCAAGCTTTAATATCAGCATACAGATCTTGAGTTACAGGCTCCTAGTACTAGTTACCTATTTCCAATCTCCTACATCTTTTATTATTCAATTCAAGGTCCAGGCTGCCATATATGGGGAATGCTAGTATAATATTTTACCATAACTGTGAAATAATGTGATTCTTTTTAGTATAGAACTAATAAATAGTATTGTCAATACAGTAGGTTATAAGGTTTCAGTATTGTCAAATAAATCACTATTTTATTTAGTCAGCCTCCTCACAGTCAAGAATTGCTTGATCAGTGATCTTGCATAATATTTCTTTAAAAACCTATCAAGAGATATATCAAGTAACTGAATAAGAGAAGTACAGCCAATGTAACGTGTTTGCTAAGTGCTAATCAAGTTTCGATAGGTATACAATAGTTGCCAGGTGGCCTGCTCTACCAGAGAGGAGGCGAGAGCTGTGTGAACTAAAGGAGGCTTCGGAGGTGTACTGGAGAAACTAAAGAGTAACCGTTCAATCAAGTATATTGAAATACTGTCTGTCGAAGTCTGTCCTTTCCATCGTGGAATAGGACGGTCTTTAAATACACAAATCTGTTCATGTCTAGCATGAATGAAACTAAACAAAGGTATCAAGCGATACACTTTGGTAAAACAACATAAGTATCAAAGCGATACTTAAAACAAAACATAAAACAAACTAAGTATCAAAACGATACTTAAAACAAACCAAGTATCAGAGCGATACTTAAAACAAAACATAAAAAAAACTAAGTATCCAAAACGATACTTAAAACAAACCAAGTTTCAGAGCAATACTTAAAACAAAACATAAAACAAACTAAGTATCAAAACGATACTTAAAACAAACCAAGTATCAGAGCGATACTTAAAACAAAACATAAAACAAAATCCTTAACCGAGTACCAGTACCGGTTACAGCCAACAGGGATGAGTGAAGCAATAATGTAGTGTTAGTGAAGATTAAGAGCAGTAGAGGTTTACGGAATCTAGAGCAAAGAGAATTGGACAATCTTGAAGGGTTGAGATAAGGTAATTAATTAGATAATATAAAAATAGTTCTTCATTTATATAAGCTTTTTCATTAAATTCAACTAGTATCCACTCATGATAGTAATTAAACTCATCTTCTAAGTACTTTCATGTTCTATAAAATATTACCATAGATAGGATCTGAGATATTCCATCTGTGAAGACACAAACAGCAAGACTCGCCTGTCTTTTCTCCTATCCTTCTCTTGGCCTTTTAGCCTATACACTTCTAGAGCCTACTATGTTCTATATTATAGACTTAGTGATATTCAAATAAGATTGAAATTTAGTCAAGATTACATATATTGTTAAGGTTAAATCAGCCAACAGTATGTGGAACAGCAATATCTTATAAGATAGTTCCCTTTAGGTTTAAGTTGTGGTAGTTGAAGTAAAGTCGTGCAAGTACCATGTCATGATATTTGGCAGGAACATTTTGTGCTTTTTTTACAATTAACTGAATATGTTAGGGAGAGACAACCGGTATAGACTTAGGGTTGTCTAGGCCAATTGAGATTTGTTTATGTAGATGGAGATTTGTCTAGGAAGGCTCGGAAGCAGCTCATTTCATTTATGACAACTAAGAGTGCAAGAAAGTAGAATAGGATCATAAGAACAATATTATATTGTTAAGGTCTCTTCTCTATTGCTTGATGATGTCTAAAGCTTAAGAGATACTTTGATATTTATATCCCATGTCTGAGTGTTTGTGGACTACATCTATCTAACATACAAAATATGTACCTCTTCAAATCTAACTCACAACATTGAGTACTCCATGAAGGTGCCAATACCGGGAGACGCTAAAAACCATCACACTCTCTTCTGCAATTACTATTTTCTTTCCAGAAGACATATTTGTCTCCAGTAGTAATTATCCGATCCTCAGAGTCTTTAGACCTGTAACCGAGTTCTCAAGTCGAACTATGTTAGCTCCAATAAACCTTTCCGTTGTCGAGAGGATGAGTCTCAATACGAAGTTGCCTTTGCATATATGCCAGAGTCGAAGCCTTCTAGTTGTGATAACTCAACAACTAACCTATGGAATTTATTCTAATAACTCTTTCTTCACAGAGGAGAAGTCATTCTATCGAATATCCTCATAATTCCTTGGTCGGCAACTCCTGGTTCTCCTATGTGGTAGGTTCAAGTTGGTTGTAGAGTGGATGTTAGGCGGAGACAACCGATATAGACTTAGGGTTGTCTAGGCCAATCGAGATTTGTTTATGTAAACAGAGATTTGTCTAGGAAGGCTTGAAAGTAACTTGTTTTGTTTATGACTACTAAGAGCGTAAGTAAGTAAGATAGAATCGCAAGAACAATATTATATTGTTAAGCTCTCTTCTCCGTTACTTGATGATGTCTAAAGCTTGGGAGGAACTACAATATTTATATCCCGCATCTGAGTGTTCGCAGACTACATCTATCTAACATACAAAATATGTAACTTATCAAATCTAACTTGCAACGTTGAGTACTCCATGAAGGTGCAAATACTAGAAAACCCTAAAAACTATCACATTCTCTTTGGTAATTACTATTTCCTTTCTGGAAGACATATTTGTCGCCAGTAGTAATTATCCGATTCTTAGAGTCTTTAGACCTGTAGCCAAGTTCTCAAGTTGAACTATGTTGGCTCCAATAGTCCTTTCCGTCGTTGAGAGGATCAGTCTTGATCTAAAGTTGCCTTTGCATATATGCCGGAGTTGAAGACTTCTAGTTGTGATAACTCAACAACTAACCAGTAGAATTTATTCTGATGACTCTCTCTTCGTAGAGGAGAGGTCATTCTATTGAATATGCTCATAATTCCTCAGTCGGCAACTTCTGGTTGTTTTATGTAGAAGGGGTGGACCTTTGTGTTGTGTTGGTCATAATTCCCGCAACCACAGTGCACCTCATATCATAGTTGCAATACTCCTTGGAGCTTGTTGACTTCTTTGGTAGTATCTTCCAGAAGCTATAAACTCTTTCTAATTATTGGAGGGTGAGTGTGAATGCGTTGGTTCTTTTTACCCTGAACCTCCTAGCATTCATATCATATCCTCATGCAAAAACATCCCAACATACAGCTCATGTCAAAGATGTCATATCTTTGAAGGCTAGTAACTCTCTGAGTAGTTGACAGATTGACTTCTTTCCACTTCCCAGTTCTTGCCATTTTTTTTTTTTTTTTTTTTTTTATATCATATATTCATTGTTTTAAGGTACAAGAACCTGCATGCAGCGCTAGCTATGGCAAAAACAAAACCTGTAAACAAGCGCGTCCCTCCTCCGTCTGAGGCAAAAACCAAGAACTCCAAGCCCCTCTGGTATGGAGCCAACCGCACATCTCGTCCCGAATCAAGCCCCCCTTACAACCCAGACGAACCAAGCCCCAAGAGAAACCCAAAACAGGAAAAGCAGGAACCCCAAGGAAAAATCCCCCCGGAAATCTCACCATAAAAGAAACCAAACCCATACTCACCAAACCATGCCCATAGCACGGCAGGCCACCGAAAAGCTAACCCTTGATCGGGCCCAAGAGGACCAGGTGCACCGATTCATGGCGCGACCCCCACCGCGGGGGAAAACTTGATAAGGATGGATCCCGACCGAACGGAGACAGTGCAATACCAATCGGAGGGAGAGGAGCCAGGGCTGGGGCCCCCCAGAGAGAGGTAGCAGTAAGGTGCCAGCTGGGGGAGCAGTAGGGTGCTACCCGAAGAGGTGGTAGTAGGGTACCAGCCGGGGGGCAGTAAGGTGCCAGCTGGGGGAGCAGTAGGGTGCTAGCCGAAGAGGTGGCAGTAGGATACCAGCCGAACGAGCCGAGGGAGGAAGAGGGAGGGGTAGACCGAGATGCCGAAACAACTATCGGAAACGTGTTCGTGTCTTAACTAGGTGGTCCCCATTAACCCCCTGTGCCCACAGTAGACAAAACTACCATAAAGGGCAGAGAGGAGGAGAGAGGCGAAATCGACCGTAGCCTGTTGAGAAAACCAACCACCAACCTCCGACCGTGGGACTAACCTGTACCCACCAGCGGGACAAGACCCGGACCCAGCAGAGGGACTGACCCGAACCAATCAGAGGAAAGGAGAAGGAATCCATAGGAATCGCGTACCGCAAACCGTATTCCCAGCCGTCTGTTGAAGGGAAAAAGGAGGAACCCGACCATGCTGATGCTAAGCGAGACTAAAGCAAAAGCGGGGAAGGAGAGAAACCCAGCGGCGAGGACGCCAGGAGGGAGTAAGGAGGGGTCTCATGAGGGTAGACCTCAAGAGAGAAAGCAGGAGAGAAGTTTTGCCGTTGCAAAAAGATAAAAGATGATGGCCTAGTCCCCCCATAGGGGGAGGACCAGACGCGAAAAGTGGTGATGATTCTTTGGTGTTGAGATTTCAATCACCGGAGGTGTAGCGGAGACGGTCGTTGTTCCCAGTTCTTGCCAGAGCTCCCCTCTTATATACGCTGCAAACAGCTTTCGGTTGGACGGACAGCAGCAACATATATGATATTATTCTGACACCATCAATTCTGTGATGATATAGTCAAAGGATGCAACTAAGGTTGATGAGTATGATGACGCGCGGGCCCCGTAAGGTGGTCAGAGGGGAGTGTTGAAGACTGAGATTCCCAAACTCGGGTAAAGTTACCCTACCTAAGGTACTCCTAGGTTATTGGAATTGGGTACTCTTAACAGTGGTATTGGTGATAATTCCCGCAACTACAACACTACAACTTCATAGTTGTAACACTCCATAGAACCTATTACTTCTCTGGATAGTGTCTTCCAGGGACCGTAGACACTTTTAACGGATAGAGGATGGATATAAATGTATTGGTTTTGTTGAAAGTTCTTGATTTGTTTCATAACTATATTTTCTTGATAATAGCGTATATTCTCTTATACTTAGTTAGTGTTTCGGCATACCTAAACACTGCATACATTACTACGGTTAGCATATGTTTCTTACGTTATTTCATGAATATTCGATGATAACAATTGAGGATTTATGCATGTGTTACTTTCGTTAGTTTACAGGATATTTCATCATCTTTACATATTTTCTTGGACTTTACAGCTGTGATTATTTCTTTGGACTTACTGTAATTTCCCTCACACCCTCTTCGATTCATGCATGTTTTACAGGAATATCTTGGCAGATTCTCAGGGTCAAACACATTTGCTCTTATATTTTTTCTACTTATATTACAGTTTCACACAGTCGCACTTATGTTTCTTCCTATTATACTTCTCTGTTACACGGAGTTTATGCAGAGGATGCAAACCTGTATAAATAGATGCTACCGCTTGCTTCGTTTATAAGAGAATTAAGAACAACAATCTCTACCAATCTACCTTCATACCTCTTATCTCTTCGCTAGAAATGTTCCCGTAATATACTCTTAATATTACATCCGGATAATCTATATTGCTATTAAGATCGTACCGTTCACAGATTCCAATAGGTTCATTGACTTAGAACCTCTAACATTTAACATCATAGCCATGTGCGAAAACGTCCCATTACTTACAGCCTATGCCAAAGATGTCCCATCTTTGAAGCCTAGTATATTTCTAAGTAGTTGACGGATTGACTTCCTTCCACTTCTCAGGCCTTGCCAGAGGTCCCCTCTTATATATCCTGCAAATAGCCTTCGGTTAGATGGACGGCAGCAACATATGTGGTATTATTCTGACACCTTCAATTCTGTGACGATATAGTCAAAGGACACAACTAAGGTTGATGTGTATGATGATGCGCGTGTTAGGCATATAGAAAATGCACAGACCTCTCGGTAGGGTAACTGCGCACAGACCCTCATTTATCGGAGCCTAACACCCCCCTCCGGCCCCGTTCTGGGGCCCGCACGTCCTTAGCGAGATTTCGAAGAGTTGCGTCCCATGACTATAATGTCACTTCAATGAAGCCCACTTCATAACACCATATACGTCGCTGCCGTCCGTCCGACCGGAAGCTGTTCGCAGGATATATAGGAGGGCACCTCTGGGTACCTCTGAGAAGTGGAACGGAGGAAATCCGTCGGAGGCGCATTGAGTTACTAGGCTTCAAAGTTAGGCACCCTGACTATGGGCCGAAAGTAACGGGACGTTTTCGGTTCGAGAATCCGCAACTACTCCTACAGAGCCCCGGAGGCCATAGGAGATAGATATGACACCAATACCTATCTGAAGGCCGCTGTATGTTGGTTGGTCCTGGAAACAGGATCCCTCGAGAGGTGATTCTCTTTGAGGCGAGGCGGACCGAGGGGAAGCTGCTCAGACTCAGAAGACCTAATAGGCGGTAGACTATGAGTGTTGGCACACCGTCTATGCAGCCTGCATTATGCATAGGTACCCGACGCATACGCTGGCCACTATGTGAAATCGGAAGAGACTACTGGAACGATAGTCAAGTCGACTGAAGTTTCAAATATAAGTCTACTCGTCTCTATAAATCGAAGACCGGTCATTCGAGGATAATCACGCATCCTACGATTAGACGGAAAAGAGTTTATGAGAACGAAGATGGTGTGTGAAAATTCAGGGTCAAACAGTGTTCGCACTTATCAAGACCACGAGACGTTAGCGTACAAATCTTGGATAGATACTTAGTTATAGGAGGATTAGATGTAGTCCGCGAACACTCAGACGCGGGATATAAATATCGAAGTGCCTCCCAAGCTTTTAGATATCAACAAGCAACGGAGAAGAGACCTTAACAATATAACATTGTTTTATCTACGAATCTTTATAAAATTATTTCCCTTATCGATTAAGCGAGTTCTTAGTAGTCATAAACGAAAAGAACAATTCCGAGCCTTCCTAGACAAATCTCCGTCTATTACGAAAGATTCAGGCCTAAGTCTTCTCGACAGTTATTCAGAGTCGGCTTCCGCCTAACAGCGCGGGTCCCGTAAGGTGGCCAGAGGGGAGTGTTGAAGACTGAGATTTCTGAACTCAGGTAAGGTTACCCTACCTAGGGTACTACTAGGCTATTGGAATTGGGTTTTCCTAACAGAATACTAATATGATATCAATTAAGAAAACTTCCAAACCACTTATTGCTAAACTATAAAATCTCACTCCATTCATTGCTAGTAGTATTTGGATATAGCTCACAAGAAAGAAAGATTGAATTTACATGAAATCAGCTACACTAAATTGTTTGTTACTTTTCTCTTCTTTCCAAGAATAATCTATCATGTTGTGACTCTAACTTTAGTCAGTATATAATCTCCACCTTTCTTACACTCCTATCCTTTATCCCATTTTCCTGTCTGTTTATTTTCTCTTGATTCTGGATCTATCAACCAATAGTAAATTGTGAGACAAGGAAGAAATCAGTGGCTTCTTACTGGATGAGATTCTGGTATTTACTATTTTATGGTAAAATTTGATAATAATTGAGGAATTTTGGAACAAGTACAGTACTTGCTGTATATGATTCTAGAAAACCTTCAGTCTCTGAATTAGTCCCATATCCAATTCCTTTAAAAGTAACTCTGCAATTGATTTCACTTTTGGTCCCGGTTTCAGCTTAGCTGGCTTCTGAACTCCAAACATTGCTGGTAATTTCTTCATAAATATTTTACAAACCTCCTTTCTTAAATTTATATGATTTATACACTTCTGCTTTATCCTATGATTCCTAAAGCCTACACCTCTATTGCTTCTGTCTTGCTCTCTTGTGAGATGGAAATTTATTATCACAGGATCAGTACTAAGGTCTTATTTATTGTCAATCACTCGCACCCAGGCCCTCCCACAGCATATCTGGATATTACCTACCTGTCCGGAGATACTTAATATTACGAGTTAATGCAGTATGCTATAGTTTTTTTTCTATTTCAAACTATATCAAGCTATAGGATAGTGTTAAGCTACAAATTTAGCCCAGGTGTATTATCTTTTCAGCCTCCATTATAATTAAATTTTATCCAAATTGGCACCGTACATGCGGAGCAGAGCCTAAATATTTATTTATTACTACTTCTTCTGTATTAACAATGGTAGCAGTACCACAACATCTTAAGGGGAGAAAAACAGTTGTATACTAACGAGCAAAGCTACTAATGGGTTGAGAGAAAGGGTGAACCTAATTTTTAAGAAAGGAATTACCGGCAATTCCTCAGATAATTATTCCAAATTTATTTTATTCTCAGGTAATGGGAATAAAATTGACCATATCTTTAAACTCGGAAGTCCTCTCCAATTCTTTCTGAACTCTCGCCATTCTAACTCGCATTTCATGGTTTATGTCGACATTTGTCATGCATATTAAATTTCTCATGGATATCAAATCCAGGCGCACTCCCTGGCAAAGTCGAGATCGTTGATATCCTGTAATACAGACAAAACCTTACAAGCACGAGGAATAAACTAGCACAAGGATTCCCCGTAAGGGGTAGGGGGTACTCCAACACCACCCGTACGAGTACAGTACTCGAGTCCTGACACGCATGGCTCTTCGCCATGCGCACCTCCACATGCTACTATTTTCTCGCCAAATATTGGGCATTCTTGGCAAGGATGTGTGAGCGCTGTAGAGGATATAAGATGTTCGAGAAAGGAATCCCGGTACCAGGTCCCCCCAGTACTGTACAAGTACAGTACAGCACAGGTAACGGTAACTGCGGGAAGCTCGAGCACGAAATCTAAAACTCTTCTCCCGCCGTGCTGCAGTACCGTGGTGGTACGTAATTCTCCAAGGCGTGACACGTTAAGTTAAGGGGCTGTTCGGCGGGCTATAGTTTCTGATTCGCTTTCGAGTCGTGGTATTTTGAGCCCCAATTCTTACAGTGCGGTCCGGCTCCGGAAATCTTGGGATCGGGAGTGATGATCGGGATGTGCCAGAATGCCTTGCGATTCTGCCCCGAGCTTAGGTGTTTTTTTTTGGACAACTCGGATGATGGTGAACCAGATTAAGTCTAGGTTGGGGAGTTCTTCTAGCATCATATGATAGGAATTAGTATGAACAACTCTACTCGAGAATGTTTACAAGTGCTAGTACTTGTATGAAACGAATTTAAATACAAAAGTAAGTTGACTCCTGATCACGCACTTTAACTCAAATCTGGATCTGATCTCAAATCGCGATCTGGAAGTGAGATCCCAATGACCTCTTAATTTGAGACTCTGATTTGAACCCAAACCAAATCTTTTTTTTGAGTTCCAAATAATGGCACGCCAAAGGTCGCGCCCACTGCCAGAGAGAAAAATGAAACAAGGTGTGGCGACAAAAAACTTATGCGAGGGGAGCCGTTACGCCAAACCCACGGCAATCCCTCCGCTGAGCCTCCGGAAGCGAAGTATTCCGTTCCCATTGCGGGATACCGATGCCTTACGCAAGGCCTACACCTCCGCCGCGCCAATCGCTGCACGGAAGCTCGAGCTCCCGGCGTGCTGTGGCCATGATTGGGGATGATATGGGAGTGGCTAACGCTGACTCCTGCCTTCGCGCATTCTGGGCAGTCTGGAGGCGGTTAGTCTATAAGTCTGACCAGAAGATAAGGTACAAACTGGGTTAACCTTAACTTAAACGGCCCGTTCCTTGCAACTTTCTTACTTCTAGCAGTTCGTCTTTGTTTTTTTTTATATGCCTTCGGAACATATCTGATCCGTTCTCTCCCATTCTCATCCGGAGCCCCTGCGGAGGGGAGTGGGGAATTGAAAGGGATTATAGCCCCCCCCCCTCCCCTACTCAGCGGAACTTCGGATGGGAATAAATAAAGTTAGAGTGCTTTTTCTCATTTCCGGCGTCTACGAATGATGGGATACACGTATGGTATTGTTAGAGATTTAGTAAGGTATATTCCTGGATATATACGCACGCATTACTAGACTGGGCTGGCTCATATCATACAGGTATAGTTGGGGATTGCGGCAGTGTGAACAGTTACGAGTACGAATGGAGGCCGTTTGATTTGGGTGCTGTCTAGTATCGGGTACAGTATCCTCTTACCATGGCTGCTGTGAGGTCTGTCCACTGGTAAGGCACTGTACTCGAGTGTGAGTGCCAGTGAAGTGGGATTAGACTTATTCGATTCGTCTGATATTGGGGACAGATAGATTGCAGTTCGCTAGTACTATTTTTGGAAACTAGACTAGCTACCCTCGAGCTGGGTAGTGAGTTAGTTGATTAGTACTTAAGTTGTGCGTCCCCGTCGAAGCAGAGGTCGAAAGATCAAAGCGGGATAGAAGGCACTCGGATCCTTTCTCTTCTTGATTATTATCCCTCGTGAATATCACTTGGAGAATATAGCACAAGAGCTTTCATTCTAGCTTCGATAAAGGCCTTTACTTCTCTTCTTTCTTTCCACTTCTATCTCGACTGCTTAATCTCGATTCCTGATTGCTTTTCCGGAAAGATACAGGATGTCGGACAACACTTCAGAAAAGTTCGATCTCTACCGCTACACCCCATCACTCGTCGGAGCAGTCATCTTTGCCGCGTTGTTCTTTATCTCATCGGGGTATCATGTAATCCAATTGACCAGGACTAGGACATGGTACTTTATACCATTGGTAATCGGCGCTCTCAGTAAACCCCCCCCCCCTCCTCCTTCCTCCCTCCCACTATTACTAACAACCTCGCAGTGGAAGCAGTAGGCTACATCGGCCGTGGGATCTCTCACCATGACCGCGAGGTCCTAGCACCCTATCTGGTCCAAGCCCTCCTCCTACTGGTCGCGCCAGCACTTTATGCCGCATCAATCTATATGATCCTTGGCCGACTGATCACGAGCATCGATGCAGAGCGCCATTCCTTGATCCGTACGACCTGGTTGACGAAGATATTCGTCGCCGGGGACGTGCTCAGCTTCCTCATGCAATCCACTGGAGGCGGAATGATGGCAAAGGGGGACGACTCAGTAAAGATGGGGGAACACATCGTCCTGGGCGGTCTATTTGTCCAAATCCTCTTCTTCGGCCTCTTCATGATCGCCACTGTCGTGTTCCACTTGCGCCTCCGGAAGGACCCGACGCAGGCTTCGCAAATGGGCACGGCGTGGAGGACGCTCTTGATGGCGCTCTATATTGCTAGTTTGTCCATTCTGGTTAGGTCGCTCTTCAGGATCATCGAGTATATCCAAGGGAGGGAGGGATATTTGATGAGCAACGAGGTGTGGCTGTACATTTTCGATGCGGTGCTTATGCTCTCTGTCACTGTGCTATTCAATGTCGTGCATCCGAGCGTTGCGGTTCCCGGGAGGAGGAAGAAGGATACTGAGCATGGGTACGCCATGAGGAGCGGGGACTTGAGTTAGGACGGAGAGTGAGAGGATATGGACAACCATACAGGCTGTCTTCTCTTTTGCCTGCACCTACCCTTGTTTTCCCTGTTTTGTTTTCCCGTTTGCATTTGCCATTTATTTGTCATTAGGAGTAAATCCCCCTAGAAGTTAACATTTATTTCTTCCCGGTTCCCGCGCTCATTTCCCATCTCCTCTCTTACCAACCCCCAAATCACACCCCATAACCCCACTCCCCCACACAACCTACCAAATATCATTAAACCAGTCAGCTATACTGTGCCGCACTAGAGAGCATTTCTTCGATTCCACAAAACGGACTTCCCACTCAACCCAGTATCCACCCATCTACTGTACCGGTATTCAACTACTGCATCCACCCGAATCGGACAATGTCCTGTACAGTACAGCACTAGGCCATTCGGGTCACCTCTCCTAGTAATGTCCGGTGTAACACAGTTTGATCCCGTGATGCCGAATCCGCTCCGCATGCACCCCTTGTAAATTACCATAGCACTGTCAGGCTCGTGGACGCCTGCTGCGAGTAGCAAAGTGCGCGGCATGGAGTGTGGTTCTTCACTAAATATCCAAGCACACAGGTTTCTAACCGGCGAGATGGTGGGATCGCGACCCCACCGCTAGTATAACTTTACCGCCTATTAAGACACGGCTGCTCGATTGGTGCTGGTATTTTAAATGGGGGAATGAGTAGATGGGAGAGAATCTTGGTGTGGAATCGTAGATTAGAACTAGATACATAGTGCTTTGTGTACCATCTCTTTTACATTCGAAGCACTAGTCGTCCTCACGGGCGTGGACTCCTTCGGGTTTTTTTAAATAAGCTTACTTAATATTCTGAGTGGGCACTTTATTTGAGATTCTGTTTTGATACATAACAGTGCCTGGATCTTTCTTCGTCTTGTGGATGTCAGGGCACTGGTATAAAATTTGTTCTGTCCTCTTCCAATTATACTTGATGGGATTGAGGTAAAATGAAGCAAATAGTAATTGTATTTCCTATACCTTGTTTTCCCCCAACTAAGATGTAGTATATATAGTGTATATCAAGAGTTCAATTGGGCTCTTGGGTTTGTGGTGCTCCTACGACATTGTTTGCCAAGCACTTTTCCCATGGATTCTCACCGGGCTGAGCTAACAGATCCTGGGACCAGGTTAGAGAATTTAACCATTATCATAGACACGGTACCTGTGGTCTGGTATGAGCAGGGATAGGTGCGAAGCAGAAGTATTTGTGACTGTCACATTCAGTGCCGGTTCTCCTCAATGGGCTTTTCCTACCATGGTCCAATGGGAGATGGGCAACCAACAAAAACACCCTGGACAAGGTAATAATGTCCAACCAGAAAACCATCCACAATCATATTCTCCATCACGTCCACAAGCCCACTCCTCACAAGTTTTTCCTCAACTCTCCATCGACAACCAATCCCCCTACCACTCTGGTAATCACCAAAACCGCTTCCTCCGAAACTCTGAACACCCCTTCCGCCCTGCCCCCCATCCCGCAATGACCCAGAATGCTAGTAATACCCACGACAACCCCATCATCCTGCTCACTGGTTGGGTACTCCCCACAGATGTAGAACGCCGCGGAGCCGGCGGTCTCTAGTTCCACGCATTGCTTGTCGGGGGGTATGTTTGGCAGGACGTACCCGTTCACAAGAATGCGGTTTCCAATGTCAATAATGTCCGAACTCCGAGGGGAGTTGCTGGTTGTTGCACAGCGGTAGTATCCGATTTTAAGTGAGTCGGGAAGAGGGAGGGGAGCGGACGCGCCGGGGGCGATTTCAATTCCCAAGACACCTGTAGAGGTGGGGCTGGGTGAGGTGAAGGGGGGGAAGGGTGAGTGGATGATTGAGGAAGCCACCAACGAGGCCAGGGTGAGGAATTGCATGGTTAGGGATTTTCCGTAGATGGCGTGCAAAAACTGCAACTCGGAAATTCGACGGCTTCGGGAGTACTTAAGGTCTCTCTTTCTCACTTTTTTTCCCCCTTCGACTGCCTGCTCGGGTAGAATACCAGCTTGTATGTGTAAGGTGGAAACGAAGTCGGTGGGATAAAGAGAGTGGTAGGGGGTTAAACGTTGGTGATGGTTGAAAACGCCAGGAGAGGCAATGATCGGAGCAAGGGTTCCCCGAGAGAAGTGAACGGAAGGGTAGAGGGTTAAGCGTGACAAGCGCGGTGTCATATGATATCACACACAGAGCTAAGGGCTAGAACCCATAAAGAAAGGGTTTTCACCACTAGTGTCCTCTAGTACCGGTATGCAATTGTCCACATAACTTATGTCCAACGCTCGAGTGGACAATCGTCTAGCTTACATAAGTTATCCAACAGTGATGTCTACGTATGATAGTATTTTTAATAGCAACGGTTATGATGGTATTTCGATGATACAGTTCAGTGACATAATTAGCTGATCATCACGTCGACCCTCGGGTGGGCGAGGAGCCAGCATTTCCTTAGCCTTCCCAGGAGTAACTCGCCTTTTGTATTTGCGGTGGCGTAGATTGCTTTTAGAGTCTTTTCTTGGGTTTTTGTGTCAAGTTTGATTGGTATTATGAGTGGTGACAGAACCTGCGGCTTGTCTGGCCGGAGGCATGTTCGGAGGACGGAGTGTGAGTTCGGGGTGCGAATTTCTAGTAGTTTTGAGATTTGCTTGGTGAGTTTGATGGGGAGGGTGATTAGCGACATTTTCCCTCTGGTTGTTTGAAGAAATGCGATTCCCCGGGGGGGGTCAAGGGTTTCCGTCTTCAGTTGCAGGAAGGGGCCGACTAAGGAAGAATTTATGAGGGTAGTGTCATTCGGGAATGGACCTCTCTCATCCTAAGATCCAAAGCAGAAGAACATTTTTCTTAGGCGACGCAAGTCCAAACCAAGCCGGTTTTTTTTGCGCACTCCTACACCACTGGGCTGCGGGTATCGTAAATAAGGGGAGAAAAAATTGGGTGGCAAGTCAAGGGAGACGAGACCTGACTACTGACCGGCAGGAGCGTTACAGGACGCCATTAAACAGAATAGTTGCGCAAAGTCATCGTTCGTGATCCTAAACCCGTCGTTATGAACACAATAATATTACCGTATCTATAAGGCCAACTTGAGACAAAAGGAGAGGGAATAAGGGCTTTTTGAATGGTGCTTTCAAGGGGCCCATGAAAGAATAGATTCAACTGCCAATGATACAAGTATCAAACTTGAAATGTGCTCTATCATTATTATTATTATCCCGTATAGTATTGTTCGTTGCCAGGATTAACCGCGCACCAACGATCCATCGCAACACAACGCTCTCTCACACTCCACCCTTTCAATATCATCTCGAGAAATATTTTTAAATAAATTTACCAAGTATTACTTTCAGCTATGTAAGTACTTACATTTTTTATTTTTACTTCCACCACCATGATGGTGGGTGGGGTTGCTTGGAGAGCGTGGTTCTAATTGCCGCAGTCTTCTCTGGTGCGCCAGGAGCGCGGTTAATTCCGGCAAGGGACTATATTATACCAAACAGCAGGCAGCAGGTGACAAGATATCATACCTATCATGCCCCTTCAATTTGGGCTTCTTGTGTCCGCGATTCTTTTCACGAATTTTCCACCAGTGCAAGATCTCATAGCCACCCCGCGGGGCCATTTTCTCCTCCCTTTTTTACTGAAGTAATGCGATTTAGATGCGACGCCTATTTTTCGATTTTACACTCCCCATCTGGCTTATACACATCCACACTTAGACGCGGAATTGAACGTATTACGCTAGATACTAAACCCACTATATCCAAACATTCGTGTTGGTTGTTGAGTTCAAACCTATCGATCCATGAACTGTTTGTCTCTTGAAATTACCCAGGTTGAATGAAAGCCAAATCCAACTTAACTAGCAAGAACCCTTGAAAAAACAATCCCCCCAGCCATCTGATATAAAGCCCAGCCCAGCTCCGTACCTTAACCCCACCTCACCACCGAAACCGGAGAACAAAGGACACCCAATCCAAATATCCAAACACACCACGAAAAGAAACAAAACCCAAACTAATCCGCCAGTCGAACCAAACAAAAAAAAACTTATCAAAATGGTTGACCACATTCAGACCTCAGCTACTCCCATTTGCCAAAGCGCCAACTCTCCAGTAGGTAACACCACCCAGCAAGACGCCGTGCAATCCACCACTAACCAACCCACCACATCAACACCTCCACCCCGCCCTCCTGCCCCCCGACCCCCCGGCCTAGAACCAACCGCCAAAATTCAAGAAATCGCAAGTTCCATCGAGGCATTCATCGGCCTCCTCCCGGTTCTCACCGAATTCCCGGAAGCAATTAGAGACCCTGATACGATTCCAGCTGATGTTGAGGCGCTCAGGCTATTGATAACCGAGGGGTTGAATTATTTTGCTGATTTGATCGATTGGGAGGTTGTTCATGAGGGGTTCGAAGGCGGGGTTATTGAGTGGGGGGAGCGCAATGTGAGTGAGTAGGTAAGAGAGAGTCGTCATGTTCGGAGAGAGAGGAGTTACATTTCCTTGTATGTTTTTTTTGGTGTATTTAATAAATGCCCTACGGGCGCCAAAATCACGAATTTCTTTTGTGGTCAGTTGTGTGCCTGAGCTTTTCACTCCGCTACCATACCTTGACTCGCTCCCTGCCACTCTGCATTGGGATTCTATTCAGAGAGAAGAGAAAAGCCAAGTTAGGTAAACACATTGACTAAGCGAACTTGCCATACGGATTTCTCCATACGTCCATGTCCCCCTACTTAGCGCTATCTAACCCTATACACCAATGTGACCCTTGGCTCCCTTTCTCTCCAGTTTTGGTACCACTCTGGAGCACCAATACATGCCCATGGAAAAGACCTCAGTTAGGGTCAGGCCAACGTTAATTATCGAGTCCGTTCGAAAAGCAAGATTTGAGTTTTCTCGAATACAAGGCACAGGTTAGTAGGGTGCATGATATCCCGAGTGAGTTTCTATGATCCTTTGTCCAGTATAGTCTTAGAGTCAGCTGCCTCACAGTTGTGATCATTAAATAATGCCAGGTGAATGCGACCCTTTGGTGGACAAGGAGCCGCTGGTTCAGACAAGCTGAACTGAGGAGCCCTCGGAGCGGGACACGGATGGTGTCAATACGCTACCGCGGTTTGTTTACTGTACTTGTCTCTTCGTTCTTTCCCTGGGAAATCTTAAATGGTGTGAAGAACTTAGCCTCATAATGATAATTAAAGAAATCCCGTAACGGAACCAATAAATCAACAGGGAATATTTACTGCTCAAGCTGACCACTGGGCTTGAATTCCACCGCAGAGATCATAACTTGGCCTGTGTTGGCGAGAAAACGAACCAAACGATTACTTCCACAAAAAAAAACCTTCCCAGAGTTAAGTTAAGAGATCAACCAGTTATAGCATTGGTATTAACCAAGAATAATAGAACCTATACTGTGGCTTCCTCTATAATTTGCTTTTAAGACCGTCTCGATTCCAAAGGTGCTCGTATTCTTATCTTTAATCGGGGTAATATGGAGCTCATTTTAGAAACTTTGATTAGATAAACCTCGGCAAATAACGCCATTCAATCAGAGCGACATCCTACACCTAACCCAACAAACTTGCAAGCTGGTAGAAACGTTTGGAGGTGTGCACCGAATACTTGATTACAGCTTTCATCCCCTCACTTAGCTTACTCTCTCACCCCCACCCGTATACTTCACTCCACACCCCTCTTTAAAACACACACACACCACACATAGCACCTAAAAGGTAAAAGGAAGATACGTTGCCGTCATTCAAATACATCAACAACAAATAATTGACCACCCAAAGTTAATTATCGCCGTCTCCCCCATTACCCCCCTTCCTGCTAGCAATCAGCATTTCCAACGCCCAAACCGCCGTATCCAGATAATGCGCCTCCCCGGCCAACTTTCCCTCACCAATCGAATTCAGATGTTCCCCCAAACCGGTCTGCATATCCGCGAGTTGCTGCGCGAGTTCCATGAGTCGGCCGCTGTTGATGATTATTTCGAAGACAGGATCGGAAACTTTGGCGGGTTTGGAAAGGGTGGCGGTGGTTGATTCGGTGACCGGATTGCTGAGAATGGGGATGGAGTCAACATTTTCGGCAGCCTTGATGGCTGCGGCGATGAGAGAAGTGGTGAGGGTCGGGGTAGTAAGGATGGGCCGCTTTCCGCTAGGTTGACGACCTTTTCTTGTTTTGGCTTGCATGATTGGTTGGTTGCTTGTGGCTCTTTGGTGAAGGATGTGTAGGTGTGATAGAATGGATTTTTTTGCATCATAAGGAGTAGTGTGCTGGTGAACTGTGGGGTTTTTCGCCAAAGGTAGCGCTTTGCTCCAACCCCTTGCGGGCTTGTGGGTGGGGAGTGACGAGGAAGGGTAGGGTATCTAATTGTTTGACCCCAGAATTCCAGCTCAAGGGTATAGATGTGCATTGGAAAAGAACTTGGAGGTGACCTAACATAACCTATCGCCCAGCCTAAAGCGTGAGCATGGCCAATATGTGCTTGGAGACTTCACGTCACGCAAGCCTTGGTATGATGAAAACATTCCTTCAAATTTCCTATGATACCCCAGATATATCAATACCATCCCTTCGAGCATTCACTCTACTCTGCGTGGTTTCGCAAGCACCGAGATAGTTCTTGATCCTTAGAGAGAGAGTAGAACCAACTAACGAATTAGGCAATGATAACCAACTTTAACTCCTGGGATGTATGATGATGATACTACAGAAATCATGTGATTTCCCCGCTCTAATTGTCCTTGGCAGCCAAAATAATAGATTGTAAGTGGCGCGAGAGTATCCCCATGATAACGACAGTACCGAATTTCCCCACGCCACTCCAAATATTTGCAGTATTACTGAAGCCCGAAAAGGATGCCTACCTATGTCATGCCCGGGGCGGGTATGGCGGAACTTTACCTAAATACGCCCGGGAACTGAAAATACACTGCAGGAACTCTGCAGCTTTTCTTGATTCACCCGGTGTCATCCAGGTGATATAGTAATCTCGCTATGATATCCTGCCTAGTTCTGAGTGCCTCGACATCGCCACACGAAGTCCCACTATCAGCCAAATTTGACCATGTGGTACCGGTACTACCCCTCCCGGTATCAGCCTAGCGCCAACGCTATTAGCAAAATATCTAGCGCAGCGCAAGTTAGGGAAATTCGGCAACAATCACTACAGCAGGGGATACTTAAGTCGAAAGATCAGATTTTGAAACAAGACATAATCCGCCGACTTAAGTACAATCTGGGGGTAAAGGGTTAAGAAGATTGTGGAGAAAGGAATTAAATTAAAGCAGAAGAAAGAAGAAAAAAGAAAGTATTTTTTTGATTCAACCGGGAATCGAACCCGGGTCGGGCGCACATTGTGAAATGGCAAGCGCCCATGATACCTCTACACCATTGAATCCTTGACTAAATTTAATTAGAGATGTTGATGTAGGTTCGGCGAGGCAAGAACCAAATCGACTTGGTGCTAAGGTAGAATTTATGAGAGGAACCAACCTGACGGGGGCCACTAGGTTATCGGCCGATTTTATGCTTCCCCCCAAAACATGGGATGTAGCTGCAGTACCAGTGCGCTAGCTGCCTATAACGGTCCCTATACGGTGGACAAGAGATAGCCAATTGAGCTACTCTAGGCTCCCCCCGCACCATAACCCCGGTGCAATGCGGTATGGCAGTATGAGTGTGGCTGTCATTATTATTCAATTTATAGCTATAAAATGACCTCCGCCACGCATTCTCAGGAACACTGTGCTGTCCCCCTGGGTAATAACATCTGTGCATGATACCGTACTGTACTCGTACTTGTACAGTACGAGTACACGTACAAAAGTTTGAGGAATCTGTGACCTGGAGGCCAAGAAACAGGAAGCGCCATTCGTGCGTAGGGATTCTCGAGTGCCTGTACCCTCATTAACCCCGTCAACTCCAACTTATTCCCGTATCAGGTATGGTGTTGATGCTACTTTCTAAAGGAGTGCATACAAAACCGAGCAGAGAGCAATTGATAGCACAAACCTCGATAGCAATATCCGACCCTGAGACTGAATGACTCTCCATCAAGCATTGCATGCTGCTTTGTTTCTTCACTACTACCGATAGGATTATATTGCAGTATGTAATTCTTCATGTAATTCCAACATGTTTCGATTTCATTTACATCAGGCGAATTCGATGGCCAGAAAGGAACATGTTCAATCCCTCGCAAGTCTCTCAGGATACCAGTATATTGTGCCACTGCCAGTCTTTTGAACTGCTTAAATACTGCGCTTTTTATGGATCCGTGTGGGCTGTTCTAAGAGAGGTGCCCAGTTGAGTATACTGACACAAACACTCGCAGTACACACCAAAATTCTAAGGAATGCAGGGATAGGTGTCTCAACCAAAATCAAAGTCTCCTGCCAAGAATCGCTTGAAAAGTCATCGAAACTGCCAAACCTCCAGACTTCTCTCATAGCCTTTTACCACTACCACCACACACGACCACAACACCACAACCACCCCACCACCCCACAGGGAAGAAAGAGAAAAAGTCCCAACAAATGGCACCCCCCGCCGCACCCCCCCAAACAAACACCGTCCTCGACGAACTGGACATAACCCCCCACCCACGCCCCTTCAAAAATCCAAACTGGAAACCCCCCCACCGGCGCACGAAAACTCTCAAGCAGATCCTCTCCGACGCCACGCGCACCGCGGCCACCGGCGAAGGAGGCACAACGCCAGCGACGGGGCCGATGCAAACGACGTACGCAAACATCGAGTCGGCGCCGTCGCTGCATCCCGCGCATTCGAAGAAGTGGTGCGATATCACAGGATTGCCGGCCAAGTACACGGACCCGAAGACGAAGCTTAGATATGCAGATAAGGAGGTTTACGCCGTTATACGGATGCTGCCGCCCGGCAGTGCGGAGAAGTATTTGGAGTTGAGGGGGGCGAATGTTGTGCTTAAGTGATTGGGGGCTTACAGGTGGAATGAGGGATGAGGAGGGAGACATTGCACGATAGGGATGGATGTTGATATCGAATTCACTGCCTGACAGATAGTGGGATTGGGGGGACGTTGTGATACGGCGGCTTGGGCCGCTAAGCGGGGATTGGAGTGGGTCAGGAGGGAGACCGCTCAAACCCTCAAACCCTTGAGTTTAACTTTGTGTTTTGCTATCCATTTATCATAAGGCTGGCGTACTCGCTTTAAAAAAAAAAAAAGAAAGAAAGAAACCCCTCCCTCTAGCATGTTTCTCAAATCAGGCCGGAATGACAAATCCATACATCCAGGAAACCTAACATGTGCGGATTAGGTTTCTGGGATCCACTGGGGTGCTGGTGATACAAGGTGGCTACCTCACCCCCACCGACAAGGAATGCAATCACAACACTCGCGTACAGTACAAGTGATCTAAACCCAGTGACGCTACCCTTCGGCCAGAAGTCTACAGTTCCGGTTCCACACATCGTTGCTCCAAAATGCGGACACCGCCAGAGAGAGAACTGGCGAAGATGACAATAAACCCATTCCACTCTTCGTTCCATATATCCATGGTCTTACTATCATAACACCGCCCAATGGGCCCCATCAAGCCAATCTAGCCTCAATAATCCCGCTGCCCGTCCCCTTGGCCTTCCACACTCTCTCCACAACCAATCTTTCATCCGCGCCCTTTAGCAACGCCTCCCATTGAGCTTCAGTCCTCTCCTTACTATTAAACAAAACAAGCATATGAAAGTCCAAAAATGGAATCAACCTGTTACTATCAGGACCCATACGCTCCTCCACGATATGCTCATCGATGAGGAGTCTAGAGCTGGGGTCCATAGTCCTCACAATGTGCGACAAGATCCTTTTACTACCACTTTATTACCCCGCCCAGTTAGTGCTCCTCCCACCAAAGGTAGACGAGATGGAAACCCACGGGTCAGGATGATCATGCAAGATATGCTTGAGATAGTAATAAACCCCAGGCCCACCAATCGGCTGCCCCTCGAAGAAATCATTCTCATGAAACTCCACACGGTCTTTAAGCTCCTCGGGAAGTTCATCGCGCCCTTCACTGACCACCATTCCTATATCCTGCACAATGCATTTCAAGTTTGGAAATTTCTGTGCTGCGGCGATAGCGACGCGCCCGATGCCACCGCCGACGTCTACTAATATTGTGCCTTTGGGGGCGGACTGGAGGGGTTCGTAGAGCGCCACGAGGTTGGGTAGGCCAGAAACAGCCGTCGTGGCTTTCATAGCTTGGCCGAAACGTGTTCCCAGAGGTTTGTTGTCGGTGCAGATGTATTCGAAGTAGCTCTTGTTCGCTAAGAAAGGGTCAGCTATGATGATGGGTTTGCAGAGGAAGGGGGCGGGATACTATTGAAGGCCCGACTGAAAGCGGATTTCTTACTATCTTCGGGAACCACGAATTCGTTTTCACGCAGAATGTCGGAGACGTGAGGCGCCGAGGTGAATACTTCGTCAACGCTATGGAGGGAAGAAAAGGGTGAGTAAGCAAAATTCACGAGAGGTACAGAGGAGAGAAAAGTAAATGGAGTGCTAATCACAGATGCGCAATCATGGAGCCAACCCCGGGAAGCCCGATGGCCGCAGAGCCACCAGTGTGCGCAATATACCCTGGCGCCGTCTCGACAAACACATTCTTCGACGTCAATTGCCGCATCACTCTCACTATACCCTCCGAAGCCGGAGAACACATCAGCATGCTATCCTCCCACTCATTAGCCCCCCCCTCAGCGAGGACAAAACCAACCAATAGTCTCCTCAGGCGCCCCCGTCTTTGAAGCCAACTCCGCCAGAGCGATAGGCGACCCATCGGGTGGCACGTTCTGCGCCAGCTTCATGTCGTACGCCAGTTTCATGGCAATAGACTCTTGAAACCCGCTTGATATCGTGAGCGCGGTCTTTACGGGACCCTCAACCAGAGAAATGACCCTCCGGCATGCCACTAAGAGTTCGTCTGCTACTTCAACAGTCACCTCGTCGGTCACAGGAATTGGAGGTACTAGTACTGGTCGGAGGGTGGGTGGAGTGGGGATGTGGGAGAGATAGTTCTTTATGCTTGTGGAGATGATGTTAGAGAGTTCCGTGAGGTCTTCGGTTCTTGTTGCCATTGTAAAGGTCGGAATCGGTACCAGGGAGGTTTAGTGGTATTGTACTGATAAGATTGGAAATTCTGTGGGTGCGAGAACTACTCAAGTACCGCTACGAGGAGGGGAGGCTTACACCGTATTTATATCGCCATCACTCCTAGGTCCCCAAAGGAGAAAGCAAACACATGGTGTTTAGGGCTAGCTGCGCAGCATGAGGGGGGCAGGCCAAGTCTAGGTAGGTTACTAATATCAATATATCATACCGCAAAAGGTCAAATACTGATGGAAGAAAAATGTGGTAGGACGTTGTAGTTTCTTCTCCTACCGGTAGTTTGGCGCTTCATGCTCGGGGGTCGGCAGTCGGGTCAACACTTGAAAGTCGAGATATGTGTACCTCGGCGTAAGGCATTTTCGGGAGTGGTAACACAAGTCATCATCCTTGGCATACCACCCCGGCAATAATACATGATATGAGAGTACAATGCCAGAACTGGAAGATACTGTACTGAACTCGGGGGTAGGGGCATTTCGGGTGCGAACGGGAGCACTACCCATCGCTAGGTGTGGGAGTGAATCTGTCCAGGCAACCATCCTCTTATCTTAATCAACAAATTTCTTCTCACTATTGATTCACCTGTTATCTCTAAATACCTCCTGGAGGGTACATCAGCAAAAAATTACAGTTTGTAGTAGAAATACTCGGAAGGGCATCCCAGATGTGTCTGATGTGTCCTATTGCCTGAATAGGAACTCTCTGCGCAGGAAATTAGCGGTGGAAAACATACTCTTTGGACAAGACAGTGCTGTAAATGGATCAATATTTTGCAAACTGTTGGAGATTCATAGTGGTATAGTTAATTTTCTTATGATATAAGCCATACAGTTTTAAACTTGATTGTCAAAACTGAAATTAGTAAGGAAGATCTTGCCCAATTGTGTTTAAATATTAACTCAAAGTATAAGTTAAATACTTACTATCCATCAGTTCAAGTAATATGTTTTAACTTCATTAGAAATATGGAATTTAATCTCATCAGATAAACTTCAAATATTCTCTTAATATACAGGATATAGGAGAAAATCTAAATGCAAAATGACTTTCAGAATATCAGGATTTTTGTTTTTACTGATTTATAATAATATATATCTTTAAAAAATTTAAACAGATACTAACTTATAAAATCAAGTAGTTGTAGAAGTGAAACTAATAATACTATCAACCATATATCAGAAAGAAAGAAAAAATCTACTGCAGTTGTGTAATAGAATCCAGTTGTTTCTTACTACTCTAACTAGCTTGATATTAGTTTTCACCTACTTAGGACTTTACTTAGTATTGTATTACAAACTTGGTGTAGTTTGTAAGAGATTTCATATATCATGATTTGTTTAAAGACTCATTTGAGTTACATGATGTCATGATTATTATTTGTACACATGACCTGCTTTAAGGTCATGTGAGTTTTGCATATAACCTAGACTTTAAGTCATGATTGTCATGTTATATGGGAATCATTATGTGGATAGAAGTAAGCCTTGTAAGGCTTACTTAAATTTCACACATATGACCTGTTTTCAGGATAATAGGGACTATGTGCATGCCCTAAGAATAGGTTATGAGAATAAAAGATCATGTAGTTATATGGGGTACAGCTACAATCCATGACATTTAGATTTATAGGCAAGTTGTAAGAAGGTCTATATAAGGTGATAGGTTCAGCTATTGAGATAGACAGAAGACCAAGACGACCTCCTCTCACTCCTACAGGAGTCAGTCCGCAACGCCACGGGCGTCACCATCTTCTCAGCCCGCTACCTCAACCGCGACCTGGAGTCCAGGATGTCCAAGTCCGCTACCTCCATCGTTGTCACCATCGCTCACGAGGACATCAATGCCATGAGAACCTCTATCTACCTCTTCTCCAGGAGACGCCGAGTGGAACGACCCTTCTCCTCCAACCACTTCACCCAGTGCCGTAACTGCTGGAAGTTCAGCCATCAAGCCCATAGATGTAAGCTGGATCACCCGGTTTGTCCAATCTGCTCCCTCTCGCACACACGTTCGGCGCACCGCTGCCAGAACCCTACCTGCCCTAAAGCGGGTAACACCAAGGCGGTCCTCAACTGCTGCCCGTCCTCGACTGCTTCCTGCCCTAACTGCATGGAGCCACACTCTGCAACCGACTGAGACTGCCCAGAATGGCCAGCCCCAATCGCTCAAGACCGAAGGGCCTCTCTCTCGCTAGATAATGAGTCAAGTGATGACATGGATGTCGGCGCCGACGGGGCCGATGGAAGCGCTGGTCCGTCAACTCCTAGACAAACTCTCACCCCTCCTTTCGCCACCCCCCGCCGCCTCCGCCCTCAAGCCCCACCAGAAACCCCACACACAGCTACGCACTCCTCTTCCAGGGCCAGCCTCCCCCCCTCCCAGGGGGATGCTGACCCCGCCCGAACCTTTTTCAATCCTTCCGGCCTGTCCGGGTAAATGTCAGTTCCTATCAGATTTGCCACCAGGCCCTCTAACGATGGCTCGGGCCTCTTGAGTCTCTCCTTTGTCTAGCATAACAGCCTGGATAGCTGGGATGTTTTTCTTTCCTTGTTTCAGAGTTTTTCTTCTTTGCCGTTTATGCCTGCGCTAGTTGCCATACAGAATCCTCCTGTGTAGCGGGCACGTCTACCTTCCTTCCCTGGCTATAAGTGTTTTTCCCCCCCGCCTATACATGGCAAACCGCACGTGGCTTGCTATGCTTTGCTTTCCTTTCTTGAAGTTGTTTCCCTTCTGCCGGTATGGTCAGGCCACTCCACCCACATCATGGCAGTTGATTTATTTTCTGACTTGGGTTTCTGCTCGTCCTCCCAGACCCGCCTCAGGGTGTACAATGTGTACAACACTCAAGGCACCTCTACTCACACCCGTATTATTCCTCCAGATTTGTGTTTTCCTGATTTGGATTTTCCTGTTTTTGTTTTGGGTGACTTTAATCTCCATCACCCCTTGTCCGACCCGCTAAGGGTCTTTTCTTCTACTGAGCTAGCTTTGTCATCCCCTGTTAGGCGGAGACAACCGGTATAGACTTATGGTTGTCTAGGCCAATCGGGATTCTTTCGTATAGACGGAGATTTGTCTAGGAAGGCTCGGAAACAACTCGTTACGTTTATGACTACTAAGAGCGCAAGAAAGTAGGATAGAATCGTAAGAACAATATTATATTATTAAGGTCTCTTCTCCCTTGTTTGATGATGTCTTAAGCTTGGGAGGCACTATGATATTTATATTCTGCGTCTGAGTGTTCGCGGGCTACATCTATCTAGCATACAAAACATGTACCTCTTCAAATCTAATGCGCAACGTCGAGTTCTCCATGAGGGTGCGAACACCGGGAGACCCTGAAAACCATCACACCATCTTCGGTAATTACTATTTCCTGCCTGGGAGACATACTTGTCACCAGTAGTAATTATTCGATCCTTAGAGTCTGTAGTCCTGTAGCCAAGTTCTCAAGTCGAACTTTGTTGGCTCCAATAGTTCTTTTCGTTACCAAGAGGATCAGTCATGATACGAGACTACATCGGTAGATATGCCGAAGTCGATGACTTCTAGTTGTGATAACTCAACAACTAACCGATAGAATTCATTCCGATAACTCTCTTCTCATAGAGGAGAGGCCATTCTATTGAATCGTGTCATAATTCCTCGGTCGGCAACTCCTGATTGTTCTATGTAGAGGGGGTGGACCTTCGTGTTGTGTTGGTTGTAAATCCCGCAACTGCGGTACACCTCTTATCATAGTTGCAACACTCCTCGAAGCTCGCTGGCTTCGTTGGTAGTGTCTTCAGGAGTTCTAGACTCTTTCTAATCGTCGAAGGGTGAATGTGAATGCATTGGTTCGTTATCTTGAACCTTCTAACATTTATTTCATGACCTTGTGCGAAAACGTCCCATTACCTACGGCCCGTGTCAAAGATGTCATATCTTTGAAGCCTTGTAACTCCCTGAGTAGTTGACGGATTGACTTCGTTCCACTTCCCAGGTCTAGCCATTTTTTTTTTTTTTTTTTTTTTATATCATATATTCATTGTTTGGTTAAGGTACAAGAACGTGCATGCAGCGCTAGCTATGGCAGAAACAAAACCCAAAATCAAACAACTAACAAAGGAAACAACACAACCAGTTCCTCCGATGGCGTCCAATTACCGACGCAATGCCTACACAGGACTCATATAGGAAACCTACTAACTAACTAGCATCATAACGGAAACAAATCAAAACTCATAACAACAAGCAATGAAATCAAACAGGAGACCTTCCACCACTTAGACCACTTGGCGACCCAGCCAACGACAACCGGGGCGAGGCAGGAAGGGAAGGGGAGGGGGAGAGGGAGGGCAGGCGGGGGGCATAATGTGCATACATGTCAGGGGGGAAACCAGTCTTGGTAGCAGTGAGATATCGTCCGAGGCCTAAAAGCATCGGAACCGAGGTCCATAGAGAAGAGTCAGGTCCAATATCTGTGATCCCGTGGAGGTGGCGACCGCGGGCTGCGGACTTGGCAGGACAGAAAAGGAGGGCGTGTTCGAACGTCTCGTCCCCCTCCTCGCACCAGGGGCAGAGGGGAGAGGGGTCGGTGTCATGCCACGAGGGGTGGGCAGCTAGGTAGCTCTTGCCAGCGCGCATCTGGTGGAGCCGGCCTGAGAGGAAACGCCCCAGGCCCATGAAGGGGTGTGGGCGCAGCGTGGGGCCAAAGAGGTAGTAAGGTGGGGGAGGCGAGAGGAGGTGCCACGAGGTGAGGAGCTCTTCGCGGCACCGGGCCTTGAGTGAAGCATAGAGGGCGGGGGCCCCTAGCGGGGCTACTTGCAGTGGAGGCAGGAGGAGCGGGTTAGCCGGAGGGAGGGTGTCGCTGCGGCCGCCGATGATGGAGTGGATGCGGTGGGCTACCGCATCGACCGGGAGGTGACGCCGGTTGGGCGGGGAGGGCGGTTTGGTGAGCCACCTGAGAGGGCGGTAATTGGGACCAGCCCAAGGGTGCCGGCCTCTGACAGAACCAGGGAGGCGGAGGGAGTCGGGAGCCCTGAAGGGGGACGTAGTCGGGACCGAGGGGTCCAGGCGGGCGGTTGCCGGGTTGATTTCCGGTGGCAGGCAGACAAGGCGGACTGCCGCCAAGCGCTGAAGGTGTTTGATCAGGAGGTCAATGGGGGGGAGTGAGGCTTCACAGGGAAGAACAGCCGTGTTGGTAGAGGCGAAGCAGTTTGTAACCCACCTCTGCACCCGGTGCCAGAAAGCTCTCAACTTGTCAAGCATCCTGGAGTTGGGGGAAAGCAGGTCGCTGCCGTAGAGGAGGATGGGGCGGACCAAGGAGGAGGCGAGACGATGACACAGGTGCGGTGCAAGACCTTTGCCTGGCCCGGACAGGCGGTCTATTGTAGTGAGGGCAGCTTCAGCCAAGGCGAGGCGCCTGGTGAAATGGGGGGTGGTGGCCCGATCCAACGCAGGAGTCGCGGGTTCCAACCAGTAGCCCAACCACCATAGTACTTGGGCCGGCTTGTAGGGGACGGAGTCCACCGAGACGGGGAGGAGGCACGGGGGTCCCCTCTGTTGGGGCGTCCTCCAGTGCATCAGTTCTGTTTTGGGAAGGGAGAAAGCAACACCTATGCGCCTTCCCTTCGATGTGAGTGAGGATGCGACCGCCTGCAGCTTCTGGACGTTACGCCTGTAGGAGGGCGAGGAGACTGTAATAGCGAAGTCGTCGACATCTGAGAGGATTATGCCATTGGGGACGGGAAAATGGAGGGAGGAAACGTAGATCAAGAACAGAAGAGGGGAGACAGGTGAACCCTGAGGGGTGCCGACCTGGACCGGCGATAGGACTTTAGGAGAACCTTGGTATAGGAGGCGGCAGTGTCTGCCGCTTAGGAAGAATCGGACCCACGAGACGAGGTAGGGCTGAACACCCCTTTCCCTAAGCTTGCCACACATGGCAGCGGAGTCGACATTGTCAAAACCTCCCTTGATATCAAGGAAGAGTGTGGAGGAGCAGAGGCCCATGCAGTGTGAAAGACGGATCTCATGCGAGAGGGTGGCAAGGGCGTCAAAAGTACCCATGCCTGATAGTGAGCCGCATTGGTTGGGGTGGACTAGGCCAAGAGCCCGAGCAACTGCGGCTAGCCTTACAGCTACCACACGCTCCAGGATCTTGGACAGGGTTTGGAGGAGGACTATGATGCGGAAGGAGGCTGGCGTATCTTAGGATGCCTTGCCAGGCTTGTCAAGGACGATACCATTCGCCTGTTTGAGGGAGGAGGGGTGAAAACCGTATAGTAGGAGGGGGCCCAAGAGGGACGTGAGAATTTTCGGGTTGGTGCCGTGGACCCTTTTCCAGACTGAGTACGGGATGTGGCCAGGGCCGGGGGCGGACGAGTTCGAGCTGGAAGCTAGGGCCTTGGAGATCTCCTCCTTTGTGAGGACATCGAGGTCTCGGAACGGACGTAGGATAGTAGGGGGGGAGGAGGACTCCCTAGGGGGAAAAAAGTGGGCCAGGAGGGCGGCGTTGACGGCAAGTGGGGTGTCAGCCTCCGGGAAAGACGGAAACCGGTCTGGGGGGCGACCTATCGCGAAGCGTTTGGCTGTCCATACCATCTTCGGGGTTGCAGAGGAGAGGAAATCGTCCCAGTGCCTTCTCTTGGCCTGCTTAATGGCTTTAAAGTAAGCGTTGGGGGACCTCAGGGCCTCGGCCCGGGAGTCCACACCAGGGGCCTTGCGGGCACGACGGGTAGCGGCGTGGAATGAGATCCTGAGGGAGGAGAGGAGGGGCGACCACCAAGGCTTGGAATGGGTCGACATGCGGTTGAGGGGGGTGTGCAGGAGGAGGGTAGTGCGGAGGCGGTTAACATTGCTGTCGAACCAGGTCGTGGCAGAGGTCAGGGTCGGAAAGGCGGGAGGTGGAGAAACAACAAACAACTTGAGGGCGTCGCCAAGGGCAGACCAATCGGTCTTAGCCCAGGCAGGTGTGGGGGCAGGGGGGCGCAACAAAGGAGTAGAAAGTAAAATATAAACTGGGATGTGGTCAGAGCCGGTGGACGGGAGCGGGGTGGCCCATTCAGCAAAGAGCTAGGCCGCCGCGCCATTGGCAAAGGAGAGATCAAGAACAGAGGGCCTGTCCTGGTGGGTAAAAGAAAAATAAGTAAACACACCGGGGGTGTTAAGAAGGGAAAAACCATGTAAAGAAGCCAATTGAAAATACGGAACTGACGTCCTAAGCTCAGTAGATGAAATGACCCGCAATGGGTCTGAAAGAGGGTGGTGGAGGTTAAAGTCCCCCAAAACAAACACAGGAAAACTTAAGTCAGGAAAGCATAGCTCAGGAGGAACAATGCGAGTGTGGGCTGAGGAGCCTTTGGTGTTGTACACATTGTACACCCTAAGGCGAGTTTGTGAGGAGGAGCAAAAGCCCAAATCGGAGAACAAGTCGACCGCCATCACACTGGCAGACTGGTTCACCCATACGGGTAGGAGAGAAACAACTTCGAGAAAAGATAAAAGGGCGTAGCAAGCCACCCGAGGCTTGCCAAAAGTGGAGGGTGGGGAAAAACATTTGTAACCAGGAAAGGAAGGTAGGCGTGCCCTCCACACAGGTGGGTCCTGTATGGCCACGATCGCAGGTAAGGAAGCCAAAGTAGAAAAACTCTGAAACAAAGAAAGAAAAACATCCCAGCTACCCAAACTGTTATGCTGAACGAAGGAAAGGTTTAAAAGGCCAGGATCCCTGCCAGAGGGCCTGGGGAGAGGAGAATTGGGGGAAAACATTTACCCGGACAAGCCGGAGGGGTTATCAAAGGAGCGAGCTGGGTCAGCACCCCCGTGGGCGGGGGGGATACTGGCCCTGGAGGAGGAACAAGTTGCTGTCTGGGGGGTCTCGGGCGGAACGCGAGGACGGGGGCGGCGGGGAGTTGCAAAAGGCGGGGCAAGAGTCTGTCTCGGGGTGGAGGAGCCAGCATCAGCGTCAGTACCATCGGGGCCGACATCCATGCCGTCCTCGTCGCTTTGGCCTAGAGGTTGCGGGGCGGGGGGGTCTTTGGGGGTTGGGACTGGCCGTTCCGGGCAGTCCCTGTCTGTGGCGGCGTGCGGCTCCTTACAGTTAGGGCAGGAAGCAATGGAGGAGGGGCAGCAGTTGAGGACCGCCTTGGTGTTACCCGCCTTAGGGCAGTTGGGATTCTGGCAGCGGTGCGCCGAACGTGTGTGCGGGAGGAAGCAGATTGGACATATCGGGTGATCCAGCTTACATCGAGGGGCCTGATGGCCGAACTTCCAGCAGTTGCGGCACTGGGTGAAGCGGTTGGAAGAGAAGGCGCGTTCAACACGGCGTCTTCTAGAGAAGAGGTGGATAGAGGTTCCCATGGCATTGATGTCCTCGGGAGCGATGGTGACGACGACAGAGGTAGCGGACTTGGACATCCTGGAGTCCAGGTCTCGATTGAGGTAGCGGGCCGAGAAGATGGTGACGCCCGCGGCGTTGCGGACGGACTCCTGGAGGAGGGAGAGGAGGTCTTCTTGGTCTTCTGGGAGGTAGGCGAGGGGGAGGGAGTGAATGGCGAGTTGGACTTCGTTGGGGGCGGGTCTGAAGGGCAAGTAGGCATTGTCGCCTACTGGGGAGACCTGGTTAAGGCGGTTGGTGAGGGCTTGATAGTATGTGGCGTAGGAGGTGGCGGGAGTGTAGGGGTCGAGGACGGTGAGAGTGACAGAGCCTCTGTCGTTGACTCGGGCAGAAAGGGAAAGTGGTAGGGAGCAGTTGGCCTCACGGAGAACGGAGGCAGCGATGTCGGGGAGGGTCGCGGAAATTCTATCAGCTTCGGGGGGGCAGGAGAGGAGAGGAGCGAGGAGCGAAGAAACGACGTTGTGCTGCTGGCAGGATAGGAGCCTCCTTAACAGGAGACGCCGTAGTGCCGGATGCGACTTGCGCAGCAGAGGGTGGCTTCGACTTAGGCCCCTTGGACTTCCCCTTGCCCCCGGCGGTGGCAGCCAGGGCGAATGAGCGAGGAGGGCGAAGGTAGGTAGGATCCATGTTGCCAGGGGTCCACTCAGAGAGGGGGGGGTATTTGCCGTCACGGAAGGTCTTGGCTTCCCATGAGTTGGGGTACTTGACCGCGTAGGCCTCGGGGTTACCGTAGTTCTTGCCCGTAGCAGTGTCAAATCTGGGGGTGTCGAGGTCGAACCCGTTCACAATCGCACCGACCTGGTAAAGGGGGGCACGGGAGGGGGCCTGTTGGGGGTGTGGGGCGGCAGGAAGTTGTGCCGTGTTGGTCTGGGGGGGCTGAGCTGAGGGAGGGAGTTCTTTCCCTTTCCGGGTAGGGGGCGGAGCTGGAGGCGCCGGGACTTGCTGACGTGGGGGCAGTGGTTGGGAAAGCCTTTGTGACAGGTCACGCAGGGCTGACTCGATAGGGGCTAGGGACGAGAGCGAGGGGGCCTGAGCGGCGGAAACACCGTCAGCCAGCCCTTGAACTCTGGTAGCGAGGAGGTCGATTCGTTCGTTTGTGGTGGCGAGACCGTTGAGGGTAGCAACTAGGAGGGGGATGAGGATGGCCTCTCCTTCACTGAGTTCACGAAGGTCTGACGAGATGAGAGGGGGGACAGAGGAGAAAGCATCGCCAAGGACTGGCTGCAAAGACTGTAGGAGGGCCGGGATCGCGAAGACCGCGGGATGGATGGGCTGAGCAGAGCTGGCCCTAGATTGGTTGGCGGAACCAATGTCGGACATTGGATCGCGAAGCAGAGACTTGAAGCCTAAGCAAGAGGGGGAAAAGCGTGCAAAGGTGAGGAGTCACACCAGATGCGATGGTGTTGAGAGTGCGTAAGAAAGTTATGGTCAGGAAAATAGGGGGCGCGGAGCATGTTCCCAGGTCTAGCCAGAGGTCCCCTCTTATATATCCTGCGAACAGCTTTCGGTCGGACGGACGGCAGCGACGTATACGGTGTTATTCTGACACCTTTAATTCTGTGACCATATAGTCACAGGACGCAACAAAGGTTGATGTGTATGATGACGCGCGGGCCCCGTAAGGGGGCCGGAGGGGGGTGTTGGAGATTAAGATTCTCGAATTCGGGTAAAGTTACCCTACCTAGGGTACTCCTAGGCTATCGGAATCGGGTACTCCTAACATCCCCTTACTTTCAGTTGGCTTCATTATATGGTTTTTCCTTGCTAAATACCCCTGGTGTGTTCACTTACTTTCCTTTCGCCTCAGTAGGCAGGCCATTAGTTCTTGACCTCGCCCTTGCGAATGGTGCGGCTGCCCAGTGTTTTACTGAGTAGTCTACCGCGCTCCAGTCTACTGGCTCAGACCATGTTCCGGCCTGTCTTTTGCTTTCCACACTGCTTTTACATTCTCCTGTCCCCTCCCCTGCATGGGCCAAAACTGACTGGCTAGCCCTCGGTGATACCCTCAAGCTGTTTGTTGTTTCTCCTCCTTCGTCTCTCCCTACTTTTACTTCCGCCTCAGCCTGGTTTGGCAGCAATGTTGACTGCCTCCGCACTACTCTTCTCCTCCACACTCCCCTCCACCGCATATCCAGCCACTCAAAACCCTGGTGGTCTCCCCTCCTCTCCTCCTTAAGGATATCCTTTCATGCTTCCACTCGCTGAGCCCGCAAAGACACTACTGAAACCTCCCGTTCTGAGGCCCGATATGCCCGCAATGCTTACTTCCAGCCCATCAAACAGGCTAAGCGCACATACTGGGATGACTTCCTCTTTTCCGCTACACCCAAAACCGTCTGAACTGCCAAACAATTTACGCTAGGACACCCCCCTGACCGTTTTCCATCTTTTGTCGACGCAGACACCCTGGCTGAAGTCAACACCGCCCTCTTGTCCCATTTCTTCCCACCTAGGACCTCTGTTCCCCCACCGTCTATCCTCCACCCCTTCAAAGACCTTGATGTACTTACGAAGGAGGAGGTCTCCAAAACACTGGCTTCCAACTCCAGCTCATCCGCCCCAGGACCTGACCACATCTCCTACTCGGTTTGGAAAAGAGTCCACGCCACCAACCCGAAGATCCTCACCTCACTTCTGGGACTCCTCCTCACCTATGGTTTCCACCCGCCCTCCCTCAAGCAAGCTAACGGTATTGTTCTCGACAAACCTGGTAAGGCCTCCTACGACACACCAGCTTCTTTCTGAATCATCGTCCTCCTTCAGACCTTATCTAAGATCCTGGAGCGTGTAGTAGCTGTAAGGCTAGCCGCAGTTGCTCGGGCCCTCGGCCTTGTCCATTCCAATCAATGTGGCTCTCTCTCCAGTATGGGAACTTTCGATGCCCTTGCAACCCTCTCCCGCGAGGTCCGTCTGGCGTACAGTATGGGCCTCTACTCCTCCACCCTGTTTCTCAATGTGAAAGGGGGCTTTGACAATGTGGACTCGTCCACCCTGTGCGGCAAATTGCATGAGAAAGGGGTTCAGCCCTACCTCGTTTCCTGGGTTCGCTCTTTCCTGCATGGTCGCCAGTGTCGCCTCCTTTACCAAGGATCCCCTAAAGTCCTCACCCCGATACAAGTCGGGACCCCCCAGGGGTCACCTGTCTCCCCCCTTTTTTTCCTTATTTATGTTTCATCCCTCTACTTCCCAATCCCCAATAGTCTCATCCTCTCCTATGTTGACGACTTCGCCATCACTGTAGCCTCACCCTCCTACTAACGCAATGTCCAGAAAATTCAGGCAGTCGCAACCTCCCTCAACTCCTGAGGCCGCCGTATCGGCGTCGCTTTCTCCCTCCCTAAAACAGAACTTATGCACTGGAGGACCCCTCAGCGAAGAGGACTCCACTCTCCCCTCCCTGTCTCAGTGGACTCTGTCCCCTACAAACCCGCTCACGTACTTCCGTGGTTGGGCTATTGGCTCAAACCAGCAACTCCTACACTGGACAGGGCTACCTTCGTACACTTTACAAGACGGCTCGCCCTGGCTGAAGCTGCGCTGGCTACAATCGACCGTCTCTCCAGCCCTGGTAAGGGCCTTGCCTCCCATCTCTGCCACAGACTTGCTTCCTCCCTCATTCACCCCATACTCCTCTATGGTTGTGACCTGCTCTCGCCTGGCACCAAGATGCTGGACAAACTCAGATCCTTCTGGCACAGAGTCCAGAGGTGCTTCACCAACTGTTTTTTCTCCACCAACGTTACCATCCTCCACTGTGAGAGCTCCCTCCCACCTATCGACCTCTTTATCAAACACCTTCAACGCCTGGCGGCCATGCACCTGGTGTGCCTTCCGCCGGAAATCAACCCCGCAACAGCACGCCTCAATCACGCGGTTCCGACCGCATCACCTTTCAGAGCATCGAACTCCCTCTGGTGCCCTGGCTCTGTTAGAGGCCAGCACCCCTGGGCTGGGCCCAACTACACCCCTTTAAGGTGGTTCGCCAAACTACCATCACCTCCAAATCGTCACTACCTTCCTGTCAATACGGTTGCCCATCGAGTTTACTTCATCATAGGCGACATCCACAACCTCCTTCCTCCTGCGAACTCCAGCCTCCTCCCTCCCCTCCAGCTGGCCCCAGTCAGGGCCCTTGCCCTCTACGCCTCCCTCAAGGCCAGGTGCCGCGAGGAACTGCTTACTTCCTGGCTCCTCCTCTCCCCTCCTCCACCCTACTACCTCTTTGGTCCTTCCCTTCGCCCGCACCCATTCATGGGTTTGGGGCATTTCCTCTCAGGCCTACTCCATCAGATGCGCTCTGGCAAGAGCTACCTGGCCGCTCACCCATCCTGGCATGACGACAACCCCTCCCCCATCTGTGCCTGGTGTGAAGAGGGCAATGAAACCTTCGAGCACGCCATTCTCCACTGACCAACCAAGTCTGCTGCCCGCAATCGCCACCTCCTGGGGATCACAGACATAGGACCTGACTCCTCGCTCTGGACCACGATCCTGACCCTCATGGGCCTGGGACGCTACCTCACCGCCACCAGAACTGGTTTTCCCCCCGACATGTACACACACTATGCCCCACGTGTTCCTTCTCTATCCCCCTCTCCTTCCCTTCCTGCCTCGCCTCGGTTGTCGTTGGCTGGGTCGCCAAATGGTCTAAGTGGTGGAAGGTCTCCTGTTTGATTTCCTTACTTGCTTGTTTTACGAGATGAGTTATGAATTTTTCCTTTACAATACTAGTTAGTTAGTAGTTTTCCTTTATAAGTCCTGCGTAGGCAATGCATCAGTTAGTGGACGCCATCGGAGGAACTGGTTTTGATTTTTCTTTTGTTAGTTGTTTGAGTTTTAGGTTTTGTTTCTGCCATAGCTAGCGCTGTACGCATGTTCTTGTACCTTACGCAAACAATGAATATATGATATATAAAAATAAAAAAATAAAAAAAACAGCCATTGAAATAGATCTTCATGCGACTATCTAATTTATTTCCTAATACATATCTTCATGAATACTACTTTATATTCACACCTCATATATCTTCCTTACAGGGCAATCACAATTGATATAGTAAACAAGAGTTGCTGTTGAAGTTCTTAAGAAAATAAGTATATTTTCTTAAGCAACAGGAAACAACTAAGAGATGCATCAGCAAAAATTCTAGGTTGCATCCTGTGTGTCATGTGTGTCTGATGCACAGGACGTCCAGAACACAAATCGTTAACTAGGACGTACAGGGACGTGGCAACCAACATCAGGATACAACAGGCCATACCTGCCAAGCTCAGGACGCAACAGGACGTACCTGCCAAACTCAGGACGCAACGTGACGTACCTGCTAATCTAAGGAAGCAGCAGAACACCCACCTCAAACTCTGGACACAACTACACATAGGAACAGATGTCAGAATACGTCTCTTAAAATTCAGAATTCATCAGATACAGCAAATACAAAGCATAACTTATGCCTAGGTTATTCTAAAATAAACTATATTTTTACAGTAAATAAGATTTACTTTTATAGATACACAAGCTCAGGCTAGGTTACAAAAAGTAAGCGAGGATATGCGAGTAATACAGTCTAATAGTGAAACAGGTTATAGCTCCACCAATATTAGTTCTGAGTGCACATTCTTTGTACCGTTGGAAAGCTGGCATTGAGTAGAATATTGCTGAAAAGTATGAAGTACTGCACCTAAAGGATGGTTGAGGAATCTGGTGTCAAAGTCATCACTTCGCCAGGACTCAAAATAGGCTGTAACTCTACAGATATTAGTGCAGGGAAGACGTTCTTTATACCGTTAGAAGGCTGACATCGAGTATATCTAGGATACCAAATGTCAGCCTGGGTGTCAGAGTATTGAGGAAAGAATCTGGTGTCAAAATCAGCACTTCGCCAGGGTAAATATCACCTCTATAATAAGCTGTATCTCTACCAATATTAATGCCGAGTAGATGTTCTTTATACCATTAGAAGGCCCGCATCGAGTAGAACATCGCTGCAAAGTATAAAGTACTGCGCTCAAAGGATGGCTGGGGAATCTGGTGTCAAGGTCAGCACTTTGTCAGGACACAAAATAGGCTATAACTTCTTGTAAATACACAGTAGGCAGATGTTCTTTAGTGCAATGGAAAGCTGAAATCGAGTAGAATGTTGTCCTAAATTATTAGCTTTGATGGTGAAAGGACTGAGGAGCAATAGTAGTTGACAGACCTGTTGTTAATGTACTGACCGTGATGTTGTATGGTTGTCCAAGTGTTACACAATGTGTCGCAGTCTGAGAAAAACTTAATAAAACACCCAAGTTACCATGTGCTCCTACAATCACAACTATCACTCACTTTTACATTCTACAGGTGGGTCATTTTGGCTGCCAGATCCTTCAAGAGACTAAAATAGAATTTGGTATGTCTCATTTCCTATTTCTGTAGATATTTTTAGAATCGGTCATAGTGTCCGAGTCTGCCAGCAGTAGATATACCGATGGCTGGTATTTGGCTTAGTATCATGATTAAGACTCTCTGCCAGCTTGTGTCAGGACATCAGCAAGGATCAAGGCCACCTGTTAGGAGTACCCGATTCCGATAGCCTAGGGGTACCTTAGGCAGGGTAACTTTACCCGAAACCGAGAATCTTAGTCTCCAACACCCCCCTCCGGCCCCCTTACGGGGCCCGCACGTCATCATACACATCAACCTTTGTTGCGTCCTGTGACTATATGGTCACAGAATTAAAGGTGTCAGAATAACACCGTATACGTCGCTGCCGTCCGTCCGACCGAAAGCTGTTCGCAGGATATATAAGAGGGGACCTCTGGCAAGACCTGAGAAGTGGAACGAAGTCAATCCGTCAACTACTCAGGGAGTTACTAGGCTTCAAAGAAGAGACATCTTTGACATGGGCCGTAAGTAACGGGACGTTTTCGCACAAGGTCATGAGATGAATGTTAGGACGTTCGGGATAACGAACCAATGCATTCACATCCACCCTTCGACGATTAGAAAGAGTCTAGAGCTCCTGGAAACACTACCAAAGAAGCCAGCGAGCTTCGAGGAGTGTTGCAACTATGATAAGAGGTGTACCGCAGTTGCGGGATTTACAACCAACACAACACGAAGGTCCACCCCCTCTACATAGAACAATCAGGAGTTGCCGACCGAGGAATTATGAGACTATTCAATAGAATGGCCTCTCCTCTACGAGAAGAGAATCATCAGAAAGAATTCTATCGGTTAGTTGTTGAGTTATCACAACTAGAAGTCATCGGCTCCGGCATATCTGCATATGCAGTCTCGTATCAAGACTGATCCTCTTGGTAACGAAAAGAACCATTGGAGCCAACAGAGTTCGACTTGAGAACTCGGCTACAGGTCTAGAGACTCTAAGGATCGGAGAATTACTACTGGTGACAAGTATGTCTCTCAGGCAGGAAATAGTAATTACCGAAGATGGTGTGATGGTTTTCAGGGTCTCCCGGTGTTCGCACCTTTAGGGAGAACTCGACGTTGCGAGTTAAAATTAAAGAGGTACATATTTTGTATGTTAGATAGATGTAGCCCGCGAACACTCAGACGCGGAATATAAATATCGAAGTGCCTCCCAAGCTTAAGACATCATCAAGCAACGGAGAAGAGACCTTAACAATATAATATTGTTTTTACGATTCTATTATACTTTCTTGCACTCTTAGTAGTCATAAACGAAACGAGTTACTTCCGAGCCTTCCTAGATAAATCTCCGTCTATACAAACGAATCTCGATTGGCCTAGACAACCCTAAGTCTTTACCGGTTGTCTCCGCCTAACAGTATATTGTTAGATCTCCTTGTTACCAAGGCTCTCTACCAACGAGTGAACCACGGTTCACATCACCTCCTCACCGCACGATACGGCGAGACACCAAGTGTCTCGCCCTCTATCCATAAAACCATTGCCTCCAATACTCCGGCTTGGTTAGCTCGAGTACGAGCACAAAGAGAAAAAGAGATGTCGCAACCTCCAAAGCAAATCGGTCCAGGGGAACCGATGGATACTTCAGGGGACAACAGTCCCAGCGCCTTCAGTAATCCTACCTCTCTCGATCCAGCTCTTCGAAACCCGAGAAGAGGAGGAAGGACCCCTAGCATTGCACCAACATCAAGAGCAACATCTCCTCATTCCAGATCTACTACACCACGTCCGAATACCCACGCCGTCGATCTCGCAAGACTCGCGGCCCGTTTAGGAATGGTTATTGGGCAGATCCGTCAAGACATTTCCACCAGTATCGACACCTCCAATATTGCATTTGAAACCCTCTCTGCAGATTCTCAAGAAAATGCAAGAGGGTTAATCAAAGTCCAAAAGCAACTATTGGAAGGACAAGATTTGCATGACAGCGAGATGACACTCGTATTGCAACAGTGTGTCCTGGTGGAAGCCAACATTCGGGATCTCCAGACCCAGTTGGCAAAGGAGATTGCTGCTAAGTTAGCACAGCAAGATGCTCGACATGAGCATCACGAGGGAGTAACCTCTCAATTGCAACGAGAAGCCCTAGAAAGAGACCTCACCCTGGAACGGGATTTCCAGGCATTCAAGGATAACCAATTCCAACAGAACATGACGCTTCGAGCCATGATCTCTAACCTCGCCGAAAGACAAGAACGCGAGGCTCAGAGCTACAGTGACTTTACCCAAACGATACAACGAGATCAAACTCGTATCATGGATACTCTCGGAGTACTAACAGAGCGGGTAACGGAGTTCACACAAAATCGACCTACTGGTCGACAAGTAGCGTTGGAATCGGTCCCTGAAAGTTGGGCGGAAGCAAGAGAAGAGACTCAACCTCCAGAGGGGCCTTCCCGAGATAAGGGAAAGCAAAGAGAGGGAGAACCTCCCATCCCTGCGGCACCAGGGGGTGACCCAGATGATGATGGGAGTGATGATGAAGGAGGAAATGGAGGAAGACGTGGTGGAGGCCCATCCAGATTTAGCCGCGGATTGACACCCGAACAACGTGGAACAGCCGATGTACTGGCAGAAGCCTTTGCATTAACCACTAAACGACCGGCTGATGCACCCCCATTTTTCGAAGCAAAACCTTCACAATGCGTTCGCTATTGGTTACTACAATGTGTGGACTACTTCGAAAGAAATCCTAGAACTTGGAATAGTGACCGAGAAAGGGTCATTTTTGCACTAGGAAGAACTAAAGGGGAGTTAGTCAACCCGGTAGCAATGTGGTACCGTAGGGCTATGGATGGACTCCATGGAGTGGAGCAAGATGCCGGCCTGGCAACCTGGACACGCTTCGACCACGAGTTCACAGAACGGTTCGCATCAATCGAGGAAGGACGAAAGGCGGTCCGTGATATGGAGAAAGTTGAATATAAAGATAATATTCAAAACTACGTCCAAATCATGACCAACCTTAATACGAAGGCCAAAATAACTGGCCCCGCATGGCGTCTGGCGATGGAAAAGAAGTTACCAGCCAGCATACGTTTACGCCTGTCCCTAAAGACCTTCGATACCGATGCAGAATGGGAAGCAGCACTCAGGAAGGCAGGCCGAGAAGAGGAGGAACTAAAGGAACGGGACCATCTGTTACGGGATAGACCAAAACCCATGAAAACTTCTTCCGAAGATAAGAAACCTGACAAACCCAGGTTTAAGAAGGAGAAGCCCCAAATCAAAGGCGGTGGTCCCTCCAAAAAGCGAAGAAGGGAACCGGAACCCGATAAACCGGCGAAAAGACCCGGCGGAGTCAATAAACAAACGCATACCAACTTCAAAAAAGCCCATGAAGGAATTCCCCAGTCCGTCATTGACGAACGAAATAAAGACGGCATATGCACTCGTTGTGGAAAGAAAAACCACGACTACAAAACATGCTGGGGACAAATTAAGGTGTCTACTACAAGGGCAGAGCGACCTACTCTCCCTATTAGACATAGGGCTAGGACGGTAGCTACGGTACACCGTCCCCGCAACATTTCCGCCGCCCAAACACCTAGAGGAAACAAACTTTGGGAGCTAGGCGAAGATGAGGAAATGACTTAGGTCACCTCATATGGCACCAACGGCGACGGCGTTTGGGTAGTCGGGGTTCGTTAGGATACGAAACCGGAATCGAAATTGGGAACCCCCCGGGGCTGGGGTGAAGTTAGTGAACGGAACCAAGCACCAGCGGTATTTTCGTCTGGGTAGTCCGCCAGGGTCAGCGGGAACCAAAATAACACCTTGACCAGGCATCCCATCCATACCAGCAAGCAGGCATATTAAGTAGGGCTGTGGGTAAGAGACCTCCAGTCAGAAGGGTTGCCGAATTCATGACGATGAAATCGGCCTGAAAGACTGCGCAAGCCCACGCTCCCGAACCTATCAGTCCTGAAGCTGAGTTATGTTGGAAAGAGGGGATGGTTCAAGCGCCCGGACAAGAGCAGCGAGTAAACTAGTTAGTCTCTCCAGTACACTAGTTATTCCGCAGACCTTACCCACAAGCGTTTTCCACTCCCAGTTAGTTACTAGGGTTGGTGAAGGATGATACGGACGACCATATCACGTGTCGGGATCTTAACCCCAGAAAACATATGTGGAGTTGCAGGACACGTATCCGGGAAGTTGTACCAGCTGGACAGCGCCGGGGATACCTCTATGTTGCACACACAGCTGTTTCTGGTTGGAAGATCAAACCAATCCTTAAGGGAAAAGGAATTGGAGAGAAACAATAGGTTTCGTAAGGAACCAACCTCGTTACCACCAAGGCCCTAAGTATGAGAGAAAGGAGAGGCATCCAGCCTGAGAACTGGTCGTGCACTATCAAGTGTATCGGTGAGACGCCGAGTAAGGATTTAGGATTTTCTTTATTAATAGGAAACCAGTTTGTCTGAGGAGACCTGTATGGTCGAAACTGCGCGGGCGCGGTAACAAACATCCTAGTTGTTATCAAACCTCAGACATGTCGAAACGAAAAGACGACGGTTCGACCCCTCATCCAAAGAGACGCGCGTTTGACGCGCCAAAACCTACGCGATATGACTGTCCCGAGGGATATGCTCATATCCATGTTTTAAATCCAAACAGACAAAGATACAAAATCCGTGTTCTATTAGATTCAGGATCCAACGTGTTCCTAATCAACAAAGACCTCGTTAAGGAATTAAAAATTCCATTCACAGAAAGACCGAATCCGGTCACAATTCAAGGCTTCGATGGAGTACCATCTCCATCAGGAGGAAAATTTTATACGCGTCCATTATGGCTTGAAATTGGACGCAATAAACACTTGTCCGAAGTTGCGTGCGAAATCGCAGCAGCCGGAGACTATGGGATGATTATCCCATTTGGGTGGTGGCATTCAGAACACCCCCTATCGAACATTGGAGATCCCGATCACTGGGAATTCAAAGACCCTAAATGTAAAGCTACTTGTGTTGAAGAAGAAGACGAAGGAATTGCAGATATGTTCGAATACGACGAATCGGTAGCATGGGATGAGAATGCGATTCAAATTGGAAGAATCGGGACTGTCGAAGATCCGAATGAAGTTAACTTCGACTCACTCCCCAAACACTACTGGGGATTCAAGAAACTCTTCCTGCCGCAAACTTCGGCAAAGCTACCACCAAGGAGAACATTTGATCACGAAATCAAGTTAGTTGACGGAGCAAAACCGTCTTGGGGACCCATCTATCCACTATCCGAAAAACAACTAAAACTCCTACGCGAATATCTTAAAGAAATGATCCGACAAGGAAAAATTAAACGAAGTCAGTCGCCATTCGGTGCACCGATACTTTTCACACCAAAGGCTGATGGCCGACTACGTTTGGTAGTGGATTACCGGAACTTAAATAAGATCACCATCTTAAATAAGTACCCGTTACCACTAATGTCGGAACTACGCGATCGAGTAGCAGGTGCAACTATCTTTTCAAAGATTGATTTAAAAGATGGTTATAACCTGATTCGGATAAAAGAAGGGGACGAATGGAAAACAGCCTTCCGAACAAGATACGGGCACTACGAGTACAACGTAATGCCTTTCGGACTAGCTAATGCTCCGGCAACATTCCAAGACATGATGAACGAAGTTCTCCGAGAACACCTTGACCAAGGCGTTGTCTGCTACCTCGACGATATTCTCATCTATTCAAAGACTGAGAAAGAACATATCGAGTTGGTAAAAAAGGTTCTGCAAAGATTAGCGGATTTCCAACTTGCGATTTCAATTAAGAAATCCTTCTTCCATGTAAAAGAGGTGGAATTTTTAGGCTACATAGTAGCCGTTGATGGGGTGTCTATGAGCACCCGAAAGGTGGACTCCGTTTTGAACTGGAAGCCACCGAAGTCAGTCAAAGAAGTTCAGATATTCCAAGGATTTGCGAATTTCTACCGACGCTTCATAGAAAACTTCTCAAAAATCTGTGCTCCGATCACGGAAACATTGAAGGGCGACCCGAAAAAGTTCCGGTGGGGCCCGGAACAAGAGGCAGCCTTTCAAGAACTTAAGAGAAGATTTACTTCTGCCCCTATTCTACACCATTTCTTTCCCGAAAGGGAAACGGTAGTGGAAACAGACGCTAGCGACTTCGCTTTAGGATGCGTCTTATCACAGTTTGTGGAGAAACGGCTACATCCGGTAGCATTTCATTCCCGCAAACTAAATTCGGCAGAGCGAAATTATGAGATCCACGATAAAGAGCTATTGGCAATACTAGAAGCATTCAAAGAATGGCGCCAATACTTGGTTGGAACCGAAAAGCCGGTTACTGTCTATACCGATCACCAAAACCTTCAATATTTCCTCACCTCGAAAGTCTGGAGCGGTCGCCAAATTCGCTGGGCGCAGAAACTCGCTGATTACAATTTCAAAATTGTTTACCGCCCAGGAACTAGAGGAGGAAAACCGGATGCCCTTAGTAGACGGCCGGAGTACCGTCCTGAGGAGGGAGCTGCACATCGCGAACAAGCGATCTTGAAGCCAGAACATTTCCAAATCAGTTCGGTTACGAGAACTAAGATAGGGGAAATTCGAATCTGCTTACTTGCAGGAAACCCTGAAGGCGATATATGTGCAGATGACATCCAAGAGGAACCCAAATGGAATGATCCCAATTCCGTTATTCGGGTCAAAAGGTTAGACACAAGAGCAAGGCTACCAACCAAAGGCTCAAGAATGGCAGCAGGCCATGATCTCTACGCTCTGCAAGAAGATATAGTCCCAGCAAGGGGACAGTTAGTAGTCGGAACCGGAATAGCAGGGGGACTACCGGTTGGAACATACGGAAGAATTTCTCCCAGAAGCGGGTTAGCCGTTAAAAGCGGGATTTCAACAGGTGCCGGAGTAATTGACGCGGATTACACCGGAGAACTCAAAGTTCTACTATTCAACCACCGAGATGCGGACTGTCACATCAAAGAAGGGGATCGTATCGCCCAACTAGTGATAGAAAAGATTAGTACCGCTGATATGATGGAAATAGATAACCTGGACGAAACTGAAAGAGGTACGGCAGGGTTTGGCAGCACAGATATTGCGACAAGAGCTATGACTATTCAGGAAATCGAACCTGTAGTTAGCCAACTCCATGCGTCAATGGATCAGAACAAACACTGGTATGACGTATTCGAAATACCCGAACGAACCCTCATGACCAGTACCATACTAGCCCGGAAAGAATTAAAGAAATTCAATCCCGAATTTCTGGAGCAGATTCAAAAGGCCATCCCGGGTGATAAGGAATGGCTGAAACGAAGGAAAGAGTTGGAAAAACTCCGAGACAACAACAAACCTTTTCCGAAGGATTGGACCCTAACCGATGATTTGCTGTACTATAAGCAAAGACTATTCGTACCAAACAACCAAAGCCTTTACACCACAATAGCCGAAGGATGTCACGACGCAAAGATTGCAGGACATTTCGGACAAGAAAAAACTCTCGAGATCATTATGCGAGATTTTTATTGGAAAGGCTTGGCAAATTGGGTAAACGATTATGTACGGTCATGTGACGATTGTCAACACAATAAGTCACCACGACACGCAAAATATGGGCTACTCCAACCACTATCGATACCATATGCAGCCTGGGCATCTATATCCGTGGACTTCATAACGCAATTACCGCAAAGCCAAGGATGTACCCAAATAATGGTAGTAGTTGATCGGTTCACTAAGATGGCCCATTTCATCGGACTAGAGGGAACAGCGACTGCGAAAGATGTCGCTACCGCCTTCACGAAGGAGATATGGAAGCTACACGGCTTACCATCAGAGATTGTCTCAGATATGGACTCGAAGTTTGCAGGAGAATTTTGGGAATCATTGTGTAAAGCATTGGATATAAAAAGGAGGATGTCAACTGCATACCATCCACAAACGGACGGACAAACTGAAAGAATCAACCAAGTGCTGGAAGGTTACTTACGAAGTTTTGTCAATTACGATCAGGATGATTGGTATCAGCTCCTACCCCTAGCCGAACATGCCTACAACAACTCGGCAACCAATGCACACGGAATGACCCCATTCTATGCAAACTATGGGTTCCATCCTCAAACGGAATGGAGGAAGGAGCGCGAAGCGCATAATCCAGGAGCAACCCTTTACGCAAACTGGATAAAAACGATTCATGAGCAAGCACGGCAATCACTCGAACAGACACGAGAAGCTATGGCCAAGTATTATGATAGAAAGGCCAAGCAACAACCAGACTTCAAACCCGGCGATAAAGTAATGTTAAACGCAAAGAATATTAGCACCCGCCAGAAGTCCAAAAAGTTAAGCCCAAAACTTTATGGACCCTTCGTGATTCTGGAAAAAGGTGGAAGCCGGGCATTCAAACTCAACATATCGGATCGTTGGAATATACACCCAGTATTCCATGTATCCCTGTTAGAACCTTACAGGGAGTCGGTACGAGCAGACCGACAACAACCTCCCAGGGAACCCGAAGACATTGAAGGCGACCTACAATGGGAAATAGAAAAGATTGTAAGAAGCGAAATACGCTCTTACAGGAAAAGGGTCCGTGGCCGGTATCAACAGATACGCGAGCTGTGGTATTTTGTTAAATGGCAGGGTTGTTCCGAAGACGAGAACACTTGGGAACCTGCGACAGGAATGGATAATGCGAGGGAATTGGTGGAAGAATTTCATCGCGATAATCCGGAAATGCCACGACGGGCAGAGGAAGGACGATGAAGATAAGGTTTTCCTGCCGTGGACAAGCAAACGCGGAAGGTTTTTTACCCTGCTTTCATCGGGTCCTTGAATGATTAATGTTTAAAAATTTTTATTTAAATATTAAAAATTTAATGTTTAATTTTTATTTGTACCAAAGGGGCATTCGAGGCGAAGCCCAAGAGGAGGGAGCTCATGTTAGGAGTACCCGATTCCGATAGCCTAGGGGTACCTTAGGCAGGGTAACTTTACCCGAAACCGAGAATCTTAGTCTCCAACACCCCCCTCCGGCCCCCTTACGGGGCCCGCACGTCATCATACACATCAACCTTTGTTGCGTCCTGTGACTATATGGTCACAGAATTAAAGGTGTCAGAATAACACCGTATACGTCGCTGCCGTCCGTCCGACCGAAAGCTGTTCGCAGGATATATAAGAGGGGACCTCTGGCAAGACCTGAGAAGTAGAACGAAGTCAATCCGTCAACTACTCAGGGAGTTACAAGGCATCAAAGATATGACATCTTTGATACGGGCCGTAAGTAACGGGACGTTTTCGCACAAGGTCATGAGATGAATGTTAGGACGTTCGGGATAACGAACCAATGCATTCACATCCACCCTTCGACGATTAGAAAGAGTCTAGAGCTCCTGGAAACACTACCAAAGAAGCCAGCGAGCTTCGAGGAGTGTTGCAACTATGATAAGAGGTGTACCGCAGTTGCGGGATTTACAACCAACACAACACGAAGGTCCACCCCCTCTACATAGAACAATCAGGAGTTGCCGACCGAGGAATTATGAGACTATTCAATAGAATGGCCTCTCCTCTACGAGAAGAGAATCATCAGAAAGAATTCTATCGGTTAGTTGTTGAGTTATCACAACTAGAAGTCATCGGCTCCGGCATATCTGCATATGCAGTCTCGTATCAAGACTGATCCTCTTGGTAACGAAAAGAACCATTGGAGCCAACAGAGTTCGACTTGAGAACTCGGCTACAGGTCTATAGACTCTAAGGATCGGAGAATTACTACTGGTGACAAGTATGTCTCTCAGGCAGGAAATAGTAATTACCGAAGATGGTGTGATGGTTTTCAGGGTCTCCCGGTGTTCGCACCATTATGGAGAACTCGACGTTGCGCATTAAAATCAAAGAGGTACATATTTTGTATGTTAGATAGATGTAGTCCGCGAACACTCAGACGCGGAATATAAATATCGAAGTGCCTCCCAAGCTTAAGACATCATCAAGCAACGGAGAAGAGACCTTAACAATATAATATTGTTTTTACGATTCTATTTTACTTTCTTGCACTCTTAGTAGTCATAAACGAAACGAGTTGCTTCCGAGCCTTCCTAGACAAATCTCCGTCTATACGAAAGAATCCCGATTAGCCTAGACAACCGTAAGTCTATACCGGTTGTCTCCGCCTAACACCAACCTAGCTAAATTAGGAGTTGAAAATTATTGCATCCTCACTTAGGATGAACTCAGAGTGGGTTGGACGCTACCAGACTCCCAGGACGTCCCAGACTCCGCTGGACACTTCAGGACATCCAGGATGCATGGGACACCGGTAACTTTATATTTGTGTCAGGATGTACAGCTGATGCATCTGACGCAGATTTCTTTTTTGCTGATTTGCGCACTATATTAAAGATTACTGAAATAATTATACATACTACTTCCACTATAGGACTCATTACCTTTTGCATGAATATATCTTGGGAGTGATTGAGAAGAGATTCTAATATAGTGTATATGTTTTCTTTATGCTCAGACTTGACTTAATAGTTATAATTTTCTTGTTTACTTTATTGTACTATTGTTATACTATGTTAAGCATGTGGAAAGTGTACAAAACTCTTGGAAGAATAATTGTACATAAACTCTCATTTATTGAAGTTGCCAACACCTACCTCAAGCTCCATTCTGAGGCCTGTATATCCTTAGAAAGATTTTTAAGAGTTGTATCCTATGACTATAATGTTACTTCAATGAAGTCCACTTCATAATACCATATACATTACTGTCATCTATTTAAGCAAAAGCTGTTCAAACGATATATAATAGAGGACCTCTCAATACCTGTGAGAAGTGAAATAGAAGAAATCTATTAGAGGCATGTTGAGTTATTCAGCTTCAAAGTTAGGTATCCTGACTAAGAACGAAAGGTAATGGGATATTTTAGTCATAATAATCTACAGCTACTCCTATAGTGTCTCAGAAGTTATATGAGAGAGATAATACACCAATAACTATTTGAAGGCCACTATATGTTGGTTGATCCTGGAAACAAGATCTCTATAAAAGTAATTCTCTTAAAGGGGATGCAGAATAAGTGGAAGTAGCTTAAACTCAGAAGACTTAATAGGTACTGGCAGTAGACATAAAGCATTGTCATATTATCTATCAAACCTGCATTATGTATAAGTACCCAATATATAAGTTAGCCAATTTGTGAATTCAGAAGACACCAACCATCTCCGCTACACCTCCGGTGATTGAAATTTTTTACCTCTTTGGGAACGACTCAACACCAGAAACTTCTCAACACTTTTCGCGTCCAGTCCTCCCCTTAGGGGGGGGACTGGGCCATCACTTTTTATTCTTCCACCACGGTGGATCTTCTCTCCTGCCTTCTCTCTTGAGGTCTACCCTCTTGAGCCCATCCTTCCTCCTCTTCGACATCTCGAGATGTTGGTTTTCACCCCTTCTCCGCTTTTGCTGTAGCCTCACTTAGCACTAGCATAGTCGGGCGGCTTCTTTTTCCCTACAACAGACAGCTGGGAATACAGTTTGCGGTACGCGATTATGATGGATTCCTTCTACATTTCTCTGGTCGGTTCAGGTTAGTCCCTCTACTGGGTCCGGGCTTTATCCCGCTGGTCGGTAGGGGTCAGTCCCGCGGTCGGGAGTTGGTGGTTGATCTTCTCAACAGGCTACGGTCGATTTCACCACTTCCATCCTCTCCACCCTCCATAGATCCTTTGGCACCCTTGGGTGTTGGAGGTGATAGGGAACCACCTAGTTAAGACACGAACACGTATCCGATAGTTGTTTTGGCATCTGGGTCTACCCCTCCCTCCCCCGCTCCTCAGCTCGGTCGGCTGGTACCCTACTACCTCCTCTCAGCTGGCACCCTACTGCTCCTATCATAAGCTGGTACCTTCCTGCGCCACCTCAGCTGGCACCTTACTACTACTCGTTTCCTCATGGGGGCTCCAGCCTTGGCCCCCCACCTCCGGTTGGTATTGCACTGTTTCAGGCCTGTCGGCACCACCCCTTCCTCCCGGGCTACCGCGGCTTTGCGGGAGCACTCTGTTGCCAGAGTTCCTGGCCCCAGTGTGCCCGGCTCCTGCTTTGTTTGAGGCTCTTTTGGGTTTGCCTCCGGGCGGCCAGGTCTGCTATGGGCGTTCCTAGTGGGTATGAGTTGGGACATTCTTTTGTGCCTTCAGGCTGGGATTTCCAGGGGGATTTTTCCTTGTGGCTTCCTGCTTGTCTTGGGTTGGGTTTCTCTTAGAACTGAGTTCCTTTATGTTGTAAGAATAGGCTTGATTCAGGGCAAGATGTGCAGTTAGCTCCATACCAGAGGGGCTTGGGGCTCTTGGCTTTTGCCTCAGACGGAGGTGGGATGCGTGCTTTTCAGTTTTGTTTTTACCATAGCTAGCACTGCATGTAGGTTCTTGTACCGTAAACAATGAATATATGATATATATAAAAAAAACAAAAAATGTGAATTCAGAAAATACTACTGAAATAATAGTCTATTAGACTGAAGTTTCAGAAATATGTCTATTCAACTCTATAAATTGGAAACTGCCAGTTGTAAAATAAAAGTGCAGCCTCTAATGTTGAAGATTTTGTTAACAGGAGTACAAAATAGTATGAAAGAATTCTGAGAACATCATTCATACTTGTTCAGACCAAGGACTATTGTATACAAAATCAGAAATGGTAATTAGTTGTATAGTAGTTAGAAGTAGTCCATGAACACTTAGATGAGGAATATAAATATTGAAGTATCTCTTAGTATATTTTACAGATATTATCAAGCCTGAGTAAATGGAGAAGAAATCTTAACAATATAAATTGTTCTACTAATGAATCTTTATTATACTATCTTTATTATCCTTTTAAGCAATGTGACATTCTTAGTCATAAATGAAAAGAACATTACCAAGCCTTCTTAGACAATTTCTGCTTTTATTAAAGATTCTGGCCCAAGTCTTTTCAACATACGCTAGAGTTTGCTTCTACCTAACACAGATGTCCAAGATATATAGAATGTAGGCCATAGAACATTTGCATCAATATTCACAGCTAATACCTCTGACACAGTGTTTTTTTTGCTGATGTAGATTTTGCGATAGGCTATTATTCTATATATAATTCCCTTTTTGCTGTAATTATAAAATTAATCACTACAGGACCACCATTGCTTACTTTTTAAAATTAAATATATTTCAAGAAGCTAGAAAGATAGTCTACCATATACTCTAGCCTCAGTACTACTCACTCTGTTCTGTATTTATTGGTAACCGTTATTCTTTTCCCCCACATGTACCCATAATATTATAATATTATTTAAATAAAAATTTAATAATAGTAATAAAAACTAGTGTTATAGTGGAAAAATTGCAATTTTTGTGGCAAGCCGAGCAGGGCCTTACTTTTTCTTATTTCTATCACTTACTAAATTTCATTTATTTCTTCCTCCCAAACCTCTATCCTCCTGTATCTTAAACTTCGTAACTGTCTTGTCTTTCCAATGTGCCGTGTAGCTTACAAAAAAAAAAAAGGGAAATATGCATGTTTGACCCCCAATGATTTTCGCCACCTTTAGGAATAGCTCAATACCGTACAAGCACAGCAATATATTCTTGTACAAGACACGGATTATTTTGCTGATTAAATGTCCCGACCTCTTACTGTGCTTGTATGGATCGTGGGACCGGGTACTGCACTAGGATGCAAAGGTATTTCATACATTGTAACAAGAGCCACTTCGTTTTTAAGACAGCGCCGGACTTTATGCCATCACGAATGAATCCTCACTAGTTATCATGCCAATTTCCTAATCTGGTTTAGTCCGCTTAGAAACGTACAAGTAGTGTGGTGGTGGGCTAGGCCTATATCAACTCATCGTGCTCAAATGCAGTACCCCTCCCCCCCCAGAAAATAGCCCTAGGGCGAATTCCAACATCCCGGAATGGGCGAGTATGCTACAGCCGAGTCAACCGTACGAGATACAGCACTCTGGTGCCCTTGAGGTAGGGAACTCAACCTTGTCTCCATAAGGACCTGTTTTCCGGGATCAACACTGGCAGAACTTGTTTTCCCCTTTCTTAACACATTTGAGTTCTGTACCTTACGAATATATCGTGGTTGAGCATTCTGTCTGTTAGCAAGCAATAGCTTCGTGGATGATAGTAAGCCAAGCTCAGGGTCCATGATTTGCCTTACCCCACTTTTTCACCATCGCACTTAGCAAGGTCGGAATGGGGTTCAACACTACAAGCACACAAAAGCCTCACGCGTACCGGCTCACAGAACTTTGGAGATTCACAGTGTGCCGGGATGGTTCTTGTGGGGTAAAATACCGTGGCTCACACCCAACTGGTAGCACCGCAGTATCGCGACACAAAGATAACTGCAGGGTTACCATTCTTGGCCCTCCTCTCCTAGCCGGAAAACACATGGCCCACTAAACATGCACGCTGGCGCCATTGCCGGGTGCTCGGGTGCTACTTCGTGGGGATGGGCATTCTGACTCCCCAATTCATACAATTTCTCCCCCTTTTGAGCTCTAGCAAGACTACTAAAACCACAAAAATGATCAAAACTACAAACCAGAAAAAACCAGAAAAAAATGGCGGAATCCTATTGTTGGAGGGAATCCTCCGCCCACCTCTAATAGTAATCAGAGCATAACCGAGAATATCGTAATTACCCGGACAATCCACCATCTCCAGAAGGTATCCATCACTAGCGCTCGGGTGAGAGGTCGTCTCATGTGGACGAGTGACCAGTGATGAATTGGAAATGAGAATTTGCGCCAGTCTATATCAAAAGAAATTCAGAAACAGGGAGAGGATCAGTAAAGGTGCTCGAAACTTGTTCTCGTACTAGTAATATATTCCCTTGCTCTAATAAATATATTTTAGTTACTAGAAAGTGTATTTAGTTGTACACTTATAAAAGAATCTTAGGGCTGTTCGGCAAGCTAAAAAATACTATAGTATTCGTGGCTCTCAGGGGCAAGAATGGGCACCTCTTTTGGAATAGCCTCTGCCGACCCGAGAAAGGTACGGTGTTTTTGCCATTGTCTAAGGGGATGCATCCTCCACCCCATAGAGGAGACTGTAATAAATATCACCAACCTTGAGAGTAAGATTTTACAACCCTAAGACTAAACTCCGCATCTACCAAGCATTAAACACTGCATTATTTCCTCACTGCATTATCATGGTTCATTTTTATTCCTGTTTGATCTGCAGCCAGAAAGTAGCACGTCTAAGCTTTTAGAAGAGCCATTGTCATAATTCATAATTCTGATACTATCACTCCCATCTGGTATTGCTACCAGTACAATTTGTCGAGCAGTTCAAACACTATACTCGTAATGTCATGATCTTTGTGAACATGACTAGGTTTGCATTAGTGTACATTAGTATAGACTTAAGGAGGTAGCTAATGAGAAATGAATATATTATTCTGAATTAGTCAGTAAAAGAGTATACATCAGTAAATAGGAGTACTCCAGTGTATGAATTTTATGATTGATACTATTGATTTAGTCATTCCAATATTCTATGAAGATGTCTACACCATAAGGCCCAACAGCTTCATTAAGTAAGTGAGAATATATTCCAAGTCTGGACTAATTTATACTGGATGGGCTATAGAAAATGATATTAAAACAGGTATCAATGAAGAAGAGGATATTATAAAGTTCCTGCTCAAATATGATTTAAATAGCATGTGAGCAAGTTAGAAAAAATGGTATTGATAGTAATAACTGTACAACTGAGAATTTCGAACCTTTACCTACCTCAGTAAAGAGCTCAAGCAAGGTACTTACTGATGCAGAAAAGGTTTATCTTGTTACCCAGTACTGAAGAATGTTGAGCATTGCCAAATGACTTTTGCAAAGCTTATAGAAGCTGTTATTCATAATTATAATTACCTATTATGTAATTTTCATTGTGATATATGTAGAGTAGTACAACTTTCCTACTCTTAGCTTTTTTAGATATTAGATCCATGAATTTTATCTCTGCTGGTAACAAACAACCTTGTCTTTCTTTGTTAGTCCTATTGCAAAACCTTTTTCATTTACATTATAGATTTCTTCTGTATAAATTCAGTATGTTAACTTTAACTCTTCGAGGCAGTCAAAAAAGGTCATTACTTCTTCTAAGCTAGCAGTGAACTCTGACTAGGAATCAATACAGCTAGCAAACTAGCTAGTAATTTTTTCATATCTGTCTAATAATCTAGAAATGTAATTCTTTTCTACAATTACATTTTCCACTTTAGAACCCTACTCCATCATAACGCAAGTCATTTCATGATAGTAAAAGAGTTATAAAGAAATTCCTATATTATTTAAATACTTTATCTACATAAATATCTAATTCTCCTCCTATTCAGTAAGTAATTTTTGTCTCTTATAAGCTTGATTTTAGAGCTTGATTTTGTTTAATAACTGATTATGTAATGTACTAGTAATACAGGAAATACAAAACTGCAGATATTCGGCTCTAATACTTGAAGTTTAAATATTCTTGAAAGTAGTAAGAGTATAGATAATTCAACTCTCATGGCCAGAAGTTCTACTAATATTTACCCTTGATATATTAAACTCTATATTAGACATATGCAGTCTAATAATAATTTAATAGTAATATCATGCAGCTAACCATAGAGATTATACTAGTATGTATAGCTTATAGTTGTAGTGAAAATATTTTAGACTTAATATAATTTCTAATTATATCTCCCTGATCACATATCAATAAAGCCTACCAAAAGACTCAACTTGCCAACAGAGAGATTTTCTATCAATAAGATTAGAGAGAATTTGCTCTTGCAAAAAAAGATTTAGCTAAGAGAAATCTGTCTATTAGGTATTGCATTATCATTTCTAAAAGTTATAAAACTTCAGAAGCTATTAATATCCATTCAAGATAAGATATGTACTAGACTACTCTTGCTAAATGAGGTTCTCTCTAAGGAAAGTAGTATAGGAGAATCACATTTGAATTGGAATACTAAAAACAGATGAAGCTCTACCAATAAATATTGTTGACATATTAAGATTCATGCCAATTGTTAGGATCACTCCTTGATCACTTCAGAGATCTATTCGTACAATAGGTAATGAGTTTTATTATAGAAATAATATTCTTATTACTTTAGTCATGTTCAATATAGTATCCATCATTTAGTTGTTTCCTGTTACTTAAGAAAATACTCCTATTTTCTTAAGTACTCTAATAACAATTATTGTTTACTATACATATTGTAACTTTCTAGATATATGAAGTATGAAGATAAAGTAGTATTTGTAAAGATATATATTAGAAAATAACTTAAGAGGTTGTATGAAAATCTACTATCAGGGCTATGTTTTTTTTTTTTTTATATCATATATTCATTGTTAAGGTACAAGAACTCACATGCAGCGCTAGCTATGGTGGAAACAAAACTGTAAATACACACGTCCCTCCTCCGTCTGAGGCAAAAACCGAGAACCCCAAGCCCCTCTGGTATGGAGCCAACCGCACATCTTGCCCTGAATCAAGCCTATCCTTACAACACAAGCAAACTCAGTTCTAAGAAAAACCCAAAACAAGGAAGGCAGGAGGCCCAAGGAAAAATCCCCCCAGAAATCACGGCCCAAAGGCACAAAAGAAAGACCAAACTCATACCCACCAGGAACACCCATAGCAGACCTGGCCACCCAGAGGCTAACCCAAAAGAGCCCCAAACAAAGCAGAAGCCAGGCACACCGGGGCCAGGAACTCTGGCAACAGAGTGCCCCCACAAAGTCACGGTAGTCAAAGAGGAAGGAATGGTGCCGACCGGCCTGAAACAGTGCAATGCCGACCAGAGGTGGGAGACCAGGGCTAGGGTCTCTACGAGGAAACGGGCGGCAGTAAGGTGCTAGCTAGAAGAGTAGTAAGGTGCTAGTTTAAGATAGGAGCAGTAGGGTGCCAGCCAGGCGTGGAGAGGGGGTAGTAGGGTACCAGCCGACGAAGCCGAGGAGAGGAGAAAGGAGGGGTAGACCCAGATGCCGAAACAATTATCAGATACGTGTTCGTGTCTTAACTAGGCGGTTCCCTATAACCCCCAACACCCAAGGGTGCCAGAGCACCCACAGAGGACGGAGAGGAGGGGAGTGGCGAAATCGACTGTAGCCTGTTGAGCAGTCCAACCACCAACCCCCGATTGTGGGACTGACCCGTACCCAGCAGCGGGATAAAACGCGGACCCAGTAGAGGGGCTAACCCGAACCGACAAGAGAAAAGCAGAAGGAATCCATCATAATCGCGTACCGCAAACCGTATTCCCAGCCGTCTGTTGTAGGGTAGAAAGGAGTAACCCGACCATACTGATGCTAAGCGAGGCTAGAGCAAAAGCGGGGAAGGAGAGAAGACCAGCATTCTGAGATGCCAGGAAGGAGTAGGGAGGATTTCGAGAGGGTAGACCTCAAGAGAGAAGGCAGGAGAGGAGTTCCACTGTGGTGGAAAGATAAAAAGTGATGGCCTAGTCCCCCCCCCCTAGGGGGAGGACCAGATGCGAAAGATCGTGAGAATTCCTGTGGTATTGAGATTTCAAACACCGGAGGTGTAGCGGAGACAGTCAGTGTCTACTATCAGGGCTAAACCCCTCACCTTATATAAACATTCCTATAACCCACTAACAAATCCAATTGTCATATGGATTGTGGCTGTGTCCTATATGGCTACATGATACTTTAACCTCATGACCTTTTTCTAAGTCATGTACATAGCCCACATGACCCCTAAACAGCTCATATATATGAAATTCAAGTAGGCCTTACAAGGCTCAGTGATTCTCTGACAGATTCATTGTGGATAGAGTACTCAAAAAGGCTAGTATTATAAAATGACTAGCTGGATCAAGACCTAAGCTCAAGTCTGAACATATTCTCAAGAGTTTCAAGTGGGCTACAGCTCATAAGTATTAAACTGCTGAGAATTTTAAAAGAGTTATTTGGAGTAATAAGTGCAATGTAGAGAAATTCAATAATCCAAGACAACAATGGGCTTTTAGAAAACCTAGAAAGAAGTAGCTAGCTGATTGCATCCACTCTTAGGAGAAAGAAAGGAAATTTCTCTTTTAGTTTATTGGTGCTTTTAGGGAAAGAAAAAAAGCCCTTCAAGTTTAGTTCTCATTACTCAAAATATCAATAAGACCAGATATGTTAGTGTAACATGTTGGTAAGGTGCTAATCATGTTTCAGGGTAGGATACAATAGTTGACAGGTAGCCTGCTCCACCAGAGAGAAGGCAAGAGCTGTGATCTATCAGAGGCTTCAGAGGTGTAATTGGAAAACTATAGAAGTAATCATTCAACCAATTGTATTGAAATACTATCTGTTGAAGTCTGTCCTTTCCATTGTAAAATAGAACAGTCTTTAAATACACAAATCTGTTCACTTGCATGTCTAGTATGAACAAAACTAAATAAAGGTATCTAGCTATACACTTTGGTAAAATAACCTAAGTACCGTAAAAACTTAAATAATTAGACAGTGTGCTAAGCAGTTAAATTAGAGTATGTTTTACTCAGATCACGTCATGTACATTGGTCAATATAAGTTTCACTAATTCTTGGCAGCTATTCATAGTGGAAATCTACTTCTTCCTCAAAGTCCTCAACTTCTTCTTCATCGTGTGAACCAACTACCTCCTCCGCAAACTCAGCTTGGGCTTCCTCCTCCTGAACCCCACTCCTCCCCCATTCCCTTACCCCCTCAACTAGGAAATCATTTGCTAACCCTCGAGTAGGTAGCTCAAGATCCTCACTTCCATCGATTGGAAGTGAGAGACCAACTACACGAAAAGCACGCTGAACAACCTCGCGCTTTTCTGCCGAAAAGTGCTCCCAGGCTTCACCTACCGCCCAGGTGACAGCCACCCGCCGCCTACTAACCATACTTCCAGTAAGCCTTTCGCCTCCTTCCAGAATCCTCTCTTCCTCCTCCTCGATTTCCCCCAAATGCTCCTCCATTAAGTCCTGTGAAACAATTAGTTTTAAGATAAGTTCTCCCTTCCCACCTTCCCTCTCCTAAAGGTATAATGAAATTGAGAATAACTAACCTTGAATAGGTCTTTAAACAGGCAATTAATAGAGATATCAAGGGGCTACACTAGGCCAGTGCAGCCCCCAGGAATTACGCTTGGCGTAATATCATTGGCCAGGAAGGTTTCTAATACCTCTTCCGTTTTATGACCGGAGAATAGGTCAATGGCAAGAAGGGTAGGCTGACCATTGAGGACAGGAACAAGCTGTTCGTCTAGCCACTTGAGCATGTTGCTCGAGTTGGCATAGGCGGTAGGGTTAAACTTTACGACCACTCTGTGGTCGTAAACTTGCTTTTCTGTGAGAATCGTGGAACCGGTTCCTTTTCCACAGAAAAAAAATCAGGGGCTTTACACGTGGGATCCCATCGGCAAATATGATAAGCTGAATAGTCCCCTGTCTTTTATTCCACCCTGATTTGCTTGATTGAAGCCAGATACTCTTTTCACCGATCTGATTATAAGTATGCCCTTCTAGATATTCGAAAGGAATGGGGGTCTGATCCATGTTACAGCTATTCTGTAACATGTATCAGCCCCCACAATAACCTTCAGCCTTCGGTACTGCTTTCTCCCCTGGGCGGTACTATAAATTACAGCGATTAAACCTTAGCCAGCTAAGTATTGATTCCCCAAAGTCCCTTGGCAGTTGACTTGCTTTATTGGTAACAGCACAAAGGCTAATTTGTTGCCACGATAGGTATCCTCTGAACCATCCATTGGAGAATTTAAACTCTGCTGGATCTCAGGTAGGATAGATTTTCTCAAAGAGTTCTCAGCTAACTCTTCGAAACCAGCTCCTTCGTACCAGACGGCCAAGAGCCCTTTGCTCCCAAAACCTCTCAAATCGTTCTTTTTCCATCTCCTTCCATCGCCGTGGCCGTCCTCCTCCCTCTGCCTGTCTTTGTCCTGCCCTCATATTGGCAAATTTTCCCTCCCTATCCTTCTTCCTCCACCAAGACAGATTTACAGCTGATATCTTGAATTGGTAAGCCACCTCTTCACGTGTAAGTTCTCGCATTCCAGTTGGACCGTATGCCACCTTGGTTTCCATCCAATATGAGAGGATTTGTAGCTTATGGCTAATCGTGTAGGATCGATAGGAATTTTCGACTTTTCTCTCTGCTGTTTGGGCAATTTCCGCTAATGGCTTTCTCTTAGGTCCTTACTTTTTTTTTATTCCAGTGTAGAATTTGTCTGCCGACAATGGGGGAAGATTTGGCCGGATCCGGGTTCTGCCACATAGTCGCAATTCCATTTCTCACTCTTTTCCACAATTCTTGTATCTTAGTTCTATTGTATTTTTTTCTTCTCCTTTTATTTATTTACATTCTTGTATCTACACGATTAGCTGAGGTTGCAATATGCTCTCAGAGACATTTGTGGTATTTGATTTCTTGTATTTTTTTTGGTCTAAAGTGAACTCCGAGACACTAATTTCCACATCTCCGTGTCTTGCACCTTATTTTGACTTCATAGCACATCGTCCAATTATTTAAGTTTTTACGGTATTAGAATAATACTTAAAACAAAACATAAAACAAACTAAGTATCAAAATGATACTTAAAACAAACCAAATATCACAGCGATACTTAAAATAAAACGTAAAACAAACTAAGTATCAGAACAATACTTAAAACAAAGAATTAAATTTTTAATTATATATTAGTTTTGCCATTCAAGCTACCTTAACTAAATAATTACAACTTAGTGGTCTGAGAATATTGAGTAAAAAAGAAGCAGTTAATCCTTATTTTAAATTCTAGATGGTATGAAATAGTTGTCAGAGAGAGATTTCAACTAAAAAATTTATTTATTTAAAAAAGCATAAGAAAATTGTGAAAGCAGTATTATATAAAAACCAACTTATTGGTAAAAGATAATAATAGATTATAATAATTCTTAAATTTTAATAAAAGACCAGAAACATACATCAAAAATTGTCACTTTTATGTAAAAAGTATGACCATCTCTATATTCTTCTATACCAATATTCTATGTTTTTCACTGCAATAAACTTTTACTCAAAATACCTAATAACACAGGCAATAAATACTACAACAATTAGTATTTTTATGGAAGTAGGTTTTAATTCCACGGGTACAGTACAGCATTAACGAGCAGTATTTTTGTTATAAGGAAAATAATTTTACTAATTTTTCACATTTCTATGCCTAGAATATGCGACAGGTATCATAGTATTTAAAATTCAAAAATATTGTTCAAAGTTCACGGGTGTATACTCTACTTACGCCTGCTGCTTGATAAGCATAAAAAAAAAAGACAGGTTCATTATCTAGAGAAACTATATGCCTACAGCCTTAAGCCCCTATCGCTAGACTTGTATCTCACGTGAAAAATTAAAAATTAAACCGCCACTTCATGGCAGGGTTGCCTGAACAGAACTTCCCTTGTTTCTATTAATTGACAAGATGTAGTCTATATCGTGGCCTAGAAGGAGCACACCGTCTCGGGGGTGGAAGCTACGGACCTTGACATTGCAGATCCCAAACAAGATAAGCCCACCAACCCCAGCCCAAACGAAAGGAAAAGGAAAAGGTATAGACCCCGTTATCCAAACACCACGCTTAAAAATTATATTCAGGAATGAAAACAGTGCCCCCACGACTTGTGCTTTTTGAGATTCGGGTAGCCAATAATTGGGGTCAATGAAAAACGGAAAGAAATCACGCCATGAAAACTCCCACCTAAAACCCGCATCTTTGGATACACCAATAAGAGAAAATGTTTAAGCAAAACGAAAATTAATCTGAATAATGCTGAAACAGAGCAGAGATACTCTCCCCTGAAAGTGGCATGTTAGTTAATGACTCTCTCACTCTACCAAGTAATGGGCGATAAACTTACCATGGTGATTTCTGCGGATCGCTTCACTAAGAAGTTGGCTCAGATCAATAGTGACAAGCTTTTTAACCCCTTTCCTCTTGTCCTCCGGAATGGGAAAACTATTAGTGACGACTATTTGATCGATACAACTGCAGTCTTCCATTTCCTTAAGGCAATTCCCACCGAATACACCATGCGTCGCGATACAAATAACCTTCTTAGCACCACCCCTCAGTTTAACATGCTCTGCCGCAGAGATCCACGATCCAGCACGATCAATCATATCATCGACAATGAGAACTGTTTTTCTGCGCACCTCACCGACAAGTGTTATCATCTTTTCGTTTCCCGGAATCTGGTCAGCATCTTCCTCCTCGTCTGTGTCATTGGCATCGATAGAACCACCAAGGGCCCCGTCACCGTGCAATGAAGCAAGAGAGTGAATTGAGGACATCATGTGATCGGTATCGCCATGGGTAGTAGATGCAATGATCGAGGGGGAAGGAGATGGATAATCATCATCAACAATGTGGCCTTGGATGAGGCGTCCATAAGTGACAGATTGAGCATGATCATCAGTATAATCATCATCAAAGTCGTCCTGTGGATGAGGGGGTAGAGAATTTGAGTGGTTGGAACTTGTAGGACGAGAAGGCGGTGAAGCGGGCGCAGCGCTAATACCTAGACCAGATATAGGAGCAACTGCCCGCGGAGTAGCGCCAAAATCAACGGCCGCATCCTCAGGGGCATCGCGAATCCGCATATTGGAGATCGTGACAGCCCCATCAACCTCTGCCGCAGTAAACTGTTGCTTATCTTTCTCTTCAGATTCGCCGTTGACGCTCTCAACTGGGGAATGCCTATGGCTCTGGAAACGAGAGCTTGCCCAACCCTCTTTGCGCCTTCGATCCGTCGTGATCAGGGCAAAATTCAGCTTCAAGACATCCGCCAACTGAGTCACTCTCTTAGTCCCGCCCGGATTCTTCGATACAACAACTGAATCACGCCAATTAGGAACGGTATGTCTAATCCACCTCGCAAGAAGCGGCTCCGCATATAGGTTATCCACAGGCTTCGTGAAAAAGCCTTGCATTTGAGAAGCATGGAGATCCACAGTGATGACATGATCGACCCCGGCAACCGTAAGCAAATTCGCCAGCACTATCGACCGGTATCCGTCAGATTCCCTCCCAGCAACTATCCTAAAAATGCGAAAACGAATGGGGGAACAAACTTCTAGCAGTGATAGCTCCTCGATGAGATTTCTTCTTAGACTGTTTAGAATAGGGGAAATAAGGCATCACAGCTAAAAATAAAGTCAGCTAGATTGATAGGTTGCGTAGAAGAGAGTAGTCATACCCGTTATTTTATTAGCCGATCCGCCTTTGCAAGCAGATATAAGAATCAACAGTTCCATAATGCTATCATTGGCCCTATTTTCAAAGGGTTCCTCCCAACGATCAGTGTTCTGGTAAAGAATTAACGACGGGAAAAATGACGGAAAACTCACTTTGCACTCCCGCTCTGAACAATGAAGACATCCTGGTCTCGAATTGAGCAACCAATATCGACACTTGTCTCACCATTGGAGAACTTCTTGAGATCACACTTCCCCAGTGTTGTCCCGAGACGCTCGCAAATGGCCTCTGTTAGACCGGGATGGCTCGTGCCAGAGAAGATTTTGACCCGGCGCATGACGAGGGAGGGAGGAAATAATTTGATCGTCACGGAATCTGTATCTATTAACAGCTCAGACGAATTGAGGAAATAAAAGTGCCTAGCGTTAGTAGTGGGAGGTTGTTCTAAAATAATGTAGGCGATGAGAGGAGGACGTGGGGAAGAAAAGAAGAAGTGGTGTTTTTGGGGATAGAGTTAGCAATGAGTGGGGGATTTTCATGTCGTGTATGCCAAGATTCGTCAGCTGACTACCCTGTCAACTTTCCCGGTGATGACACGGAGAGCTGCAGTTTGCGATCCGTCATCCATCAATCACGATAACGATCAAAGGGCATCTCCAAAATCGATTCGTTCACAATCTACTGCAGGTAGACTCCTTCGAGAAAAATATACTCACCTTTGGTTGGACGGTAGAGCACGGAATTCCGAACAAGAATGTGAGCTCACTACGATAATGCCGAAGACACGATCATAAAAAGGGCTTTTCTTGTTCTTTGGGTCTCAGTTCCTTCGATCTTCCTTCAGTATTACCTGCTCGGCACCGTACTGTAGGGTAGGAAAAGTTACCACTATAATCACTCAGTCATATTAATACCGGTGCAATGCTTATCGAGAGTATCCTAAACGCTCTCTTTATATCCCGCCCTCCGCATTGCTACCCTTCCCGCTCGCACCCGGGTACTGACATCCTACCCAACCATTATACAGTTCAGTACTTGTCGTTATCTAGGTCATATCACATTGAATGCCGGCGAAATTTTCTCCAGAAGGCACCTAGGGTATCATAGTCCGCCACTTAAATTATCCCCTTTATAGGAAATAGTGCAAATCCCCTGTCACCCACTTGACCCGGGGGGAACAAGAGGCCAGCATAAGGCCCTGAACTCTCGGACCACGGAATGAACAGTGCGGTAAGGCGCAGGCGCTGCTGAGGTATTCTCAAAGTCCAAGAAGATATCTCTCAATTCAACAACCTACTAGCGCCCACAGTGCCACAATTTTTCCTAATTCACCAAAATTTGAACCAAGGGCCGTACTGTACGAGTCGAGTACCAGCCTCGGGGTACCTGATACTCTTATAGGGTGGCAAATGGGACCTTCAATACTCGAGACAACTCCCACCCTAAGGCTTTAAAGTTATACTTAGGAGATTCCCTGACAAAAACTTGAGTTCTAACTTGGGCGCTATTAGATCAGGTATAGCATGTAAGTAAGTAAGTGGATTTCACCCTATTGCACCAATGTACAACATAGACTCCATGGTATGATATGATAAAGAATACCATATTATGACTTTAATTCCAAATATATGCCCCCAGAATCCCAAACATAGTTTCACAAACTCCTTCCATGCACCCATCCTATTCCCTCCGCGCAGCTCGCTAAATCGTGAAAGAGGTTCAAAAAGCCCACGGGCCAATATCCCAAACAATCCACCCCCTACCCACGGCACCAGTAATATTCACGAAAAATCACAGACTCGCAGGGCCACCAACCCTTCCCAAGCGGGATGAAACCCCAATCAACCGAGACGGTCCCGCCCGGAGCACCACCCCACACCAATTGGACAACTCGGTGATCGGAAGCCCTGCATGCAAAGAGAAAGAGAACCCCAAGTAACGAAGACCTATAAAAGTGTGATAACGATATGCATGCCAATTCCGCCAAGACGAACTCGGCAGTCCCCAATCGTGTGTTGATTGAGAGCAGTTCCGAAATGCCAACACCTCCACGGGCCATACCGGTATCATAATAAAGGATCTACTCACCCTACAGAAAGAACTTTCTATAGCATACCGTCCCGATGCAAGCAAAAAGGCCACAACTTTGTCTTATGCAATAGCAGTCCTTTGAAAAAAGCACTTCGGTGCCCCGGATATTCAACCCTGCGAACACATCAAGCGCGCTGAAGACTGCTCGCATCAAACCCCCCTAACTGTGCATCGGCAATGGAAGGGCGTAGAAGGGCTGAGAAAGAAAGAAGAGAAAGATCCGAGTGAGATATCATGAGACCCATTTCTTATCCGAGATGAGCAAAGGGGTCGGTGCTATCCGTAGACCATACACTCGCACTACCGGGGCCACCCCGCATTTTGTCATTGCAGCTAAAACACCTTCTAGTGGAATGTTATGGAAGCTCCCGGGCGGCAGTAACTAAAAACACATACAATGCACGAATAACGATGGAGATAGTGGAGTATTGACTGTCACGTAAGATGACATAGCAACAGAGTTCTGCACCAGTACCCATCGAAGATGCCCTATAGACGGAGGAGCCTAATTTAGTATAAAGCTTACACCTGTGAACGATCGGTCGAGCCCTTCTGATCTGACAACAAGCCCCCGCGCGCAGGCGCCGCCCCCACCAATCGAAGAAAGTTCTCTTAATCCTGAGACAAGGACGGCCGACCTCGGGTTCTCGGATGGACCCCAGGGCCATCTCAACAAGGATCTAGCTTCTATTGAGACCCGTCTCAACCTTCTATCTATTCAAAAATCCCGCTTTAGAAGGGCGTAATGCCCCCGAACACCAACGTCTTCCTGGTTCACCACCGACCCGACCAACCCCACCCACAATAAAACCACTAGATGAATCGTTTCTAGACAGGAAATACTATGCTCTGTGCGGGAGGTCTGGTCACCTAACTAAGGGCACTTTTCCGGTCGGATGTCAAAGTACCAAACCCATTGGGGGACTAAATGGTCTGCCGCTAGCTGTCAATCAAACAAGTAACCGATCTGCCACCACCGAGCTCTAACCTCGCAACTTGTGGACAAAAAAAGGACCCACATGGCAGTCCATTGTAATATCGGGGTCAGAGGAAATTCTCTACAACCTCACCAAGCACACATATGTGGCCATCCACCTCTACTAGACGCTCAAGATGATCAGCCAACAGAATGTTCGGCACCACCAGCAAGCAAATCACGAGTGATAACCCATGATATATCCACACCAACCCCCACCCATGTAGGATGCAACAGGATTGTGCACGGCACAAGTTCCACTCGAAACTGGATTATTGCATCCAGTGCAGGCGAGCCACTAGGCGAATCCCCGAGGACGAATTAAGGTAGATAATCGCTGGATATGCCCAGCTGTTACGCAAGCCCTAGGGATTTGTCTCATTTCGACCCGCTTCACGAAAAACAAGGCTCTCAGGGCACTATATCGTGCAGTTCGGCGACTACACCCAGGAGGGCACTCGGTCCCTGGGGTGGATCAGCCAATCCAATAAAAACTCATGAAACAGAAAGGGGCAGCAAGGCTGTGACTCAGGCCCAATGGTGTGCTCTGGAAACGGCGATGACTCGCTGGGTTCTTATCCTGGCAAACTGCTATCCGTCTGCAAAAGTTTCGAGCCAGGCTGGCCCAAAGGCTAGCCCAAATCCTCGCAGAGACTGTGGAATAGCCTGTATGTTAGGTCCCGCTGCACCAAGCCTTCCTTCCCTATACTCTGCTTTCCCTGTTCCTCGAGGAGCCCACAAACATAGGCCCCGCCCGATATTGGGGACTTTGATACTGCCTGTGGTAATTTGAACCTGCCCGTTTATCGTGGTGAAGTGATGTATCTACCCGCTTGAACCCCGCCCGAGCGCTATCGCGGCCTGGGACATCGAGGTTCCACCAGTAAATCCTTTTACTAAGAAACCCCGAGTGACGGCGCATGATTCGACGTCAACTCTTGCTAGAGCAGCAGCCAGTGTCGGGGCGGTAGGACGATGATGCTAGGCCCAAGAGACTCCGGGATTATATCTCGGCACACTAATTGGTCAGATGCAGCACTCCACCATGCCATAAATACTCGAGTGCCCCGCCGAGCAAACATATCCTCTCCGTGGTCCGGAGCTGATATCCTTGTATATCACACCGAGGTTGCCAATCCGGCGAGGGCAAGGACCGCCCGAGCGTACTCGAGTCACGACATGCACGGAGGATCGGTGTCTCGTGAGAGGATGTGGTCGGTAAGAAGGCACGGTGCGCTCATTGATGTATGGGTTCCATTACTCGACGCTTGCAGCAGCTGAATTTCAAAGTGCACGGATCCTCATTAGCTTGATACCAATACAAAACATTTGCGGGGTGCATTGTCTTCTTTTTCTCCCTCTCTCCCTCTCTCACGCACATGCCGAAGGTTATCTCAGGCAAAGATTAATCGCAATGGCCGCCGGGAGGCTAGGAGAGCGATGCTGTGGACCGCCACTTCGCTATATATACGCGGTTCTCGTGTCAAGAGCGGGTTGGTAGGTCTTCAGCTAGTAGCCCCCCCGGAGCTTGAATGGGTTGACTTCACTATTGGAACGTAAAGGCATCTATGAACTCATGGATAGGTAAACCGTTTAGATAGGCGCGATTTCCTTCTTCCCTTTTTTCCTTTTTCTTCTTCCACTCACTTCATAATACCAATATTATCAACTAATTTTCAAACAGAAAGAGCCACCAAAACGAAATTTAAGGGTCAGGTATGTTTTTATGGTCGAACCACTGAGTGCCAAAGGAGTGTCCCGGAAAGACTATTCAGTGAAAACCCACAGATTCAATGACATCTAAGGACGTCTCAAAACAAGATATCCAGACAAAGTGGGGTCCCCAGAATTTCGGCATAATCTGCAGGATGCCATGCAGTATGAAGTTGTTTCGCACAACGGGGAGCATTTATTTGACTTAACGTGGAGGCTGTACGGTACAGTACTGATCCATTGATAATCCATATCCGACGAATAGAAGCGGTAGGGAAGCAATGGGTATCCTTTGTACCGTTATAGCTGCTTCTCTCGAAAAGAGTGACACAAAAAAGATCGGAAAATGGTCGTTGTGAAGGGCACTTCTCCCACAAGAAGGAAGGGAGCCAATCAACCATGTGCGAATCGATGCAGTCGATGCAATATCCGGGATGAACAGGTGTTCGAGGCTCCTAACTCTGGAAGAATGCAGCAAATGCCAAAGACGTGTCATACAGGCTCGCAGGTGATGAGCACAGATCTTGTAAGCTAACCAAGGGCTCGGGAATCGGAATCATATCATATCACTCTTCTATAACAATAATTAGATTTACTATGAAAAATTGCTGAGGGAGGGAGGGAGGAGGCCGAGAAATATTCTGGAGACGAAAAGTAACGACGTGTCAACATTTATTTTGCATGCATACATACAAGCACACAAAGAGACGAAAAAGTGACGTATGCTACCGACCTGAAACGGCCTCAAAAGGAGGAAATATTTGGAGGAAAAACTCCAGACCGGAGATAAAAAAAAAATATAAAAAAGGACCAGAGATATCTATCGCTTCTTTCGCTTTTGGAATTTTTCATTTAACTTCATTCCTCTTCCTCTTCCTCTTCTTCATCGTGCTTGGCGGAGGGGGATTGGACCGAGTAATGACAGGGCTCGAGAAAATTGTCATGTAGCCGGTCAGAGGTTTGCTTGTGTGTTGTCACAGCGGTTGCACGAAGATGCGGTCGCCGCTGAGTTGTCAGAGAAAGCTAGGGTTACTGCTTTTGCTGGTCGGAAAAGAAATCCAAATCCTTCGAGGGGCATATTTATTCAGAAACGAGTATGGCACCCTCATGTGGAAGGACGGATTCGTTATTTCCAAGGCTGTTCCCTATTTAATTACCTGTTCATATACCTATCTACTTATTTATTGAGGGAGCGAGTGAGTGTGAACAACTGTTGGGAAGGGGGATGCTCACCTAGAGCCTTAGTGAGCAACAGCGTCTCGCGGGTAGCCTCGGTCCAACAAATAGTCTAAGTGTAATTCTGAGAATGTAGCACATCGCTGTGGTGATGGGATGGTGCCGGTGCCGGTGCCGGTGCTCGTGGAAAGTGAATATCAGTTTTACCCTTCCTCGATATTCCATGACCTTTTGTTTGCCAATGGTGTTCGAGACCAGGTGGCCGAGAAGGAGACCTGCAGTATTGTATCGCACACGAGTAGCAGGGCGGGCGGGGCGGGAGGATAAATGTACAAGTACTGTACAGTGCTGCCCCGGGGAGGCTACTCACGCACGCACGCCCTGCTCGAGTAGAGAGCACTACAATGACAACGCCGAAGCACAAGATTTAATCGCATTCACACTATTGGCACTGTAAAGCACGGGTAGATTGGTATCGGTAGGTACCGTGCAATACTGGGGCGTCAATTCCCTTCTTCTGTGGCCATCCGGTTAGAAAAGTATCTGTGCCAACAGAGCCTGGCCAAGCAAAAAGAAGTGCAGTGTGGAGACCAGGAGCGAAAGGGTGGAAGGCACTCGGGCTGCAGATGATCTCTAAACTTGAATACCGAATACTCGGATGCGAAGATGGCGTTGCATATGGGGCCTGCATGTTTAACTGGGGGCATGACAGGGACCAAGGGAGCACCACAGGAGGGAAGAAGGAGTGAAAGAATGGAAGGAAAAGGAAAAAAGGTGAAAAATAAGAAAAGCGCAAAAATGACAGACTGGGATTATTCAACCTTGTGCATAAAGTAGCGGCATGGCCAATGCGTTAGACTATCAGCGTATCGTAAGTATCCTACCTATTGCTTCATTTTCGAGCCCCCTCTATCAGAACGTTATTTACCGTCACCCGGAGTGATGCGCTCGAGCATTACCATAGGAGAATAGAGTGGCTTGTAATACGCTACGGAATTTCGCATTGGGAGTCTGCGCGGTACCTTAGTAACACCAATCAACGGTCTAGTCCCCCAATTACCCCAAAAGCGGAAGTACTAGCAAAGCAGGCTCACCAGGTGCCCGTCTTCTCTCTAGCCCGATCATGGCGCTCTTTCTTCACAGGATTTGACAGAGGGAACAAATGAGGTGAGTAATAATATTCTTTTTTTTTTCCTTTTCAAAACCAATTCAACACCCTCCAAACCCCCCCCCCCTCCATTAAGCCGTGACCAGGACTTTCTTTTAAAACGAAGAAAAGAAAAAAGTAAAGAAAAGAAAAAGCCTCTAATAAGATACCCCCCACAGACAAAGCAAAATGTGCGAGCAAACAGATAAAGTAGGATTAATCCTCCCAGCGCCGTTAGAGATAACCAAATCTATAATAATAACCCATCACCCCTTCCTTAAAAGTGAAAAAGGAAAGAGAAAGGAGTGGTAAGAGAGAGAAAGAGAAAAAGAATGTGAACGCCCCAGATAATTATACAAAAGAGCAGAAAACCGGTTTGCCGAAAGCCGTCCCATGTGTAAGATGATGAGTAAGAGGTATTAAATGAGGTAATTGTAAGGGTAGTTGTTCTCGTATACCGTCCTTGTGCCGGGAGCAAGGTAGATATTCTCTCCACCGCTGACATCCCCACCACCGCTTCAATCATCGTTGCCAGTTGATGATGCCTCAACTCTCCGCCTGCAACACCCAGACCGCCCATAAGCTTATCCCTCCCAATCCCTCGTGTTCTCCTGCTTCACTTCCCCCCCTATCTCGTCTTCTCGCCCTCGTCCTCGTCACTCTCAACCTCGCCGTGTGTCCCCCCGGACCCTGTTCGTTTTCATGCGTTATAGGTGCATGGACGGCAAGTTTTGAGTCTACAAAACTTGCACTCAAAGATAAACCAGTGAGGACCTGACGCACACATTCCGCAATTCCAGAGTAGAAGGGTGTTTTCGCTCTTGATGATCTTGAAGCTATGGTGACAGTATCCGGGGATCGCCATTGTCTCTTGTTTGTAGGGGAAGAAGGAATGCAAGGGAGGTTTTATAGGTTGGATACCGCCCTTTTGGAAGAAATTCAAGATAGAAGTTAAAGAAAAGGTTAGGATTGGTACTTGTTTGTGGCAGCGGAGGGTAAAAGAAAGATGTTTTATGTATGATGGAAGGAAGGCGATTGCTGTGATAGTTTGTCTAGACGAAGGAGGTAGTGAACGTTGTTGAACCGAAAAATCTCAACCTCCGGAGGGTGGGCTACTTATTATACCTTTTGGAGGTATGCGTACCTTAGGTAGGCTCTACTCTAACTCTTGGAGCACCATAGCCCAAGTCCGCGCATACCAAGAGCCATAAGAAGGGGTGATGGTTCGAAGGCGGGTCCGAGGACCCACACCTTTCACCACCCTCCCTCCCTCCCTCCTTCACTCCCCTCGAAGCTGACACTTTTACTTGCTTGATTCCTTTACCAAGCCCCAATCGCTGAATTTGTAGATTTGCGGCTCCATGATTGCTTCTACGTACCGAAATTACAGTACGTCCTCGACCCTCTGGTTTCCTTGGAATCAGATCGCCCAGCTGATATGATACGTCAGACGGCAACCTTAGCAAGCAAACAGTCCTTTTCGAGAGCGATACATACCGAAGAAACCCCCACAAGAAGGCAAGCAAAGTTGCATAGAATGGATCTACCCTTGCGGTTGGAATGAAATGGACGGAATGGAGCAGCGGTGACAATATGATACAGTGGACTCATTCATCCAGTCATTCATTCATTCATTCGCAGAGAAGATGCTCACAGCCGCTTCTCGTTTCTCGTTCCTTTTCCCCGCTACAATACGAGTACATCAAGTGACCCCCATGTAACTGTGTCGATCCATCGATCTGCCATGTTAATAAAGCATAGATACAGTTGCGGTACATACGGGCCAGTAGTCTCCCCCATCGAAAAATAATTGGAAGCAGAGAGGGCACAAGATCCCGAGGGAAAAACCTCAGCATGGAGAAAGAAGAAAAAAGCTTCTGTCCCCCAAACTAGAAATCATCTCCCCCTTGCAAACCAAGCATCACTTCCCTGTCCAAATCTAGGGGTGTCCGATTTGTTTAGGTCCAGAAACTCGGGGAACATCCACAAGCCGGCCTCTTTGAGTTCTCTCTCACTTCTTCCTCAGGATTTCCATATCTATCTCCCCATAAACCCTGCAAAGCTCCAGATCCCTGCTGGATGTAACCATCTCTCACTCTCTCTCACTTTGTCCAGCCCGGAAATCTGTCATTTCATTTCCTTCCATTCCCTTTGTAACAGGAGTCCCAAAGAGGACAAAGGTGGGGTGCTAAAATAAAATATGAGAGCTGAAGTCGAATCGAATCGAGCGGCTTTCTCTACCTGTGACATAAAGGTCTCGTAGCTATTCTGCTTTGATCCTTTCCCATCCTTAGCTAACCAAGTTACCGGGAAAAAAGAGGCGAAAGTCCCTAACAAAGATTAGTGCGGGTGCATGACAATACCAAACCCAACCTGTTGGTTCGGTTTTCTTATTTTATTTTTTTTGTTTTCACTTTCTCGCGCTTTGACATTTATGATTCCTTTTTGTTTTCCGTGGGTCATCAATTTGTCTCTTTTTTTTTTTTTTGTTTGTTTGTTTTTCTGTTTTCTCCTCAAGCCCCATCGCACATTGCTATGCGCACGCGTATAATACAATACAGAGAGGCAAGCGACCCCTTGCCTTTGTTCTACGGTTGCTCCGGCCACCCCACGAAAGCGGTGGAGAGGGTGGTATCGTGATAATCTGTGCCTGTACGAGTATACTTGTTAGCTGCGAGAGGTAGAGTACCGGTATGCGTCCTAGACTGTCCGACACCCTCATCACTACAAGTGCCATCACCATCATCAAAAGTACCGTCAGTGCGACCAGGTGCTCTCCTTTTTTCACTTTATTTGGGGCCCTTCTCAATTTTCTACTCTAGCGCCTTCCCCATCCAGAAGCACGCGGGGCAAGTGAAAGACCAGGCCGAGTCAGTGGATTAGTGAGCAAGGAATAATTACGAAACGAAACATCCAAGATAGATTGCAACTGTGGTAATTGTTCCTATGGCACAAGGGTCAAGCATTTAGTGATCTCACAGGCTGAAGTAGGAAACAACGATCACAAAAGCGGACAATAAACTGAGCATGGGGGGCGGCAACGCCGTATTCGATTGAATACACGAGAATTGCACAAGAACATAGAGATCCAGCTTTTCCACTTGGCTATATTAAACGCCCAAAATATAGTGCTCGAATCCATTGGATTTCAAGAGTGATCTGCTAGGAGCGGGAACCACAGAGTTCTGGAGAGATCTCCTGCGTTTGAGTAGATAGGGTATTCCGCAGTATCGTCAACGTATATATACATCAGGACGTACTCTATGTTCTAGTATGATAGTTATTATTATGAATAAACAGGTCCTAGGTTTAAGGTGAGATGAGTTATTTGATTAGTATATAGTAGTATGACACATGATATGTGAGTTGTAAGTATTATAATATAACTTCTTTGTGTGAGTCATGTATTTAAAGTCAGAACATGGAATTTATAGGTATAATAAATATAGGTTTAAGATAATAGAAGGAGATTTATATAGTAAGATCAGGAAGTTATATAATTAAAGAGTTCATACTCATTTTCCTCTGATTTTTTACATGATTGACTTTTAAATACTATTACTTAAAATTTCCTAATATTATCTTATATCTTATCCTCCTACCTTAAAATAGCTTTCACATAGAAGTAATAATTACCCCCCCCTATCTTTTATCTCTTTCTCTTTACTTTTTCAGTTAAAAGTTAAATCTATTTATGAGATTTATCTGTTCAGATTAAATTTTTATTATTGTAATATTTCTGTTTTCCTATTCTTAATAGAGTTACATAGTATTTACAAGTTTGTTAATCTCTTATTTTCTCAGCAGAAGATTGTAAACACACTTTATAGTATACAAAAACAGCCTATAGGTTACTATTAATTTAGCAATTTTCCTCTTCTTTTTCTTAAATTATATACAATTAGTGATATTCTATCTACTAATAAGTAGTAATTAATTTTGAACTATATGAAAATTAGCTAAAACTAATAAACTTGATTTATGATAAAAATTTATCTAGGAAGGTTTATAATAATATAACTTACTAAGTTTACTTAAGAATATAGAATAGTTTCAAGAATTGTAATAAAGATTATATAATAACTTCTTATATAATACTTTAATACTTATACACTGTATTTGAGTGATTGTAGACTATATCTACTTGTAATACTATATTAATCATACTAGATATTAAGACTGTTACTAGGAGGAACACTTACATGATTCCTATTAAACTATCTCTTAAATAGAGGAGAGAAATTGAAGAAAAAATGAAAAATATATAATAATTCTAAAAACCATTTATTTATAAGAGTAAATTTGATAGCATGAGCTCCTGCAGAAGAGCGGAAAGACAAATGTAGTATCCTGTAATTTTCTAAAGTACCAAAACAAATTGTATTCACAGCCTCTAAACATGTCTAATTATTAATGGTCAAATTATTAAGTATAAAGTATACGATACGAATTTCAGAACCATAGGATTTATTAAACAGTAAGGTAATGTCTTTGTTTTAAAAGGTTTAGATTCTGATCTTTTATTTGAAATTACTCTGATGCCAGTATTTTTATACTCCTCATACTATCTCTGTAGTTACTGCCTATTATTGACAAAATGTGCAGTTTTCAATATCCTTTAAGTCTCTTCTTTTCAATTCAATTTCAATTATAAACTTCTTAATTAATAATATATAGAGTTTAGAGTAATATTAAGCACTTGAGTTATTGGTATTATTCTTACTAGAATTAGGAATAATTTGATAGTCTTATTATAGTAGATTTGAAGGTGTTAGGAGTACCTGAATTCGATAACCTAGGAATACCTTAGGTAGGGTAACTTTGCCTAAAATCAGAATTCCTGGTTCCTAACACCCCCCTCCAGCCCTCTTATGAGGCCTGCACCTTATCATACACATCAATCTTAGTTGTGTCCTGTGACTATATTGTCACAGAATTGAAGGTGTTAGAATAAAACCATTTATGTCACTATTGTCTGTCTGACCAGATCTTGTTGATAAAGTATATAAGAAGATACGTCTGGCAAGACCTAAGAATACGGACTGGCTCCACTACACCTCTGGTGATTGAAATCTCAATACTACAGGAACTCTCACCACTTTTCGTGTCTGGTCCTCCCTCTAGGGGGGGGACTAGGCCATTACTTTTCATCCTTCCGCCGTGGTGGAACTTCTCTCCTGCCTTCTCTCTTGAGGTCTACCCTTTTGAGATCCTCCCTGTTCCTTCTTGGCATCTTAGGATGCTGGGCCTCTCTTCTTTTCCGCTTTTGCTCTAGCCTTGCTTAGCATCAGCACCGTCAGGTTACTCCTTTTTCCCTACAACAGACGGCTGGGAACACAGTTTGCGGTACGCAATTATGATGGATTCCTTCAGCTTTTGTCTTGTCGGTTCAGGTTAGTCCCTCTGCTGGGTCCGGGTTTTGTCCCGCTGGTAGGTACAGGTCAGTCCTACTGTCGGGAGATGGTGGTTGGTCTTCTCAACAGGCTACGGTCGATGTTGCCATCCTTCTCCTCTCTGTCCAATACAGATGCTTCGTCATCTGTGGGCACTGGGGGCTCAAAGGGGCTGCCTAGTTAAGACACAAACACGTCTCTGATAGTTGTTTCGGTATTTGGGTCTACACCTCCTTTCTCCTCTCCTCGGCTCGGTTGGCTGGTACCCTACTGCTCCTGTCTTAAGCTAGCACCTTACTATTCCACCAGCTGGCACCTTACTGCCTCCTCACTCAGGGGGGCTTCAGCCCTTGCCCCCTTCCTCCAGCCTGTATTGTACTGCCTCGAGCTGGTCAGATGTTAGGCATATAAGACCTAGCATAGTGGTAAGGTCATGCATATGACCATAAAAGATCAAGTAACTCCATTAGATGGTTGCGGCAAAGCTATATAGGAATTAAAGTAATAATTTCTAATCTCTATCTCCCTGACCGCGAACCATATGAGACCACTCACTATAAGTGAATAGCCGACTGAGGGATTTTCTATCAATTAGATACAAGACCTCCGGCGCTATCAGATTACACCAGAAGTTACCAATACCCATTCAAGATTAGGTGTATGTCGGACGGCTCCAATAGGGGTCCCTCTTAGAGGCAGGAGATCCGAGGGGAACCGCACTTGAATTGGAAGACTGGAGATGCATGAAGCCTTTCTATGATACTGGCGTGTCGAGACTCATGCATGCATATATTAATTATGCACCACTTCCTGACAACGAACTTAGCTAGTTCTTGATAGAAGGGACGATTGGAATGATAGCCATCCGGACTACATTTACATACTTAGTCCATTCAAGCCTAGAGATCGGAAAGAGATCATTGGGAGATAGGACGCTATCCGCTTAAGATAAATATCTCGTCTCAATTAAGGTTAAAGTGGTGTAAGAACTTTCAGGGTCAAACGGTGTTCGCACTTAGTAGAAAGTAAAGTTAAAAGCTCCTTGGTACAAGTTAGTATAGGAATACTAAGTACCGGTAGACTAGTATAAATAGGTTTAAGGTCTCCAGGTTAGTTAGAGGAATCAAGCAACGGAGAAGAGACCTTAACAATATAATAAGTTTACAACGACGAATCTTTATTCTTTTATTCTTTACTACTTTACGAGTCTTCCTAGACAATCTCCGATCAAAGATTCAGGCCCTAGTCCGACCGATAAGTCTGATCTTGGCTGCCGCCTAACATCAGAACCATCTTCTACCTTCGCCTCCTGCTGTTTTGGCAGTAGGGTAGGTTATTTAGGGTTAGCTTGTAAGCGGCCAGGTCTGCCTTGGGGCTTTTCTGGTGGGTATCGGGTTTGGTTTCTTTTGTGCCTTTGGGGAAGAATTTCTGGGGGGATTTTTCCTTGTGGCTTCCTGCTTGTCTTAGGTTGAGTTTATTTTTGGGCTTGGCTCGGGGCTAGATGTGCGGTTGGCTCCATACCAGAGTGGCTCGGAGCTCTAGATTTTGCCTCAGACGGAGGTAGGACAGGTGCTTTTCGGTTTTGTTTTTGCCATAGCTAGAAAAAATGCGTACAGGTTCTTGTACTGTAAATAATGAATATTTGATAAAAAAAAAAAAAAAAATGGCAAGACCTAAGAAGTAGAACAAAGTCAATCCATCAACTACTCAGGGAGTTACTAGGCTTCAAAGATAAGATATCTATGGTATAGGCTGTAAGTAATAGGACGTTTTCGTACAGAGCCATGATGTTGAATGTTAGAGGCTCCAAGGCAATGAACTATTACGTTCACATCCATTCTTGATTAATTAGAAGAGTTTAGAGCTTTGTAAAGACACTACCAAGGAAGCTAGTGAGCTTCAAGGACTATTACCTCCACGTTATAGGTAGTAGCATGGTTGTATGAATTATTACAAATACCATACAATGGTCAACTCCTACTACATAGGATAACTAGGAGTTGTCGGCCAAAGGATTATGAGTACATTGGATAGAAGAACTTCTTGTCTATCAGGAGGAAGTCATCTGGAGAAATCATATCTGTTAGTTGTTAAGTTATCATAACTAGAAGTCTTCACTTTCAGCGCATCTACTGATGCAACTCTGTAATGAGACTGATCCTCTTGTGAATAGGAAAGACCATTGGAGCCAACATAGTTCAACTTGAGAATTTGGCTGTAGGTCTAAAGACTTTAAGGATCAGATAGCTACTACTGGAGGTAATAAAATTCTCGGGAAAAGAAATAGTAGTAACTGGACAGGATGCAATTGGTTTCAGGGTCTCTAAGTGTTTATACTTTTAGAAATACCTGATATTGTGGGTGATATTTTGAGAGGTATATATTTTACATGATAGATAGATATAGTCCATGAATACTCAGACGTGGAATATAAATATTGATGTACCTTTCAAGCTTTTAAACATCATCAAGTAACGGAGAAGAGACCTTAACAATATAATATTATTCTTATGATTCTATTCCACTTTCTTGCACTCTTAATAGTCATAAACGAAATGAGTTACTTCTGAGCCTTCCTAGACAAATCTCAGTCTATCAAAACAAATCTCAATTGACATAGACAACTCTAACTCTATACCAGTTCCCTCTGCTTAACAGAAGAACTTAATAGGTAAAATATATATAATATTAATTGAAAGTAAACAATACTATCTAATTTCTAAAAATAGATACTAGGTACTGTTTAAGAAATTTATTAAGTAAAGCTTCATTTATTTAAATCTGTAGGAGTAAAGTTTATATAAACCTATCTATTTCAAATATGTAATTCTTATTACCATGTTCTTGATCTACTTAATACATTAAAAATGAGAATGGTAGAAATCTGAGGTATTCTATTAGTAAAAATATTAAGAAGTCTATATTGATATTTTTTAAAACCAGATTTAGTACTCTATAAATAAATAGTCTTTCAATTCTAAAGATTATATATTTTGCTAATCCAATATATTTATGAAAGTGAGACATTATCTGAATTAAAAACATAATACTTTGAAACTCTATCTTGATTATTATTAGAGATAAAATATAGTAGCAGTGATTTTAGTAGCTGATCTAATAAATAAGATTACAATAAGACAGTAAGAATTTGTTAGGCTATGGCCAACTGTAATATGTGTTGAAACAACTTAGAGCTTAACCTTTAGTGTAGACAGAGATTGTCTAGAAAGGTTTGGTAATGTTCTTCTCATTTATGACTACTAAGAACTTACTTAAGAAGATAGTAAAAATATTGGGATAAAAATTTGTAGGTAAAATAATTTTCTATTTTTAAGATCTTTTTTCTGTTGCTTAATAATATCTATAAAGCTTTAGAGATATTTTTGTTATTTATATCCTGTGTCTGAGTATTCACAAACTACTTCTAACTACTATAAAACTAAGTATCTTTTCTAAATCTGTACGCAATAGTACTTGGTTGTAACTAGTACAAAATTTAATACTGTAATGTTTTCTAATACTATGTTAATATAAATAGTAACGTGTAATGATATCTTTCTTCTTAGTCTCTTCATATTATAATATGTCTTTAACTTATATGATAGTTCTTAGACTTAAGGATTTATATTATTAATACTTGATTGGATAATAACTATTTTATTTATGTGTAGAATTGTGATTGAAATAAAAAAGAGCATAAAGACACTTTATTCATAAAAGTAATAAGTAAGGAAAGTACTTAGAACAAAACATGGAGAGCCTCTTTCTCTCAGTTATATTGTTCTCCTTATATAAGCCTCTCTCTGTCAATCCTAACCCTGACATCTTATAACTCTGTGTTATATAACATGTAGTCTAAATAAGTCATATGATTTAAGTAAGTCATATGAACAAGACCGATGACTTAAAATTGAGTCATATGTGAAATATAATAAATCATACCATATGAGTGTTGTTATGTGAAAAATGTACAGTTGCATTTTTGTGAGCTTGGAGTTATACTTTAGTAAAGTTTGCATAGCAACCAGGGAAAATCTGAGAAAATTGAGAAAATAATTTTAGAGGTAAATCGTATAATAGCAGCACAATCTATAGTTCTCTATACCTCTAAATATGATAAATGAGCTTAAATTCTCTTGTTATATAAACTCATAATAAAAAATTTAAATAAGAAATAGAAAAAACAAAAGTTAACAAAATGTATAGATGAGGTTTGGTACAGGTTTAGCAATATTGTTACAATTAAAAAATATCAATAAAAATTAGAGAATTCCTTATAACAATCAATTCTCTTCTTGAAATTACATCCTAAATATTTTTCTGATAGATTATGATCTGCTCTGTCAATATATTTTTTAAAAAAAAAACCTGAAATTTCAAAATATTAGCTTTTTAGGCCTACAGTTCACCCAAATTTCATGAGAAATATTTTTTAAGTCTATCAAAGGCTACTCTACATGCTAGAGAAGTTTCAAATAGGTTCAGTTATATTTGTTGCATTTTCAAAGTTGTATATTTTTCGCATAACTACACCCATATATAAGTCACATAACTCAAGTAAGTCATACATATAAGACCCATTACTCATAATTGAGCTATATGCAAAATTGTTAGGCGGAAGCCGACTCTGAGTAATTGTTGAGAAGACTTAGGCCTGAATCTTTCGTAATAGACGGAGATTTGTCTAGGAAGGCTCGGAATCGTTCTTTTCGTTTATGACTACTAAGAACTCGCTTAATCGATAAGGGAAATAATTTTATAAAGATTCGTAGGTAAAACAATGTTATATTGTTAAGGTCTCTTCTCCGTTGCTTGATGATGTCTAAAAGCTTGGGAGGCACTTCGATATTTATATCCCGCGTCTGAGTGTCCGCGGACTACATCTAATCCTCCTATAACTAAGTACCTATCCAAGGTTGTACGCTAACGTCTCATAGTCCTAACAAGTGCGAACACTGTTTGACCCTGAACTTTCACACACCATCTTCGTTCTCATAAATTCCTTTTCCGTCTAGTCGTAGGATGCGACATTATCCTCGAATGACCGGTCTTCGATTTATAGAGACGAGTAGACTTCTGTCTGAAACTTCAGTCGTTTTGACTATCGTCCCAGTAGTCTCTTCCGATTTCACATAGTGGCCAGCGTATGTGTCGGGTACCTATGCATCATGCAGGTCGCGTAGACGGTGTGCCAACACTCTTAAGTCTACCGCCTATTAGGTCTTCTGAGTCTGAGCAGCTTCCCCTCGGTCCGCCTCGCCTCAAAGAGAATCACCTCTCGAGGGATCCCGTCTCCAGGACCAACCAACATACAGCGGCCTTCAGATAGGTATTGGTGTCATATTTAACCCCTATGGCCTCTGGGGCACTGTAGGAGCAATTGCGGATTTCCGAACCGAAAACGTCCCGTCACTTTCGGCCCATAGTTAGGATGCCCAACTTTGAAGCCTGATAACTTAATGCGCCTCCGACGGATTTCCTCCGTTCCACTTCTCAGAGGTACCCAGAGGTGCCCTCTTATATATCCTGTGAACAGCTTCCGGTCGGACGGTCGGCAGTGACGTATATGGTGTTATGAAGTGGGCTTCATTGGAATGACATTTTAGTCTTAGGACGCAACTCTTCGAAATCTCGCTAAGGACGTGCGGGCCCCAGAACGGGGCCGGAGGGGGGTGTTAGGCTCTCGATAAAATGAGGGTCTGTGCGCAGTTACCCTACCGAGAGGTCTGTGCATTTTCTTTATGCCTAACATGAGCTCCCTCCTACAAGGTCTCGCCTCGAGCACCTTTCTTAATTATCTCTTTATTTAACAAATTTCCTTTTAAGACCCGATGTGGTCAGGGTAAAAAACCTTCCGGCGTTTGCTTGTTCACCGTAGGAAAACCTTTTCCTCATCGTCTTACTTCTTCCTGCCCTGGCATCTCCGGGTTGTCTCGATGAAACTCTTCGACTACTTCTTCAGCATTTTCCATGCCTGTCGCGGGTTCCCAAGTATTTTCATCTTCCGCACAACCCTGCCATTTCACAAAATACCATAGCTCTCGTACCTGCCGGTAACGATTGCTGATTCTTTTCCTATACGTCCGTATTTCGCTACGGACGATTTTCTCTATCTCCCATTGCAAGTCCCCTTCAACCTCTTCTGGTTCTCTGGGAGGTTGCCTGCGTCCTGGATGAACCGATTCTCGATATGGTTCGAGCAAGGATACGTGGAAGACTGGGTGAATATTCCATCGGTCGGAAATGTTTAGTTTAAACGCTCGGTCGCCTCTTTTTTCCAATATTTGGAACGGCCCATAGAGTTTGGGTGCTAACTTTTTCGACTTCCGTCTAGTCCGTATGTTTTTTGCGTTTAACATAACTTTGTCGCCAATTCTAAACTCAGGTTGTTTTTTGGCTTTCCGATCGTAGTATTTTGTCATTCCTTCCCGTGTCTTTTCAAGCGAGCTTTTCGCTTGTTCGTGTATCGTCTTAATCCAGTTCGCGTATAGGGAAGCGCCGGGGTTTTGAACTTCACGTTCTTTCATCCACTCAGTTTGAGGGTGGAACCCATAGTTCGCGTAAAAGGGGGACATTCCGTGAGCGTTGGTTGCAGAATTGTTATATGCATGTTCTGCTAACGGCAGTAACTGATACCAGTCATCTTGGTCGTAGTTAATAAAACTTCGGAGATATCCTTCCAGCACTTGGTTGGTTCTCTCTGTCTGTCCATCCGTCTGTGGATGATATGCCGTCGACATTCGTCGTTTTATCTCCAACGCTTTGCACAATGATTCCCAAAACTCGCCAGCGAACTTAGAGTCCATATCCGAAATGATCTCCGTCGGTAAGCCGTGTAGCTTCCAAACCTCCCTTAAGAACGTATTTGCGACATCCTTTGCCGTAGCCGTAGTCTGTAGTCCAAGAAAGTGTGCCATTTTTGTAAACCGGTCAACAACTACCATGATTTTTGTACAACCTTGTGACTCTGGTAGTTGGGTGATGAAGTCTACTGATATCGACGACCATGCTGTGAACGGCGTTTGCAACGGTTGTAACAGTCCGTATTTCGCATGTCGGGGTGACTTGTTGTGTTGACATTCATCACAGGATCGCACGTAGTCGTTGATCCATTCGGCTAGCCCTTTCCAATAAAAATCTCTCATGATGATTTCTAGGGTTTTTTCTTGTCCGAAGTGTCCGGCTATCTTTGCGTCATGGCATCCCTCGGCTATCTTGGTGTACAATACTTGGTTGTCTGGGACGAATAGACGATTCTTATAGTATAGAAGGTCGTCGATCAGTGTCCAGTTCTTAGGGAATTCTTTTCCTTCATTTCGGAGCTTTGATAAGTCCTCGCGTCGTTTCAGCCAGTCTCTATCCGATAGCGTCGCCTCAAGAAGTTGTCCAAGGAACTCGGGGTTAAACTTCTTCATTGTCTTTTGTTTTAGCATGGCCGTTGATATTAATATTTTCTCTGGTACTTCTTCAATGTCGTACCAGGACGAATTTTCGGCTGCCGATGCTTCTAGCTGACATATGATGGGTTCTTGTTCCTTTATTATTAGACTTCTTGTAGCGATGTCGGTGCTTCCGAAACCTTGGGCTCCTCTTTCAGTCTCGTCTAGCTTATCGACCTCCATTAAATCGGATGTGTCGATTTTTTCCACTATGAGTTGAGCCATTCTGTCTCCTTCTCGGATTTGGCAATCAACATCTTTGTGATTATATAGCAAGACTTTGAGTTCTCCCGTATAGTCGGCGTCTATTGTCCCTGCGCCGACCGAAATTCCGGAACGTACTGCCAGCCCACTACGGGCCGCTACTCGTCCATATGTCCCTGCTGGTAGGCTTATTGCTATTCCAGTATCGAGTAGCGCTTGTCCTCGTCTAGGGATAATGGCGTCGCTTATGGCGTAGAGGTCATGTCCGGCTGCCATTCTTGAACCTTTAGTGGGTAACCTTGCCTTGTGGTTCAAGCGTCTTACTCGGATGTATCTGTCCGAGGTATTCGTCTTTGGTTTCAACGCCAGGTCTTTCTCATCGCTCCAACCTAGTACTTCTTTTCCTAACCCTTCTTCCTTCTCCTCCTGCAGTGCCAGCAGCATTACTTGGAAGTGTTCTGGTTTTAAAACGGTTTGCTCGCGATGCGTAGCTCCCTCCTCAGGACGGTACTCCGGCCGTCTACTTAGAGCGTCAGGCTTTCCGCCCTTAGTTCCTGGTCGGTAAACAATCTTAAAATTGTATTCTGCCAGCTTCTGAGCCCATCGAATTTGGCGTCCGCTCCAAACCTTAGAAGTAAGGAAGTATTGTAGGTTTTGATGATCGGTGTATACCGTCACAGGTTTTTCCGTGCCTACTAAGTATTGCCTCCATTCTTTGAACGCTTCTAGGATTGCAAGTAGCTCCTTGTCATGAATCTCGTAGTTTCGTTCAGCCGAGTTCAACTTTCGTGAGTGGAAAGCAACTGGATGTAGCCTTTTATCCACAAATTGTGACAAGACACATCCTAAGGCAAAGTCGCTTGCATCCGTTTCTACCACCGTTTCCCGGTCTGGGTAGAAATGTTGTAGAATGGGTGCAGTCGTAAAGCGATGCTTTAACTCTTTGAACGCCGATTCTTGTTCAGCGCCCCAATGGAAATCCTTTGGATTTCCTTTTAGTGTCTCCGTTATCGGTTTACACACTCCGGAGAAACTTCGTATAAATCGTCGGTAAAAATTGGCAAATCCAATAAATATCTGGACTTCTTTTACCGACGCCGGCGATTTCCAACTCAATACGGAATCGACTTTCCTCGTGCTCATAGCCACCCCTTCGACAGATACCATATATCCCAGGAATTCTACCTCTTGGACATGAAAGACTGACTTTTTCAAGGATACAGCTAGTTGGTAGTCGGCGAGTCTTTGCAAGACTTGATCGACTAACTCAACGTGACTCTTTTCATCCTTTGAATATATCAAAATGTCATCCAAATAGCAGACCACTCCGTAGTCCAAAAATTCATGCAGGACTTGGTTCATCATATTTTGGAAGGTTGCCGGAGCATTAACGAGCCCGAAAGGCATTACCTTGTATTCGTAATGGCCGTATCGAGTTCGAAAAGCCGTCTTCCACTCGTCTCCTTCTTTAATTCTTATCAGATGATAGCCGTCTTTCAGATCAAGCTTTGTGAAAATTTTAGCCCCAGCTACCCGATCTCTGAGCTCGGACATCAGTGGCAGCGGGTGCTTGTTCAAAACCGTAATACGGTTGAGGTTTCGGTAGTCTACAACTAACCGAAGTTTGCCGTCGGGTTTCGGGACGAACAGCACTGGTGCGCCTGCGGGGGATTTGCTCCTTGTGATTTTTCCTTGATCCATCATCATTTTAAGGTATTCTCTTAACGCGGCAAGCTGTTTTTCTGACAAGGGGTAGATTGGACCCCAGGGCGCTTTCGCGTCGTCCTTTAGTTCGATTTCATGATCGAACGTCCTCCGGGGCGCCAACTTTTCCGCTGTCTGTGGCAAGAATAGGTCTTTGTGTCGCCAATATTCTTGAGGTAGCGATCCCAAGACTATATCGTCGGGACTTTCACTAGCGCCAATCCTCCCAATATAGGCAGCGTTTTCGTCAAAGACTACCGTCTCATCGTATTCGAATATGTCGGCTATTCCTTCGTCTTCCTCCACACATTTTTCGCAACATTTTGCGTCGAACGACCACCTTTTTGGGTCTTCGATGTGGGATATAGGATGTTCCTCATGCCACCAGCCGAATGGTATGATCATCCCGTATGATCCAAGTTCTGCTATTTCGCAGGTTATCTCAGACAGATGTCTATTTCTTCCTATTTCTAACCATAAGGGATGGGTGTAAAACTTCCCTCCGGAGACTGCTGCGGTCCCATCAAACCCATAAATTTTGACCGCGTCCGATCGTTGTGTGAACGGTAGTCGGTGTTCCTGTACCAATCTTTGATTGATGACGAACACATTTGAGCCTGAGTCCAACAGGACTTTAATCTTTTGTCGCCTATGGTTTAAAAAGAGGTAGGCGTCTCCCTCAGGGCAGGAATATCTTTTAGGTAGAGACGCGTAAAGCTTGCGTCTTCGCGGCTGTCCGCGATCTTCTTCTGGCTTTCGTTTTGGCATTGTGTAACAAAATGTTTGTTACCATGCCCGCACGGTTTCGACCATTGAGGTCTCCTCAGACAAACTGAATTTTTCTTGGTATATCGGGCAGCCCACTACTAGCGGTCTTTACCTCCTGCCGAGGAGTTCCCATACCTTCCACTTTTTCTACCTGTGGAACCAAACTTGGGGGTCTCTGCCATCGTCCAGATATCATGGGGACAAGAGCCGGGTGCGTAGGGCTGGTCGGCTGTCCCTTTGATAACCTTCCCGGGCTTATTATCCACCCTCGCTTAACCGTAGACAGTGTCCTCATTTTATCGGGTGCCCGTCCGGTACCAGCGCGGCACCTAAGAAGTAGTAAATAGAGGTGAGGTCTAGAGCTCTTGTACCTAGTGGTCGAAGATACGCCTCGCTCATCCTCCTAAATATTTCATCTTAGCCCTACTGTCGCTCCTGTCGGTACCCTTGGTGCTGTCTGTTTCCTGTCTAGGTTTTGGTCCTTATCGGAGACCTTTCAGATTCCAGGTCACGTGCCTGACTACCCAAACAAGCATGTGTCCGGCGCATTGGGGCGAAACATACGTTATTACCTTGGGAAGTGTAGAGGCGCCGCCAATGTAATCATTGCTCTTTATTGATCCCCTTGTCTCAGCAAGAGGGACGCGTGTACTCCCACTCAGGTCATCCAGCATGGTTGCTTGCCTCGCTTCGGTCTCTTGTTTTGCCGTTGATTTCGATTCCTAGAGACCATGTGTCTACTAGACTACCCGAACACCGTCGTTGTCGGTACCTTTGTGAAAACTTATGTGATTTCTTCGTCTTCACCTAATTCCCACAACCGGCTGGTGGTTCTGACCTGTCCGGCTTGTGCGGGTTTTCGAGTAGGTCTTGGTGGTTTGGCGGACCTTGCTCGGTTAGGGCCCATTCGTAATGGCCTTCGGCTGACTGTCGCTGCCGATACTTGAATGTCCCCATAGCACGTCTTATATGTGTGGTTCTTTTTTCCACATCTCGTGCAGTTATTGTCCTTTTTTCTCGTATCAATGACACTTTGCGAGATTCCTTGGTGTGCTTCCGACCAATTCGAGTGTGTGATCGGAGCACTTCCTCCTAATTTCTTAGTTGGCCGTTCCGACTTGTGATCTTCACGTTTCCTTTTTCGTGAGGGTCCTCCACCTCCTTTTATATAAGCCTTGTCTCTTCGTGGCTTATCCGGCCTTTCATTTTTTGAGGATTTGTCCTTTGTATCCTTAGAGGAGGTGTGTCGGGAACTGCCTTCTTCAGTAACTTTTTTCGGTACTGAAGGTCTTCTTCTGCCCGGCCGGCTTCTATTACAACATCCTCCCATTCCTCGTCGGTATCGAACTTCTGGAAGGAGATACGGGTGAGAATGTCTTCGGGCAAGTTTCTTTCAACTGTCTCTCTCCATGATTCACCTGTCATATTGGCTTTGTTATTCAGGTTGTGCATGATTCGGAGGTAGGTTTGAATGTTGCCCTTGTATTTTACTTCCTTCATGTCCCGCAGGGCTTGTCGTCCCTCCTGTAGAGGCGCAAAGGCCTTTCCTATTTCGTACGAGAAGCGGGTCCATCTTCGAAAATTCCGATTTTGGGTTTCGCCCTGTAGCCCGTCCATCTTTCTCCGGTACCATATCGTGTATGGTGTCACTATCTTTCCCTTGGTACGGTTGAGGGCGTATATGACCCGTTCCCGGTCATCTCTCCAGATGTGAGGATTTCGGTCGAAGTAATCGATACATTGCTGAAGCCAAATGTGCACATCCTGGTGCTTTTCTCCTTCAAAAAGCGGTGGTGCCTCCGCTGGCCGTTTTGTGTTTACCACGAAGGCTTCCGCCAGGACATTCGCCAGGTCTGATTGTTCTGGGGTTAGACCCCTGCGGCGCCTTTCTGGCCCACCGCCTCTTTTTCTTTCAGCGTCATGGTCGCTGTCGTCACCGTCGTCATCACTTGGGTACCCCCCTCCTTGTCCAGGTGGTGGAGTTGCGTCTGAGGTCCCTTCCCGACTATTTTGAGGTTTCTCAATTTGTTTTCCTTTTTCTTGCCTAGTCGGTCTGGAATAGTACTCATCATCATCTTCCACCGACTCCATCCTTACACGCTTGCTAGCTTCCGGTTTTTCCTTCGGAGTCTCTTTCTTTCTCGAGGAAACGAGAAGTTCTTGGACCGCTTCACCAATCTTTTTGAGTTCACTCTGTTGAGACGAGAGTGCCTCACGAGTCTTTTTTGCCTCGTTTTGAAAGAGCGTATCTCTTTCCTTGAAGGCACTATTTACCTTCCGGTCTCGGTCCTTCATTTCCTTTCTGATTTCTTCTACTGCTTGTTGTAGAAGAATGTCCCGTTCAAGCGTGGTCTGGTGTAACTGGGAGGTAACCCCTTCGTGATGGTCTTGTCTGGCAGCTTGTTGTGCCAGATTTTCCGCGATTTCCCTTACTATTCTTTCTTGTAGAGACTTTACTTCGGTCTCTACTCCCTGACATTGCATCAACAGGACCCCTATGTCCTGATTATGGATTTCCTTTCCTTCGGCAATTTGTTTTTGAACTTCAAATAGTCGAAGGGCGTTTTCCTGTTGAGCTCCCGTGAGCTGGGCAAACGCTATGTTTGCAGAGTCAATGGAGGAAGTTATATCCCTCCGGACATCGCGTAATACCACTCCTACCCTTGCAGCTAACTTTGCCAAGTCGGCTGCCTGATCCCTTGGCCTCGGAGTAGATGAGCGGGACGAGCTGGGGACACTTGATGCCCGTGATCCATCTCTTGGGGGACGCCTTATTCCCGGGGGGAGCGATGAAGGTTGGCTCGGTGCATTTTCTCCTTCGCTCCCGGTGTCCATCGCATCTTTATCTTTTAATTTTTTGGGAGGTTCTCTCCATGGCACCGGCGTTCCCGGACCCTCAGGGAACCACGATGACGATGGCTCTGTCATCTTTTCCTATAATGGGACTCGGTCTTAATGAGAGTTCGGGTGGTTCCCGAGCCTCCACGCCAAAGGTATAGTAGGTGTAAAACCACTATCAAAGGATCCCTCTTCACTGGTGTCCCAGTCGAGGAAAGGTTTCCAAACGAATTCTGGCCCGTACCAGGTTTCGTAAAGCTTTTGAAATTCTTCCTTGTAGGAACTAGAGTTGGGTCGGTATACCACGAGGGAGCTTCTTGTTCCAGAAATGGTATTTCTCGCGGCTCCGACAGACCGGATAACACTGACCTAATAGTAGGGTAGTGTACCTTGGTCGGTGGTTCGAATATTGAATTGGTTCGGGAGAGTTCCTCAAGGGTGTCTAATCCGACCGTATCATCAATCGCAGGGTAGTGTACCGTATCATCAATCGCAGGGTAGTATACCGTGCTTTCAACGGACTCGTCGTCTGCGTGACTCGAACCCATGCGCTTGCTTAGCGCAGAGTAGTGACCGACTTATTTAGTGAGCCTTGGTAACAAGGAGAGCTAACAATATAGTGTTAGGCGGAAGCCGACTCTGAGTAATTGTCGAGAAGACTTAGGCCTGAATCTTTCGTAATAGACGGAGATTTGTCTAGGAAGGCTCGGAATCGTTCTTTTCGTTTATGACTACTAAGAACTCGCTTAATCGATAAGGGAAATAATTTTATAAAGATTCGTAGGTAAAACAATGTTATATTGTTAAGGTCTCTTCTCCGTTGCTTGATGATGTCTAAAAGCTTGGGAGGCACTTCGATATTTATATCCCGCGTCTGAGTGTTCGCGGACTACATCTAATCCTCCTATAACTAAGTACCTATCCAAGGTTGTACGCTAACGTCTCATAGTCCTTAACAAGTGCGAACACTGTTTGACCCTGAACTTTCACACACCATCTTCGTTCTCATAAATTCCTTTTCCGTCTAGTCGTAGGATGCGACATTATCCTCGAATGACCGGTCTTCGATTTATAGAGACGAGTAGACTTCTGTCTGAAACTTCAGTCGTCTTGACTATCGTCCCAGTAGTCTCTTCCGATTTCACATAGTGGCCAGCGTATGTGTCGGGTACCTATGCATAATGCAGGTTACGTAGACGGTGTGCCAACACTCTTAAGTCTACCGCCTATTAGGTCTTCTGAGTCTGAGCAGCTTCCCCTCGGTCCGCCTCGCCTCAAAGAGAATCACCTCTCGAGGGATCCCGTCTCCAGGACCAACCAACATACAGCGGCCTTCAGATAGGTATTGGTGTCATATTTAACCCTATGGCCTCTGGGGCACTGTAGGAGCAATTGCGGATTTCCGAACCGAAAACGTCCCGTCACTTTCGGCCCATAGTTAGGATGCCCAACTTTGAAGCCTGATAACTTAATTACGCCTCCGACGTTAATGCCTCCCGGATTTCCTCGTTCACTTCTCAGAGGTACCCAGAGGTGCCCTCTTATATATCCTGTGAACAGCTTCGGTCGGACGGACGGCAGTGACGTATATGGGTTTATGAAGTGGGCTTCATTGGAATGACATTTTAGTCTTAGGACGCAACTCTTCGAAATCTCGCTAAGGACGTGCGGGCCCCAGAACGGGCCGGAGGGGGGTGTTAGGCTACTCTCGATAAATGAGGGTCTGTGCGCAGTTACCCTACCGAGAGGTCTGTGCATTTTCTTTATGCCTAACAAAAATTACACAAAATTTATCATAATATAAAAAGTCATAAAAATTAGGTGTTAGGCATATAAGACCTAGCATACTGGTAATGTAATGCATTGACCATAGAGGTAAGTGACTCGATAAGATGGTTGCGGCAAATTATTAGGAATTAAGTTAAAATTTCTAAATTCTAACTCCCTGACCGCAAAACTTACAAGACCACTCGAATAGTAAATAGCCGACTGAGGGATTTTCATCAATTAGATACACGACCTCCGGTGCTATAAACTACTTCAGAAATCACCAATACCGATTTTCGGGTATGTCGGATGGCCCAATAGGAGTCCCTCTTCGAGGCAGGAGTCAGAGGGAACCGCACTTGGATGGGAAGAAGACTGGAGATGCTTGAGTCTTTCCTATGATACTGGCATGTTGAGACTCATGCATGCATATATTAATTATGCACTAGTTTCCGACAACGAACTTAGCTAGTTCTTAATCAGAAGGGACGATTGGAATGATAGCCATCGGACTACATTTACAT